>WHVE01000135.1:0-226931 GCA_015178995.1 Trichophaea hybrida
AAGTGAATGATATCACTAGTTTTTCAGGAGAAGATAGGAAGGAACTTCGAGGATGGAAGGTGCAGCTGGCATTAAAGATAGCCGGAAAACCGAAGGCATTCAACAACGAACAGAAGAAGTTGAGGTATGCAGTTGGATGTCTGAAAGGAGTAGCTCTGGCACAGTTAATGCCACACTGTGACGAAATCTCAGGGGAAGTCAAACTCCATACCCTGAAAGACCTAGTTGACCTGCTGGATGTAGCATTCGGAGATCAAGACAGAGCAGCAACAGCAAAGAGGGAACTCGAGAAACTCAGGCAACGAGACCGCGAATTCTCCCAGTACTACGCGGAATTCCAAAGATACTAGTAGACTCAAAATGGAACGAAGATTCACAATTGGACGCACTACAGAAAGGGCTGTCCAACGAACTCAAGGACTCCATACAGCATATCGAGGAGCCAGAAAGCATGATCGAATTCGTTAAAATGGTGTCGAAAAGGGACTCCCAGCTGAGGAGAAGAGCCGCGGAAAAGAAATCTGGAAGATGGGAAGGATACAAAAAATCCGATGCAACGACCAACACCACATCCGCCCCAGACGCAGCACCTGCAGGATCCGTTGCAGGATACCACGGCCCCGCTCCAATGGATCTCTCGGCAGTAAAAGGGAAGAAGATTACACCTGAGGAGAGGAAAAGACGAAGGGAAGGAGGACTATGTATGTACTGTGGGGATAGCAGACATTTCGCGGCATCATGCCCAAGGAAGCTTAAGGCAGCATCAGGACAAACGGAAGTGTCACCGTTTAAAAAAGCAACGAATGAAGGGGATGCAGATTCAACAACAGGGAAAGGAAAGGATGTGGAATCGGGAAAAGTTTAGTCCAGTGCAATAAGGATGGCAATTGCGCTGGAAACGAATTTCCTTTGTCAGTCAATGCTAGTTTTGGTATCTCGCAGTTTTCTATATCAAGCGCAGAAATAAAAGATCTTCTATGGAAAGCAAACATCTCGTTGTGAAATGCTCGCTGAAAATAGAAGATAAGATCATTGATACCCACGCTTTGATAGACTGCGGAGCTACTGGAATAGCATTTATTGACAAAGATTTCGTCCGCCATCATCAGTTACAACAGAGAGAGTTAAAAGAATCAAGAGAATTGGAAGTTATAGATGGAAGGCCCATCGAATCAGGAACCATCACCACTATGGCTAAACTGGACTTAGGCATACGCGGACATCAGGAGCAACTACCAGCATTCGTTACGAAACTTGGACATTATCCAATCGTGCTTGGACTACCATGGCTACAACTTCACGACGTTACGATCAAGTTCCATAACAAAAGAATAGGATTCGAAAGCGATTATTGTCAGAAACATTGCCAACATCATTCAAGTGTATGGGTATGGGGAAATCATATGGAAACAACGGAATCCGATGAGTCAAAGTTAGATATATGTGCTATAGCAGCAGCTCCGTTTATGAGGCGGAATAGAAAGGAGAAACTCAAGGTGTACGCGGTAACTTTATACGAAATCAACAAAGCCCTAGAAATAAAGGACCTTCAAGAAAAACCGCTGGAACAGTTAATTCCCAAGGAATATCATGAGTTTCTTCCCCTCTTTGACAAGGTTATCGCTGAAAGGCTACCACCACACAGACCGTACGATCATAAGATTACACTCCAAGACGGATTCACACCACCCTTTGGACCAATATACAGCCTGTCAAGAGAAGAACTGCAGGTCCTGAAAGAGTGGATTGAAAAGAATTTGTCAAAGGGATTTATCAGATCGTCATCATCACCATGCGGAGCACCGGTGTTGTTCGCACCTAAACCGAATGGAGGGTTACGATTATGCGTGGACTATCGAGGACTCAACGAAGGAACCATAAAAAATCGATACCCATTACCGTTAATCCAGGAAACCTTGTTGAGATTGTCAAAAGCCAAGTGGTACACCAAGTTAGATGTCCGAGATGCCTACAATATGATTCGAATAGCAGAAGGAGACGAATGGAAAACGGCGTTTAGGACCCGTTATGGCCTGTTCGAATCCCTCGTTATGCCCTTCGGACTCACCAATGCACCAGCCAGCTTTCAGGAATTTATCAACGATACTCTTCGCCCCTTTCTGGACATCTTTTGTACGGCATTCCTGGATGACATCCTCATCTACAGTGACAATTTAAAGGAACATAAGGAACACGTCAGAGCAATAATGACAACGCTTAAGGAGGCCGGTCTGTATCTGAAAGCGGAAAAATGCGAGTTTCATCAACAGGAGGTGAAGTACCTGGGATTAATAGTTGGAGTAAACGGGATTAGAATGGACCCAGAAAAAGTAACAGCGGTGAAGGAATGGGAAGCACCTGGCAAGCTCAAAGAAGTTCAAGCGTTTTTAGGATTCGCCAATTTCTATCGAAGATTTATCAGAAATTACAGCAGGGTGGTCCAACCATTAACAAAGCTAACGAAAAAGCTGGTACCATTTCACTGGGGATCCGATCAGAAACGAGCCTTTGCGGAGCTAAAAGAAGCGTTTACAACAGCACCAGTTCTAGCACACTTCGACTATGAGAAAGAAATCGTTTTGGAAACGGATGCCTCGAGCTATGTGTCTGCAGGAGTGTTATCCCAGTACGATGATCAAGGAATCCTTCATCCGGTAGCGTTCTTTTCGAAGAAACACACACCGGCAGAAGAAAATTACGAGATTTACGATCAAGAGCTGGGAGCCATAGTTAAAAGTCTGGAACAGTGGAGACCAGAATGCGAAGGGTCAGTACATCCTATTAAGATACTGACGGACCACAAGAATCTCGAATACTTCATGACGTCAAAGCTACTCAATAGAAGACAAACCAGATGGTCCGAATTCCTGTCGAGATTCAAATTTAAGATTATATACCGCCCAGGAAAGCAAGGTCAAAAGCCCGATGCACTCACCAGAATGCCAGGAGACATTCCTCCGAAGGGGGGGGCAGAAAAAACCCAACAAATCGTGCTCAAAACGGAGAATCTCGACAAACGAATACAACAAGGACTGGTGATAGCATTCGCAGAAGTGGTGAATCAGGACGAAACCGATCCAAAGGAATTGTGGAACTGGATTCAAAATGTATGCAAGGACTGCCCATTCGATAGCAGCGAAGGACTGTGCCTCAACGCAATGGACGTCAAAAATGATTCGGACAAGCTACAACTGATACAGGACCATCATGATACACCGGCAGCAGGACATCCAGGACGAGCAAAAACCCTCGAACTCCTGAAAAGAAGTAATCAATGGCCAGGTATGAGGAAGGACGTGGACAGGTACGTACGAAACTGCCACGTATGTCAACGCAGCAAAGCAACTCACCAGAAGATCCACGGATGGCTCAAACCACTGGAAATACCGCAACAACCATGGAAGGATTTGAGTATGGATTTCGTGGTGGGACTACCGGAAAGCGAGGGGTACAACGCCATATGGGTAGTGGTTGACAGGTTGTCAAAAATGAAACATTTAGTGCCATGTCGGGACGATACAGACGGCAAGAAGCTGGGCGAGATGTTTATACGAGAAGTGTTCAAGTTACATGGTTTACCGGATACCATAGTATCAGACAGAGGACCCCAATTCGCGTCAGAATTCTGGAGACACGTTTGTGAAAGACTTGGGATCGAACGAAGACTGTCAACCGCGTTTCACCCACAGACAGATGGACAAACGGAACGAATGAACGCCATTATGGAACAGTATCTCAGGGCCTTCGTCAATTATCAACAGAACGATTGGACACAGTGGCTACCAATGGCAGAATTTGCGTCGAACAATCACGCCTCGGAAACAACAGGATGCTCACCGTTCTTCGGTAATTACGGATTCCATCCAAGAATGACCTTTAGCCAACATCCGGTTCAGAATGGGAACGATATCAGGGAAGTAAACGCAAATACCCTCTCCCAGAAAATGAACGATATCTTTCAACAGATGAAGGCTGAAATGACTCGAGCACAAGATATTCAAGCGGAACAAGCAGACAAGCATCGACGAGAGGGAGTGCAGATGGAGGTTGGGGATCGAGTCTGGATGGACGCCAGGAATATCACAACACAACGATCCAGCAGAAGCTTGACTGGAAACGCCTGGGACCATACGATATTACGGAAGTTATCAGCCCGTGGGCTATAGATTACAATTACCAAAGGACCTCCACATTCATCCAGTACAACCAATCTCCCGCCTAACCAAAGTATCGGAAGATCCCTTGCCAGGACAAATCGAATCGGCACCACCTGCAGTTGTCGTGGACGGAGAAGAAGAATACGAAGTGGAACGTATCGACAACTCGAGGATGTTTCGACGACAATTGCAGTATTTGGTCAAGTGGAAAGGCTATGATGAACAAAGCTGGGAACCGGCGGTTAACGTGGATGGGCTTCAAGCAATCGATGTTTTTTATGCCGAACAACCTGGCAAGCCCGGATCAACAGCTTCGTAGGAACTTAGCATGTGGGAGGGGGAGCTACTGTCACGGTTGTGTCGAGTGAGGATCGAAGAAGGAATAAGGATCGATGAAGGGGAACGGGAATAAGAAGGAAAACAGGTTTTGATAGAAGGAATCAGGTTTTGTTGGAAGGAATCAGGTTTTGTTGGTTGCGTTGTAAATATGGCGTGATGGTTATGGCGTAGGCCGCGGGTTGAAAGGGTTGCGTACATAGTTGGGTGGAGTCAGGATGTATTTTGGAATGAGTGAGTAAAGGTGACGACGGTCGCGTTAACTGTATATAAGGATGCTGGATCTGCGGAGGATAGGTTTGTTCTTCACTCGTTCTCTAGTCTACAAAACATTCAATAGCTTCGGCACCAAACTTTGTTCACTTCTGTGATTCCGGATTTCGAGTCTCTTGCTTGTTACGCAGTACCCGCGATCACTGCACCACCATACAATACCTCTGTCTTAGTTTGGTTTTTATAACCCCTGAAACTCCGAGCCTTGAACCCTTGACACTAACGGAGCTCACACCATCTGATGCACTAGAGATATTGTGCGACCAAAAATCGTTGACGCTCCGTTGACGCTCACTTTTAGTCCTGCAGTCTACGCGTCTTATTGGGCAAAAATAATAGATATGATGGTAACGGCAGGCTTTCATACTTATTCAATCAGAATATGCCGTGCGATACGTATGAATCGTGATTGAATTTCTCCAAACATGGTGCTCGAGTGCATCAGTAAACATTGATTTGCCGATAAAGGCAGTCAAAATTCTAATTACACTGATGGAACTTACACCATCTGATGCGCTGGCGATGTTGTGCGACCAAAAATTGTTGACGCTCCGTTGACGCTCACTTTTAGTCCTGCAGTCTACGCGTCTTATTGTGCAAAATTATTAAATAAGATTATAACATCAGGCTTTCATGCATATTTAATTACAACATGCCGTGCGATACAGATTAATCGTGATTTAATTTCTCCAAGCTCGGTTTCAAAGGTTGCTCGAGTGCATCAGTCAAAATCGATTTGTCGATAAAGGCAGTCAAAACTGTATTTAAATTGATGGAGTTTACATTATCTCACGCGCTAGAAATGTTGTGCAACCAAAAATCATTGACGCTCCGTTGACGCTCACCTTGAGTCTTGTAGCCTAGTTGTATGGTCGCGCATTTACAGCATATTCATGCGTAAAGACTGGCATTCATTCATTTTTAAGTAGAAGATATTTTGCAATACTCATATATCGTGATTTAAAAATTGCTGATACTCACCCTCAGAGATAGCATGGAAGCATTATTAAAACTCACTTCACAGATTCAATTCCGTTTTGTTCACCCTTATATTGCTTGTTTTGACAGCAGAAACTATATAATAGATTGAATATCAAAATTAATTAAGTATGCCCAATAAACCCACTTGCCTATTCTCTTTCATTGGTAATACTCTCATCATCACTGTCGTTCTCTTTGAAATGATTATTAGAAATCATTCGTGTGAGTGGGGGCAGTGCATACCTGATATATCCTCGATGCTGTCATCAGTACTGGAGCCATCATAATTGGAATCGTCTTCGTCTTCTGAATCTTCAAGTGGGGTAAATTCATTCAAAAGGCTAAGATGAAGCACTCTTTGAGAACTAAGTTGTGCTGCTCGAGCGGCTGATAGTCCAGGGGTTGCAGATACGACTGGTGCTGCCGAGACTGTTGGTACTGTAGTGGTCGCAGACTTCGTACCTTTGCGCCTCCAGCGGGTAGCAGGATTTCGAGCAATCTTGTTTTGGCAACGAAGGCAGCCATTTAGGTGATTTTCATAGATCATGGATGGATGCTTTTCAATGTCCGCCTTCACACTCTTATGACCTGGCAATTCAACACCCCGTCTCTTTTCTTCTCGAATCTCTGCTCTAGGCTTTTTAATAAAATTCTTTGTTATTTCGATCGCAGCGAGCGATATGCCATGTTTAGCCATATTAACCATGTTGAGCGCGATGCGCATGTCCGCCTGCTCGAGCTGTACACGCCCACCTTGCCTGGCCATTGTTGCGGACATGTTGAAAACCTACTAAAATTCAGTTGCGGTAATAAATATTGAACGATGGCAAAAGCAGTCACTTCAATCATATACTCCTCCGTGGCCTCCTCTAATTCTTTTAACAATGCACGTGTCTACTCCCGAGGTCGTTTGTCGGAAAATTTGTCTGCAAAATCTCCGGAGTTGACAACATCATGGTGCTCAATCTCACGGACTGTTCGGACGAATGCCTCGATAGACCACGGAGGGTTGCCTTTTCGGCTCTGGTTGAACTGTTCACGTAGTTCCGAACGAATTGCAGCTAATTGTATCCGATCAGTTGACGGTCATTCATGCAGATTTGATAACGTACATCCTATTGCATGGTTTTCCCTGTTTTTCTTGGCACCAGTTTTGCGTACAATTTTCAACTTTTCGTCTTCATGCATATTGCTTGTTGCAATATCGGCTGCAGTGTGGTGAGGATTCTGGGCGCGACGTTGGAGAAAAGTACTTGGAACGCATGTATTCGATGTAGAGGCAGGCGTTGGTGCGGATACACTCTCCAATTGACTGCTAGAAGTAGTTGCTTGTGGTTGAGCCATTGCTTGGGAATATGGTAAGTGAAAAAAAAATTCGAGTTTGGAGAAGAGGAAGAACCTGAAGAATATATAAGAATTGATGCAAATTTCATGTTGAATCTTAGTTTTCAACTGTCAATATACACATTATCGCATTGTCGTATTTCACGATGGACCCTGCTGTGGAACACTGCAGAATCGCAAGGATATTGGCCTGTTTCAAACCCTGCTAATTGTTGGAATTTAATAATAAATAACGCTGAACGGCTGGCGATATGAAACCTTTGAGACAACAACCGGTGGTTGTATGTTCGGTGTAATAGCCGTAAAAACTGAAGCGATGTCATGTGCAACAGTTTCTGCAGCCAAGTTGAACGGATGTTGGATTAAGGGTGAGCATTTTTCCAAATTGTTATAGTCATAGCACCTGCCTGTAGGATCATTTTGGTAGTATAACTATAACCACAATGACCCACCTTTCCACCTCCGTCCAACTTCCAACATCTCCTCCAAAACAAAGTTCACACGAACCACACCACAGAGCAACGAATATGGTTCAGACTCCTAAACAAAACTTTTCGGCACTCCCGGTGGACAAATATGGTAAATCAACTATGCGCGCAACAACACGACGTCATAAAGCGACCCAAGGCAAGACTGGTGTCGAAGTAGAACGGGTCCGAGCACTTGGCGCTCTGCGCAGTCTCCGTTCCAAAAGGAGGCATGCAGCTGAACTCCGACCTGAATCATACTTTGTGAGCAAGGATGCAAAGGAAAAGTGGATTGAGGAATTTGTGCAGTGTGAAACAGCAGCAGCAAGACAGAGGGTAGCGGAAGCTGAAGCGGCAGTGAAGAGAGAACAGAACTCTATATTGAGAAGAGCAGCGGCTGGTACGATGAAAATGACATTTGAAGAGATGCTGGAAGCAATTGGGATAGTGTTGATGATGTCGCAACTTCGGTGAGGAAGATGATGAAGATGAGGAAGAGGATGGAGAAGACAATGACGATGCAGAGCTCAGTGATGAAGACGAATCTGATTGGGTAGTTGGCACAATGAACAAAGCGGTACAGGAACGACTCGATACCTTTCGAACAAAGCGGATGAAGCTGGAGGAATTAACTACACCAGGATCGGCAGATGCAGAGAATTACTTTTGTGAGCGCGACAGGAAGTACGGCACTGCTGAATTGAAGGTTCCGGCGGTGGTTACTCCGAATAGTCTAACGAATTCAGCTAATGCGGTTGCGTTCGGTCATTTTATGGATGCGACAATGTCACCTATGCCCCAACCACCATCTCTACCTGAAGTAGTCATTTGCGACTAGGAGCTGGCAAGCCTAATGAGACCGTTAATACATTCACGTCTGTCAAAACGATTGAATCGGTAAGCAATTAGCCCTTGCAGGTATTTTCTTTTACTAACTATTATCCAGATGTCCGATTTAGCTGAAAATATGTGTACGGAGTATGGTGGCCCGTAGATATAGATTGTTGTATAGTCATGGATTATCATATTATTGTTTTCGACGGTGTCTCATTTGCATATGCTTTTTTGCCCTATTTTTATATTTGTTAGTTTTCTATGATATCAGTTGTGAAAGATAAAAAAAATCGTCTATACATGTGCAAGGATAGTGCCGAACGTATGAACTTTAAGTACACCAAATATAGCAGATACACCGCCTAGCGGTGTGATTGAATTGAGTAAAGTTATTTTAGAATGAAAATAAAAACTTAATTGATGTGTAATCTGCCACCGGAATTTTACATCAGTTTGTCGTATTTGCGTCACAAATTGCGGTCTGATTGCATACCTTATCAGGTTAAAAACTGTCGTCATAGATAATTCAAATGACACTTAACTGCCTAACCTGCCGCTCAGGCCCTGTACACATGATCGCAATCTCACAAAGTCCTTAGGGAGACCATGAAGATATGGCACAACCGGCAGGATGACGAAAGTGTGCTATATATAATACATACTTACGTCATTAACTTTATACCGTGTAAAGCCGGTCGTAACCGGTATAATACTCAAAATCTATGTTTCAATAGCTACGCGAACTGTCCATCAAATGTCAAATAGTTGTGCCATTATGCATAGTATGTAGTCATATTGAAACAGGTAGTACAACAGCTTATAAATAATTACAACAGATATTAATATCGAATACACATGAAAGCCTGCTGTTACAATGAAATAAACTGTATTTGCAAGACAAGACACGTAGAATGCAGGACTTAAAGTGAGCGTCAACAGAGCGTCAACGATTTTTGGTCATACAACACTCTAGCGCATCAGATTGTGTGAGCTCCATTAGTATAATGACAATTTTGACTGCCTTTATCGGCAAATCAATTTTTACTGATGCACTCGAGCAACCAAGCTTGGAGATATTAAATCACGATTAATCCATATCGCATGGATATTCTGATTGATTGCACGAAAGCCTGCCGTTATGATCATATTTATTAATTTTGCATAATAAGACACGTAGACTGTAGGACTAAAATGAGCGTCAACGGAGCGTCAACGATTTTTGGTCGCACACATCTCCAGCTCATCAGATGGTGTGAACTCCGTTAGTGTAATTATAGTTTTGACTGCCTTTATCGGCAAATCAATTTTTACTGATGCACTTGAGCAACCAAGCTTGGAGAAATTAAATCACGATTAATACGTATGCACGGCATATTCTGATTGTATTGCATGAACGCCTGCTGTTACAATCATATTATTAATTTTGCACAATAGACGCGTAGACTGCAGGACTAAAAGTGAGCGTCAACGGAGCGTCAACGATTTTTGGTCGCACAACATCGCCAGCGCATCAGATGGTGTGAGTTCCGTCAGTTAATTAGAGTTTTGACTGCCTTTATCGGTAAATCAATTTTTACTGATGCACTCGAGCAACCAAGCTTGGAGAAATTAAATCACGATTAATCCGTATCGCACTGCATATTCTTATTGAATATGCATGAAAGCCTGCTGTTATAATCATATTTATTAATTTTGCACAATAAGACGCGTAGACTGCAGGACTAAAAGTGAGCGTCAACGGAGCGTCAACAATTTTTGGTCGCACAACATCTCTAGCGCATCAGATGGTGTGAGCTCCGTTAGTGTAATTGCAGTTTTGACTGCCTTTATCGACAAATCAATTTTTACTGATGCACTCGAGCACCATGCTTGGAGAAATTCAATCACGATTCATACGAATCGCACGGCATATTCTGATTGAATAAGTATGAAAGCCCGCCGTTACCATCATATCTATTGTTTTTGCACAATAAGACGCGTAGACTGCAGGACTAAAAGTGAGCGTCAACGGAGCGTCAACGATTTTTGGTCGCACAACATCTCCAGCGCATCAGATGGTGTGAGCTTCATTAGTGTATTTGCAGTTTTGACTGCCTTTATCGACAAATCAATTTTTACTGATGCACTCGAGCAACCAAGCTTGGAGAAATTAAATCACGATTAATCCGTATCGCACTGCATATTCTGATTGAATATGCATGAAAGCCTGCCGTTATGATCATAGTTCTCAATTTTGCATAGTAAGACTCGTAGACTGTAGGACTAAAAGTGACCGTCAACGGAGCGTCAACGATTTTTGGTCACACAAATCTCCAGCGCATCAGATGGTGTGAGCTCCGTTAGTGTAATTGTAGTTTTGACTCCTTTATCGACAAATCAATTTTTACTGATGCACTTGAGCAACCAAGCTTGGAGAAATTAAATCACGATTAATCCGTATTGCTATGCATATTCCTATTGAATACGGCTGAAAGCCTGCTGTTAAAATAATATATCTTCTTTTTGCACAGGATACACGTAGATTGCAGGACTAAAGTGAGTGTGGACGATGTGTCAACGATTTTTGGTCATACGACATCTCCAACACAAGTGGATTTGGGTAAACTGCTATCGTTATCGCAGTTTTGACTACTTGACTACCTAATCAGCTTCAAAAATTCCGATCATAGCTAGTATCAACTTTTGAACTAGAGCGTACATATGGACTTAACAACTAATTCTAAGTGCTAATGGAGTATCAACACATTGTCATAGTGCAGATAATGCTACTGCAGTTCGATGCAGCTGATATGGAATAGAACAACTTGATAGACGAATTTTATGCATGAAAATACTTCGCCCATACTCAAGATTTTATTTACCTACTGTTTCTCATGTTTATCATTTATTCTACAAACAGTCTGTGGAAGTAGGTATTTAAGACATCAAGATATCCAC
Organism: Trichophaea hybrida; assembly: GCA_015178995.1. Lineage (NCBI taxonomy): Eukaryota > Fungi > Ascomycota > Pezizomycetes > Pezizales > Pyronemataceae > Trichophaea > Trichophaea hybrida. The sequence goes on from WHVE01000135.1 coordinate 11,330, forward strand.
AGTCTAATCGATTATTTTGACTGTAGTTCAATTCAAAATCATATCCACTCTACTTTCATATTCCCTTCAAACTGTTTTTCGATGGCTGCTGCAAAGTGCATTGATACATCCTCACTCGAAGTGATGTACTCTTCTAAGGCTGAACGTGTCTTTATTCGAGATTTGACCGATGAAATATTGCAAATGATTTTCGATAAATGGTGGACCTCCATGAATGTTCAAACAAAAACTACAATTGTATGGAGCGGCTCCCAGCATGCACCAGCTTGGCGATTCTACAAACTCTGCGCAAATGCATCAAATGGCAGCCCTGGCATCATTTGTATTGTCTGTCATCAGTTTCTTGTACATCCATCCGAGAATGGAACAAGTACTATGGGGAAACACCATTCATCAAAGGGACACAAAGCACAGCTGGAAAAGTTAACTGGAGTCTGACGTTACTCATTAACTGGTACGGCTGGTGATGAGCAAGCTCTTGCTGTACTCAAGAAGAAAGGCAGTCATGGCGTCATGGTGGCAAGTTATTCCCATCAAACACAAGTGGATTCACAATTGAAAATTATATTAATGATTTTGGCAGACTGAACGTCCAAAATTGGCAGACAATGACTTTATAACTCATGAATTCAACCAAGAAACCTGGAACCGCTATTTGATGCTAGGATTTGTTTCTGCACATATCCCATGGAATGCATTACGAACCTTGAGTTACGACGAACGTTCAATGCTTTACGACATCAGTTGGTTCTACCGTCAGCCAGTACTCTCAGTAATATTTGCCGAAGAGAATACTCCCTAACAATTGATGCAATCAAAAAGCAGTTGCCAACAAAAAATAAAGTCAGTGTAGCATTAGATGGATGGACATCAACCAATAAATTGGCGATTTTGTCGGTCATTGGGTATTATATAATCGGAACTGATGTGTACGTGAAGTACAGCTTGCATTTGACGAGGTTAGTGGCTGCTTGGTTATAATATTTTGTACCGCTGACACAGAACTCTAGGTTAAAGGCAAACACACAGGTGCCGACTGGCTGAGCATTTGAAGGAGGTACTTGAACGTTTCGATCTTACTGACGGTCGATTACTGGGAATAACTACTGATAATGCTTCATCCAACTATTCAATGACTCGGGAGGTACAATCTACACTTGAAACCTGGGAATTGACTGGTCGGCATTACGAAACCATATACCATGCATGGCGCATGTCATTCAGCTTTGTTTAGGGGCATTCATGAGTAACCTGGGAGTGAAAGGTCGAACAAAATCATGGGAAGCCAATGAGCGTGATGAGCAATTTGGAGAGAATGAGAGTGCGGCATTGTCCAAAAGCCAAAAGCTGCAGAAGTCTAGAAATGCAAGAATCTCCAAGGTGGCAGCCATGAAGCCTGGATTAGCTAAAATTATTGAAAAGGTAGTTACTACATGCTATCTACATTTACATTCTGAATACTGACTCTTGATATAGCAAAGAATGCTTGCTGTATTGATCACTCTGACTCCTGGAAGACGTAATGAGTTTCTCAACTGCCAAAAATCCAAAGTTCGAATTGCAGTACTGCCTACCATGGATGTAAAAACTGGTGGAATTCAACTCTGGAATTACTGGAGCGGGCATACAGATTGTGAGAGTTTCCACGCGAGTGGCTCAAAAACCCGAATTACAGTGATTACGGCCCTTATTTACCCCAGAGAATGAATGGATCATTGTTACATACGTAATGGAGGTGCTGAGGCCATTTCATTACTGGACACTTTGGATGTCGAAACGGCGTACAGTCACCTTGCACCTTGCATTACAATCTATAATGACATATTCGATCACCTGGACGGCGTCATGCGTGCTTTGGCAAAGAAAAAAACTCCGTGGAAAGAGGATCTGTACTTTGCTTTGAAGTTTGCACGCCAAAAGCTGTCCAAATATTACTCCGAAGTAACACCAGAGACGGGTATGCTCCTCATTGCAGCACAAGTCCTGGATCCATTTCGGAAGTTGCGATCATTCAGGAAGTGGGACAAGGCTATGATGTTAATCCTGAGGACGAGGGTTCCTTCACTGCCCAGTACAAGGATGCATTCATAAAATATGTCGAGTACGAATACTGTACCAAAAATCTAGTTACACAAACAGAAAATCTAATATAGTACTTAATCACGATCCCTTCACCTCTATACCACTGTCTGGGCCAGGTCAATCGACTTATGATCCATATGATTTGTCCAGTGATGATGATTACTATACACCCGCAAACATGGCGGAATGTACTCCTGGGCGCACTGATCGTGCAGCACGTTTATTGACGGCCACCACACTCTATTTGAATTCACCTCCTGAGGTACCCAAAAATTGGAGACAAATTAATCCCAATCTTAATGATTATCATTCTGACCCCACAGAGATTAGCAGGGCTTTCTGGAGGCCTGACGTAACCGATTGGTGGCGACAACAGGAAAAGATGAACACGAAGTACACCGATCTAGCCAATATAGCACGGGACATTTTCTCAATCATGCCACACAGGGTTGGAGTGGAAGCCAGCTTTTCACTTGGCCGAGATGTCATTGGGTGGAGGCAGTCAAAAACTACGGGTGAAACACTTCGAGAAAAAGTGGTTGTTCGACAGTTTGCCAGAAGCAATCTTGGTCTTTTGGACGGCGATACAAATCCAATAGGTGCGTCAGTATCTGATCACGATTTTGAAATCAAGAAAGAAGTGGAGGAAAGAAAGCTGCACAGGATGGCCAAGGTTCATGACTTTTTGGAGATGTGGCAAGGCAGTGAAAACCTACGGGCAACTCAGAAGGCATCACGCGCTCAGAACAAGCAAATGACTGCCATGGGCTACATTTCAGATACTGAAGAGACAGTTAAAGCATCCTGGTCGGCCTTTAAACATGATGGTGTTGCAGCTTTCAAATTGACTGAAAAATCACCACTCCCACCGTCCTTATCGCAGATTGACCTCCCTGGTGGCAAAACCCAAGTCCTAAATATTCGACGAATACGTAGGATCAACCGCCATTCTGCCGAAAGTGATGAAGAAAGTTCAGCCAAAACTAATTCTGATACTGACGATTGGCTCCATTGGAACGGTGACTTGGACGATCCACACTATGATGAAAACGATGTCGAGGCTGACGATGAGGATGATATGAATCTTTCTGATGATTCTAATGTAATTGATGAGGCAGAACAGCCAGATGTACATGCCGCCCCTAAGATTACAGGCTTTATTAGGCCAGTTCGAAAGTCGAAACGTACTACAATAATAGTCGTTAACAACTCTGCACCTGTCATTACACAGGAAACACGAAAAGCAAAAGGAAATAAACGACGGTAGAGCGTTGATCTGTATTTCATATTTCTTTTTGTTTTCTGTTTCTTATAATGGGGCATATCATTTATTTTGTAATTTTCTTGGTCATTATTGAGAAATGTTTCATATTTAAGCATATATAATGAAAAGACTGTTAATACAGTGTATTAGTAGAACACAAATGCTGGGCTCATTGGAATATTGTTTGGACAATTTTCAAGTTAAGTCTGCAAGTTAGATATGTTTAAAATGAATAAAAGATGGGCAATAATGAGACAATAGATATGATCGAAACTAAAATATTTGTGGTGACTGACACATACCACAACATACTGAAATTTACTACTGCATAAGATTAAATACAATTTTGGCCGTCTTTCTTCTATTTACAAAGTCAAACTACCATGTTGCAATACAAAATTAACAAATTGTACTTGTGATATTGAACTTAATTAAAACGAGATTAATAACGGTCAAAATCATAAATATGCATCGCTCAGTTGCTTAAATCTAGGATTTCAAAAGTCTCATATGGAGTATTTTGCACCCGTTTTTGGACCCGTCTAATAACCCGGTAATTTGGGCGGTTCCAAAATGTGGAGTCAACCCGGACCGTTTATTCTGGTTCGGTTCTAGTGGCAACCTGGACCGTTGATTTGGAAACGGTTCGGTTCCAACCCGAACCCGGACCGGAGGCTCCGGGTTGGGACCATTGCTAACACTACCGTCATCACCTTGACTCACTGGTTCCGAAATACATCCCAACAGTACACAACTATGCACGCAACCCTTTCAATCCGTAAATCACATCATAAACATCACGCCATATTTACAACCCAACCAATGAAACCTGATTCCTTTCCATAAAATCTGTTTCCTTCTAACAAAACCTCATTCCTTCCAACAAAACCTGATTTCTTCCCTCCAAACCTGTTTCCTTCTAACAAAACCTGATTCTTTCCTTGCGTTCTGTATTCTCCATATACGCTCCATCGATCGTCACTGTTCCCCCGATCCTCACTCGACACAACCATGACAACCGCCTTGACCGCTTTATCCGTATCAAACACCTGCGACATAGGAATCTTCATTCTTTCCTTCCACCCACACTGCTTTCTCAGTCTTCTTCAAAGGTCATCCTGCTGCCGTGTCTACTTTTTGCACCACTTGAACAAGTCGTCCCTTGTTTGTCTCTTGTGCCCACACCACCAGCATTCCTGACTTTCGTTCTTTTTGATGCGTTCCAGAAACACTCCAGTGAGGGCGTGACCCACCTTCAGCTGAAAGTACCTTCCCACGATTTTCCTTTTGGCCTTGCCCAACAGCACATGCATCCTCCTCTTTTTATTTATTCTATACACCGTTTTTTTGCTGTTGAATTTGGCCTTCCACCATTTTTCTGTATCTTGCCACTTGGCCTCGGTGACTCTTTTCTGCACTCTAGCTATTGACCATTCTTTGAATTGTCTTTTCAGTTCGAGAGCTTCACCATCCATGTTCTCTGCCGCTGTCTTTGCCATCTTGTCAGCCTTTTCGTTTCTTTCAACGCCCTGATGAAATGGGACCCACCTGGACTCCATCTGAATACCCAGTCCTGCCAATTTGTTGTTGAAGTTAACACAGTCGATTGCCATTGCTTGTCCAGGGCCTAATTGCATGTGTTGGGCTCTTTGAATGGCGGTTGTTGAGTCAGAGAAGATGGTGATTCTCTCAATATCCTTCTTTTCGCAAATTTCAACTGCTTTTCGTAAGGCCCTCAAGATGGCATAAACTTCGGCATCGAATACTTTTTTTCCTTTCCTAGGTAGCTCTTCTTGCTCTCCCACTCCTCCCCTTCCTTCCACACCACCGCACTACCCACTTGCTCATTCTCCAGCCTTGATCCGTCAGTCCACAGTATAATCCCTCCCTTCCTTGTATGCACACATTTGAGGGCTTCTTCCTTGTCCTGTATAAAAACATTTGCGTCGGCTTTGAGGTCGAATTCCGGGAGAATATTCTGCTCTCCTTTCCCTTCTATCCCAATCGACTTTCTTAATCTTGTTGCCTGTTTGCTGTTTCTCTGCATGCACATTCCTCCTCCTCTTCCTCCTGGCATGTCCGATATTCGTTTGGTAAACCGTCTCACTCTGTTATTGACAAGCGATATTGCCGGCCTTAGTCCTGCCTCCTTGACAAGCGGTACTGTAGGTGATGACTTGAACATCCCAGTGGTTCTTCTTGCTGCAACATTAACCAACTTCTGGATTTCATGTTGTCATCCTATCTGCCCATCTCACCACAGTTCGGCTCCGTACAGTGCTACAGATTGGACCAATGATTTCACCAGTCTGGACAGACCCGGTCTGGGGTAGGGCTCGGTCCAGTCTAGACCGGGATCAGTCCAGTCTCAACCGGTCTGGACTGGACCATGACATGACTTTTTGCAGGACTAGTCCAGTCTGGGGTAGGGCTCAGTCCGGGATCGGTCCAGTCCGGACTGGTCCACCGCCGGACTACTGGAATCATTGAATTGGACTGCTGTGATTTGGACTTTTCTTGTGTTTTCAGATTTGAGGCCTAGTTTTCCCGGTATCGAGTGGACTCTGCCTTGTGCCTTCTTTGCTTTCGCCATGATGATATTGTGATGGCTCTGGAAGTTGAGCTATTTGTCTAGGTGGACTCCCAGTCATCTTGTCACTTTGGAGTTGAAGTTAATTTGGACGTCCCTATCGACTTGGAATGTCATCTTAACATTTCCTCCCTCGTGATCGCATGTTTTCGAACACAGGACTGCTTCGGTTTTCGCAATATCGAATTCGACGGTGTTTGCTGCCACCCACTCCTTAGCCTTTTTTGCACACTTATTCATCTGTTGTACGCATTGGCTGATTTTGGCCCCTCTGACCACCCACGCCACATCATCAATGAAGGATAGCGCTGTTGTCGTTTTGTCTTTCTCTTGGAAGAACCGTTTCGATGGTGATGGTTCCAGTTGAAAAAACAGATTCGAGATGTAGATGTTGAAAAGGATAGGCGAAACTGGCGACCCCTGTGGTACCCCTGTTTCCACACACATCACCTCACCTCTGCTTACATCCATCTTTATCGTGGACTTTCTATCCGACATGAAGCTTTTCGTCCACCTACACACATCCGCCTCAAAGCCCATGTCTTCTATTCGTTTTATGAGATTCCCCTTTGCGACGCTCAGGAAAGCCCACTTCACATCCATCAACAATGCTGCTGCGATCTTCTTCTCTCCCCACACCTCTGCCATGCTCTTAATCATTCTTGCCACAGTATCAATCGCCGATCATCTTTTCCTGCACCCAAACTGGCCGTCATGTAGTAGCTCTTCTCTCGCACACTTGTCTGCTATCACCATTGCTACTACCTTCTCGGCCACTTTTCCTAAACAGTTCTCAAGTGCAATGACCCTGTACGCTTTAGCTAGATGATAGTCATCCTGCCTGGCTTGGGGATGACGACTCCTGTGACGGTTTTCCACTCCTTCAGGTGGTAACCTAACCGGATTGCTGTTCTTACTAGGTTGATGATTCTCTCTTCATCCCAACTCCATAGTAGTCATATCGCTTAAAATCCGATTCTGTCTGGCCCTGGGGCCTGTTTGGTGCTTTGGCCGAATACTGCCATCGTGACTTCGTCTCTCCCTATGGCTTCAAAGGTACTTCCATCCATTGGATTTGCGCTCTTTTGAATTCCTTGTAACGGTTTTGGGAATCCTATCTGTTTTATCATTTCAGCCTTTTCTTCCCAAGAGGTGGCTAGGCTGCCATCCTGCTTCCTTAATGATTTAACCGTTAGACTGTTGTTGTCTTTGGTATACTTAAGTGCCCTCTACACCTGGTCTCCCTCTGCCTCCTGCACGAAAGTATTCCAGGACTCTCTCTTGCTGCCATCTATGGCCTTCTTCATAACCTTCCTTGCCTCCTCGACTCTGGCGTGGTTGGTTTCTCCCTTCCTCATCATTCTCTTCATGGCCCCCAAGACTTTCCTTTTCTCCGCAATGTCCTGGTTCCACCACCTCTTTGACCTTGCACAAATTTTTGTTTTCTTTCCCTTCTGGTTCAGTACCTCAGCTATGGTTTCCCTTATTGCTGTGGCCTCCTCTTCCAGCTGTTGAATTGTGCTCTCGTTGGACAGCATCTTTCTCTTATTGCTCCACTCTTTCCACCACTTCTTTGCTTGCTTCAAATCCTCTTCTTGCATGCTGTCCATATTCCATCCTGTGTAGAGCTGGCTCGTGCCCTTTGATGATTCCTCTCTCCAAACAACTTCTATTTTCTTGTGGTCCAATCCAATATCCTCGTGGTCTTCTATCATCGTTCTTGCCGTTACGTCTGCCACCTCTCCCCCCCGGGCTAGGGTGATGTCAATGATCACCTTGATGGTACAGTTGTTGAGGGTGGTGATTAGTGTTAGCAACGGTTCCGGGTTACCCGGCTGCGGTCCGGGTTGGACCCGGAACCGAGGCCCCGGTCCGGTTCTGGAACCGCCAAGAAACCGAACCGCGCAATGCCAAGCGGTTCTAAACCCGAACCGGAGCCCCCGGTTCGGTTCTGGAACCACCAAGAAACCGAACCGCCCAATTACAAGCGGTTCCAACCCGGAACCGAACCGAAACCCGCCGGGTTTTTGGCGGGTTTCACCTGCAGCAGAGCCTCATTTTTCATCGGCCCCAATAATGCCATATTTTCTGCTCCAATTAAGTATTTGAGTTCTGATTGGATCGCGATATGTTCTATACGTAGATTATGCAGTTTTTGACGCTCTTTCACCTCCCGCTCTCCGATTTGCGATACGATTAGTATTCGTTGAGTCGCTGTGAAATAAAGCCGGAAATGTGGCCAAAATTGACTGTTTTTCGCAGCGACTCAACGTATACTAATCGTATCGCAAATCGGAGAGCGGGAGGTGAAAGAGCGTCAAAAACTGCATAATCTACGTATAGAACATGTCGCGATCCAATCAGAACTCAAATACTTAATTGGAGCGATAGTTTTAGCAGTGGAACCCGCCAAAACCCGGCGGGTTCGGTTCGGTTCCGGGTTTGGAACCGGAAATTAGTGCCGGTTCGGGTTTAGTACGGTTCCAGAACCGGACCCGGGGCTCCGGTTCGGGTTTAGTGCTGATCCAGAACCGGACCGGGGGCCCCGGTTCGGGTTTGTAACCGGAACCGAACCGAACCCGGAATTTGGGACCGTTGCTAACACTAGTGGTGATGCATGTTGGTTGCCCGTCGTTTATTACCTCCAAGTTATGTTGTTCGATGAGGTCCTCCAGGAAAGCTGCATTTCTTCTCTGGCTGCTCCCATCATTCCACATGGGGCTGTGGGCATTGAAGTCCCCACTAACTACCATGTTTCTCAACTCCAGGATTCCGGTCCAGTCTGCCCCTCTGGCCCTCCTGGTTGCGGACCTGGTGTTGTTCTCCTGAAGTGTCTGGTTATAGGCATTGACTACTGTGACCTTCACTCTCTTGTTGTTGGTGAGTCGAAAAACTTGGACATCTCTGTAACACCAGGAGCTTTGCTCCAGGTTTACCCAGTCAAAGCAGTATCAGTACTTAATTCGGGACTTGCTTCAAAGGTATGTTAGCAGGTTCGCTCGGGATGTGAAATCACTAAAAGATTCTGAATGAAAAGAATAGCTTTTCAATGCGTATATTGTTAAGGCTTGTTCTCCTCGCTGAGAAGGTTGATTATGTCTTTCTACCCTCGAAGAACCCAAGGTCTTTATACCTTGGTCTTCGCTTCTAACGAATACTTCCATTTACGCTTGTCTCAAGACCTCCAGCACTTTAACAGCCTTCAAACCTCCTTCGAACCAATGTCCGTTCCTTCGCAACTATCGCGGCCTCCATCTGTCAATCCTCTATCGTCTTTATTGTCATTAGGTTATAATCAGACCATCGGTACCCTTTATGACATCAAGTTCACAGACTTGTGCCTCCGGGCCAGTGGTATTCTTTCGATCTGATGACCTCCATATGAATAGGCCTCTTTCGATAGAGAGCAGCTTCGCTGTTTAGAGTTGGCACATATTCTTAGGCCTCCAGCTGTCATCGGCTTTTGGCTGGCGGCATTCAGTTGTTTGCCGGCTGTCCGTTTGTCGTCGGCGAGCATCAGCTTCTTGGCCGATGCCATTCAGCTGTTTGTTGGCTGTCCGTTTGTCATCGGAGCAGAAGCGACCGCGGCCATTAACTAGCGGTCGATGCTTATCGATGGTGTGGATGTCCGTTTGCTGGCCATCCGAGAAGATTGGCTCTGGAATCTGAGACGGGTGATAGCCGATGACGTCTAATCAGGGATATCGCAGGTGATCATACATGACCCCGCTGCGAACTTGCGAGGTGTAACAATCTCCTGGCCCTCTGAAATCCCCCAACTCGTCCATTTTGATGGGTGTGTCGATTCTTACAGCCGACATTGTTCTTGTTCCTTTAATAAATCTGAACCCTGGATGACTGGTCTGGTATTCTTCCCCCCTTCCTTGATAAGCTTCTTGTAACACCACCAGATCTGAACCTGCTTCTATTCCCTTTTCCAGCGCCAAAATTGTACTGTCCTTCCCCCTCCCACAATTTGCTTGTAGGATTTTTACCATTGGGTGGTGGCGATGGATTCTTCCGATCCTTGCGGAGTGGCTCACACCTCGATCTCCTCGACTTGTTTTCCTTTTCCTTTGTTGTTGTTGCTATTGCTGTCTGGACCTTGGCTTTTCCCCACCTTCTTCTCTCCTTCTGCCATGGTGGGTGCTTTGTCCTCCCTTTCCTTCACCATCTCTTCTCCGCCCAAGGTTTGGAACCTTCCTCCCCTGGCTCTCTCATTCCAAGTAGTTCATTCTTCCCTGGCTGCCTTGATAGCCTCTTGCATATTGGGGCATGCTCCACTTCTGGCGATGTGATTGCCGTTGCAGTTTGCGCATTTGTCTTGGTTGTGAATGCAGTTCGGTCCCTTCTTGGCTCTGCACCCTATAATGTTGCACTGATCGTCCTCTGTTTTGTGTGATCTGGCACACAGCATGCACTTAACCATTCCCAATCTGCCGCACTTGAACACATGGTGTCCCCACCCACAGCAACTTTCACAGAAGGTGTCTGGCTCCGCCCTTATGAACCTTTCCACTTCATGCCAAATTCCCACTGCTCTTAGCCCCTTTTCAATGCACCGTTGTGCCACCTTTTTTCATTTAACCGAGAAGACTGCCGATAACGCCATCTTAACTTTACTGTTCTTCTTTTCCTTGACATTCTCTGTCCTTCCCAGCCACGTAATATTCATGGGGATAACGATCCCCTCGTTTTCTGCTTGGATCTCCTGTCTAAGCTTGTCCAGGCCTCCAGTTTTCTTTACTGCATACTGGTCGAACCCGACTACGTGGATTTTGAGTCTTTCCCAGGTTTCAGTTTTCTCGATGTCTATGATGCCCTGGTACACTTTTCCTACGGCCATGACGATTATATCCCTGTAGGCTGGAATCATGGCCGCTGACACTTCTGGGGTTGCCATGGCCATGATTGAGCCCCTGACATTAGTATTGATTTGCATCAACCTGATGTGGTGGGGGACGCCTGCCCTGTGGAGCGCAATGTTTGCTGTTGACAGGATGCCCTCGTCTCGTCTCTGGGGTAGGGGAAGGCTGTTGTTGTGCCTAAATGTGACCATTCTATTTTCCGCTGAATTTTTGTTAACTGGGATGGGTTTCATGTCATCTTCTTCCTTCCTTTCTGCTGTTCTTCCCCTTTTGATGACCTGAAATCCTTCTTCTTCCTTGTTGCCTTGATCTTTGGCTGACCTGGCTGCCTTTTCCGCATAGATGGCCCTCTTTGGCTGTTGCGGTAACTGTTGCTGTGGTTGCTGGGACCTCTTGGTCTCTGTGGCATTGGTGGTGATAGTGGTGGTGGCCCTTGAAGCCTTGGCCTCTGTCTTCGGTCCTCTGGGTGCACTCGCAGGCGTGCTGTTGTTCGTTCTTGGCGGGGCAATGAGTGTTGGCTTCGCCCTGCCTCTGAGTTGAATTGCTGCTGGGACGGCCAGCGCAATCGGAATCGGCGTTTTTCCTCCCGGGGGGAAAACTGGTGTGTGCCTGGAGGCTGACAGCTCCGGTCTCTCCACCTCCATACTCTCCATCTCAACTGTTCTGTCAACAACCTCTTCTACTCGGCTGGACATTTCTTCGCTCATTTCCACATCTCCATCTGTGATTCGCATGGCTGACTGGTCTTCCCGGCACAGCTGTTGTCTTTTGTGTCTTCCTTCCGTACGCTGCTTGTTTTCTTCCTCTTCTCTTCTTTCTTCCACCTCAGCATACCTGCTTGCGTACATTCCGAACAACTTCTCCACCATCAAATCCATCGACTCGTTGCTGATTGGTTGCTCCTTCATCTGGGTAACTGTTGACTCCAGCATTGTGCACGTTGTCGCAATATTGTTCACCATTCTGTGTGGATTGTTTAGCTTGTTGTCCACAATCTCACCTGCATTGTTGTACACCTTGGCGTACTGCGGCCATTCTTGGGGAAGAAAGTGATTGACTTTTGCTTGAACATCGGCAATCGCTGCCTTGCTTTGCCTAACTGCTTCCATCAGTTTCTGTTGAGAGTCAACAGATTTAGCTGCTTCCACCACACTGCCTGTGGGTTTGTTTTTTCTTGGGGTGTAAAGAAGTCTGCTGATTGGCTTGTTGTGCACAGCCTCCTTCTTTTGTTGTGCTGCCTGCGCTGTTGGCGACGCTAGTTTCTCATTTGAGTTGTCGCTTTCTGATTGGTCATAGCTGCCACCTTGTCCATGAAGGAGGCCAGGGGGCAAAATATTGAGGGTCTGTGAGATTCCCACTTCCTGGTGGTATCTGCGAGCGATTATACTGCTTCCAGGCTGGTTGATCATGTTCATGGGCCTGCGCGGGAGCTGTCTAGGTGTCCTTTCCAAAGATGAAAGAGGGGAGGAATTGGCTGTCCCCTGTTGATCTTGTTCTTCTTCTGTGTTGGTACGAACCTCCGTCATGGTGTCGTCTTCTTGGATTGCGGGTTCGGCGGCCTCATGGTGCATTTTTTCTGGGTTGGTGACTACAGTTCCATCTGGGAAGGAGCCATAGTTCATTTCTTGTGTGGGTATAGTGGGAACATCTGTGGGGAAGGACCCATAGTTCGTTTGGGTGGGTGTGGCTGGCATTCCAGAATGAAGTGAGCTGTAGTCGGTGGTGGTTTGGGAATCAACCTGTTGCTCAGTGCTTGCAGTGTTGGCGATTTCCATATTGTCTTTGGCTTTTTGAAGCTTCTCAAGGAACGCTTGCCTGTCGACTTGTTTGGAGGGGAGTCTGGACTGAAAAAGACCAGATGAAGACATTTTTAAAGCGCTTCTAGGGACTATTCTAGCAGAATAGCTGAAATCCGAAGCCTAAGATTTATGAAGATAATCGTTCTGATTGGGTAAAAAGGGGGCTTGGCAAAATCAAGCGGTGGAGAAATGCGTTGTCGGAGGTGTTCCCTCATCACCTGCTCCATGGTCTCGCTCCTCGCACCACCTCGCTCACTATCTTAGGAACTATCCAGGCTCCGATATCCTCCCCCCTCTCCAATGTGGCCCTAACAATCTCCATGGCAACTTTGAGCGGTGAATCCGGACCATATCTGACGACAGCACGGAGCTCTTCGAAACTAACTTTGAACGTGTAGCATCTCCATGTGTGCAGCTCATGGTGGGATGGTATACGTACTCGTACGAAGTTCTGGGTGGGGACCAGTTGCTTAATGTTATGACTATGTCGGATACTGTGCTGGTAACAGTCGATATTGCAAGTGGTGGATGATGTGGAGAGGGTGGAGTACTAGTTGCAGAACTGTAATAGTGGGTGATAAATGATGACGAATCCTAACCAAGAACGTCCATGCGTCATTTCTGGGATCAAGGCCATTCGTGTGGGAATTGATACCGTCAGGGTTTGCTGTTATGGCAGTGGAAAAATACTAATATGCACTGGTGTTTATAACTGGGATGTCTCGAACTAGAGCTGAAGCTCACCTCGTCTCGTTTCATCTGGTGTGCAACACTGGGTTGAATGGTAGGATCTGCTGCAGATACTGTTGAGAGGGTGAAGCAGAGCAACGCAGTGGCGGGAGAATTGTTCATGGTGGGTGTGCTGGAGAACTGGTGGGCTGGGTAGACATAGCGATACGGTAGCGTTTTTGAGCTGAAGTACTTATAATACTTAGCGAACTCGCTCTGGACCACGAACAAGTCGCCTTTTAATGAAGTGAGCAATCGTGAAGGTTGTATTCAACGAAATCGGGGATTTATTCCGAATAACTTTCACTAGACAGGGGGTAAGCGCATAATATTTCAATGTCGTACTTATTGCTTGAAATGGATGTTCTCAGAAATGGGTGACAGGTCAGTGGATACACATAAGTATGTGATAATGCGTCGAATTTTGTATCACCTGGTTGCATCTTGAGTTGGCCACAATACACGTTTTTCAGGTAAAATCCTTTCCATTGTAACAAACCTATAGGTTCAAACCAAATAGGGGTTTTTATATTTTTTAGGTTGGTAAGGATGGGATTTATATAGACAGGGAAAGTGTCCAATACTGGGTATGTATTACCGCTTACTGCCAATGACCAGGAGGAGAACCTTCCTGGCGCCGGCTGGCCTAAATGGTCACTCTCTAGCCTAGTAAAAACATCGGGATTAGAGGTAGTATGACACATACCTGGAATGGTGGATACCCGTCTGTAATCTACTGGAACTATCCTGATGGATTATTTGGCGCCTATATCCCTGTTCAGTGGGTGGGACTAACAGCTTTCGCATGGTTATTAGAGACCGTGGGCCCTGGGCAAATTTAAGTGAGGATTCTCACTCTTTACGTATACTCTACTTACAATTGCTGTACGTCTACAGACAATAACACTGCTAATTGGCTAAAGAATTGAAGATTATTAAATGCGAATTTTGGATTTTCCTGAGGTCCACAGTTTCTGTTATAGCAAATTGTACAGGGCGAGGGGAAACATTTAATTACAATATAAACCATCAAATTCGTCTCGCAACCTTGCCACCCCGATCTAATCTCCCTTCTGAGCCAGTACATACTGATTATGCCCACCAACTACTGGTATGTATTCGTCGGGTCTATGGCCGGTTCTTCTGAAATGTTCTTGCCTCTTATCCCTTCGATAGAACCCTCTGTTACAAACACTGCAAATGTACTGTGGAGGTTGGATACTATGAACTGTTCTTTCGTGGTGCTCCCGATCGCTGTTTCTTGCGAAAACCTTACCGCAGTCTGTGACAGGGCACTGGAAGGCTCTGATAAAATCAGCACTAGGATAAGAATAGCTACATGTGTTGTATTGTAATTTTTTGTTTTTTTTGGAAGTTGTGGGAATAGAGGCGGCCGCCAAAATCGGTCCATTGGCCTCTATAATCGCTGACTGTAGCATTAAAAGTGTCAAACACCTTTCTAGACTGTTTGAGGGTGTGGGGATCCAGAGTATCTGTACCGCCGTCAGGCTTACCAATTGTTCCCAAAATCAGGAGTGTATGAGTCCGCTGGCAAAGGTGGTCTTATATCCGCCATAGATACTTCGTCGTACATTTGGTTTGTTCCTAACCAGATACTTTGCTGTAGGTAGTATGGTCCGAGCAACTGTTGCTAGGGTAACTCATCCCTTCCAATGTTGCCAGTAGTTCCGGTGGCGTAAGGATCCGTCTGTCCCCCAGGAAGTATGTACGGGTGATAATAGCAAGGGACACCAATAGGTGATATGGCTCGAATCGTTCTTTCTTATGGATTAATGGAGGCGAACTGGCAATGCGTGGGAGTACTTGCAAGGCGAATTGTGAGTGTTTTTGCAGTCTAAATTCTGTTCACGATGCATCGGTGTTCATGACCTTGTATTTATACTTGTAAGGAGGGTGAGCACGAACGCTCGAGCCAGTATACCCAATTGTTTTCGAACTCCAGCTCTTTATTCTTTACAGCCACAACCGCTGCATGCAATAAATTTACTGATTCTACCTAGGCGGGAAAAGATCAGTACTCAGGTTCACTGGATGTATAGGCGTAACTGTCGTACATATCATGGTGCAGGCGATCGGTAAGACACTTCTGAATCTTTATGATACGGTTACTTGCTGCCGTAGATTGAGAGAGGGGCTTTGGTATCATCATACCTAGATACATAGTGGACGGCCGCATCCCTGCCTGCCCAGGTTCAATGTTATCGATTGAGTGAGCGGAGAGTTTACATGCTCACACATCGTAGAAAGTGATGAAGCGCATGACGGCTTGGCAGATCTCATGAAGCGGCGGTGCATACATATACATGGAATGATATTCTGAGGGCACAGTGCAATGCGGTTGAGTCAGGCGATAATGAAATCGACCAACTCAAAAAACCTAGATCTATGGATTACGCTACCTTAGGACAGATACCAGATAATCCCGTCCTTGTTGCTTATATTAATATTCCTACGTTCGATCAGAAATATTGATCTCGCGTGCACCTTCATTGGCCAAAGTCCCATGCAAGATAACGGCTACGGGCGCTAGTGCTACTTACACCATAAAATTATCGCAAGTCAGTCAATGTAAGACTCCACTCAAAATGTGGGCTTGAAAGTCCTCTGCAGGATATGGCTACAAACGAGATCACCTAGTGATATATGGTGGTTCTTTATGTAGTTTTTTAATAGTACCTGTATTCATCAAGGACCAAAAAAAAACATTTAAGTGTACTGTACAGGTCGATAAGGTTAGTACGTCAGCAGTCACAGAGGGTGTACGTACTTGACTATATTATACCATGGTAAGTGTCACGCAGGCTTTGTACTTGCAAGGCCAGAGGTCAGCGGTGACAGTATTAAAGAATAAAATATGTCAGGAGGGCTCATTTGAAGGCAGCAGCTCTAGCTCAGGCACGGTGTTCTATTCCTTATTTACTCTAGCCCTAAGGTCGTACTTTCCCCATTCTATGTCACCCTCGTCCAATGTACCTTTCCCAAAATCTATCACAGCATCACCGTACTTGATAAAATACCGGTCAGACACCTCTTGTACTAATAAAAAATCGAGTCAGGTCAAGGGTGTGTACCAATCTTATCAACCAGTACAGTAGTCTTAATCGAGAAAGCTAACATAATAATAAGATGGGGAGATCCGCACGAATTTCATTCTTTTCCTTACCGCAGCGGTCTTTTGAAGCAAAATGATAACACCTGATTACGAAATCGAACAATCTGCGATTTGGTTTGGAAGAAATTTCACCGCATTCCACAAAAACGGTTTGTTTGGCTTGCGTCTATTGGTTGAACCTCACTGAACCTCAGCGTCACATGTTACATCTCGTTTCGCGCCTTGCGAGTTGTGGAGCTAGGCAACAGTTTAACAGTGTGAGTATACGTAGCACGTGTGTTCGTACCCGTGATCGCGATCGGGGCTTGACATATTACTTCATTAATTGATATTCCCTTCTATCGTGACTAGCTATTTCCTACGGAAGTAACCAGTACATACTCTATCTAGTAACAATTCCTATGAGAGATATAAACAAGAAGCTTCCAGTCTCACTTAGGCATTTTTGTAATAGGGCACCGAGGCTTACGGCTCCAGTATTGCTAGCCATCTGACTTTTGCCCAACACATCATGCTTTCCGTCTCACACAAGAGCCGTTTCACAAAAATTCTTATCTCTATGCGAACATCGCTAGTAATCATTCCTCCGCATGATGATGTCACATTAGTCAAAGTTGATGAGAACAAAAAAGCCTGGTTTCGGGCCGAACCGAAGGTGGCGAAGCTTACTTTCACCTCCCGCACAGTAGAGAGTGTAGGCTTAGGCACATTTGTGTGACTTACAACACAGTTTCTAGTACACCTAGAGTTGGCCATACCGTTGATTTGCTAGACGTCGACCCATGAGAAATCTTGACCATGGATTTCTGATTTAAATATATTGCTCATGCCTGAGGCCAGCAGATCTGATTGATATTTTCTTATCCATTCTTTCTTGGTATGTGGCGGGAATATCGTTGCGGAACACATGTACTTGTTCAGGGTTCAATTTTCTCATGACCGTTGCAATACCGACTGACTTATCTACCTTACTATACCCTAGGTTGGTAGATGGGTGTTTAGAGCTTGTATCCCTTAACGCTCAAATTTGGGAAATTGGTTATAATACTAAAGTGACTAATAAGAGCATGCGCTTCGATAATTGGCAAACTCGAACCTCACACGACGGACTGTGGAAAACAAGAGGTTGTTTGATTGATCGACAGTGTCAATTGCTAGAATAGACAATTGCAAACAGTGTCCCCAAAACTGAGCGTGCAGGGAGGGGATACATCTGGCCAATTGAATTGTTAGCCGCCGTCAAATATATCCATCTTTACATTCTAACCATTTAAAGGAAAATCATAAATGAAAATAATGTACTAGGTGGTACATAGATTGGTTGGATTCCCGTTCTTGTCTCAGCCTCACATGATATAGCGACATAATACTCGAGTCTCATAACCTTCTAGTTCCTGCGCAAGGAGTCGACATAATAGTACATGAGACTACCGATATTAGAGGTAGAATTCCCTCACACCAGACCAACCCCACGTGATTTTGTGCCTAGTGCTTCGGCGTCCCAATGAAAATCGCCCGGACGAAATCTCAACCCAGCGGAGCGAATTAGGGTTGAGTCAGCCTCATAACATCAGGGTACGAGACAATGCCCTCATTTGAGTTAGCATTTTGCAAACAGAATATTTCTTTATTTCCACTTTTGAGGTAGCGACAGCTGTATGTAGAAATAAATACAACACTAACCTCATTCCAACTACTTATCTCGGGGTTAGTTGCGGATATGATGGTAAAAGAGCAAAATTCGTAATCACTCCAGAAAGAGAAAAGAAGAAAAGATTGCTAAATTAGTTTACGTCAGTGTAAATCTCCAACCAGGATCCATTTTTTGAATCATCATCGTCACGATTTGTCGGGGTGTCTGAGGGATTTAGGCAAGTCGCGATGATTCGAGCACGGCTTGTGCCACGTCAGTCTCAATTCACCCGATATACGACAAGCCAATTTGACTTGCACGATACTAATTCAATGATGGGTTCATCGGTTTTCTTTCGCTTGCCCAGGCTCGCGGTGTTTAATGGGGAGCCGTCAACTGCCCAGGCTCGTCTTGAATGACAAATCCCCCACCCCACCACATGCAAATTTCGAAAACACTAGCTTGGCGCCATGGCAACACCTCGATTCATGTTAATTTTCCAAGAAGAATTGTTTCAAGAACTCTATTCCGAAAAAATTTATGGTCACTTTGGAGTATTAGTTCTCGAACGCCTGAGCACTATGCATGATGCATATGCACAGTGATTGGACCCACTTTGGTATTTCTAAATAGTTCACTGGATGCGAAGGTGCGCAATAAGGCTGTATGCAGCCTTGCCCATAGTATATGACTGATGATGGTGGTGCGAGCCTTGTATTTCAGCGGAATCGGACCATTGTACCCCTAAGGGAGCTCGAAATCAACTGTTTTAAGGCAGTATTCAGTTTCTATCAGCATCTTCCTATGAACTTGTCGCTATGCCTTAGGCTGGTCTGCTGTGTATAAGTTCAAAGACCTTCCCTCGTCGACTACTACCTGTATATTTTCATTTACGGGATCAGAAAGAGGAACTGGTACGATCAGATTTATCAAGCGCGAATAGTCTACCATTCGCACACAGTTTTCCTAAACGTTCGTAGCTGTCCAAAACTTGCTCCGGAGGTGAGTCCTGTCGAATTGAGTATAGTCTATTTTACGCGTTGCGGCGGATACTGATGTATAACTACTACTGGGCCCCAGACTCTTACACTATATAACATCTTCGTCCTCGCACTTGTTTACCTGTTGTGTGTTTAATACGCGCAGAAATACGTCTGTACCGCCGAGTGCGCACGTTCGCATCCTTTCTGACCACTCTCTGTCTTCACCATGACAAGGGGCACTGCGCTACTTCTTTTCATATATACCCACGGATTTGTCCTATCTCGATCTATTTTGCCTGAGGCGAGGTGTACGTCTTGCTTACATTCTCAGGTCTGCCATCGTCATTAGCGCGCTCTACAGAGGGTAGGTTACACTAATGTCAAGACACAATCTTGCAGCTTTTTTCCACTCAATCAAATCTTTTGAAAGCTTCAAAAAACAATATCTTAGTCTTTTTTCGGTCAGAATATAGCTAACTGCATTCTTTATTATCTAGCCCTGAATCACGGTATCAAAATGTTGTGGTATTGTGTTACAATTTTAAATGAAAATCAATATAGTCTTGGGATTCAATCTGGTCTGGGTATTTAACTTTCCGCATCTAATTTGTGGTCTTGACATTCGCGAAACCTCCACATTCGAACCTTTAGGGCACAACTTGCAATTGAAGACAGATTCGTGTCGATTTCGTAAGTACATTAAGAAGCCCTTGATTTCGTAACACTTCTTTGCAATCTCTTTTTCAGCTACGTTCCGGATGTGACGTGGCCATGGCGGCTTCGCATATGCGAGTCTCTCTTATCTTTCCGGCCGAAGGCCCTACCAGCACTGCCCATATAACGATAACTTCGCTTACAATTTCCATATAAACAATAGAAAGTTGGAGGGTGGTGTTTGCTCGTTTCGTGACGAATCCTGTCGTGGTCTCTCGTGAAAGGCATATTGCAATTCGGGAACGAGCAGCGAAAGGTTCTGGCAAAATTAGTATATATATAGCGTGTGTCCAGACCTGCATGTTTACCTTGTTGTGGGGATGGTAGGGGCTGAGAGACGTGGGGTTTCATATATTGCCAGACCGCCGGACTGATAACTACTCCAGCTACCATGTCAGTAGCTTTCGATGGTTAGGGTTAAGGCTCAAAGTATTTGAACCCAATATATGACAGACCTGTTATTCCCGAGATCGCTGTGCACGTGTTGAGCGGAGCCAAAGGAGTCCGCCTGCCCAAACACAGGTCTATGGTTGTTTAACTCGTCCGGGAGAGTTATGGGCCACAGCATGAGAGTTCCTCTCACTCTTGTTGGAACTTGGTGATCACTATTGTACATGAAATATTAGTAATACAAAATTACGTGAGCTACAGGGCCGTACGTTTCAGTACTACCACCGTTCGTCGAATTATTCGCGTGTCCATCGGAAAAAAGGAAGGGATGGGAACAATTTATATAGGAACAGGAACAGTAATTTGGATTGGAGCCGGACATAGTGTTGCAATCAACGTTTCAGTGCGAGATGAACTTCGTTCGGCTGATCGAGGATGCGAGCAAGGCTAGAAATTTGGCAACAAAACAAGAGGCCAACGCTTCAACGTGCAAGAAATCTCCGCCGCAACCATCTGTTGTCCTTATATAGCCGCAACCATCTGTTCTTATATACATATATACGTAGGTATATGCAAGCTTCTTCCTTCAACTTGACCTCACACCCCTTCACGAAGATTCTCCAATCCGCTAATACAGACGCCCTCTTCATATCTGTCCAATTCACAGGATAGCCATCGATGTTGCAACTGTGGCCATGGTTGTGTGCCCCCGCCGCCCGGGCGGTCGTTATATTTGTTTAGTCTGGGGCGTTCGACGCCTGAGCTGAAGCGAGCCAGAATAATGAAAGTATACAACTGAAAAGACTTTGTTTTGGTGAGACGGAAGAAGGAGTTGTTCTCGGAAGGTTATTGAAGGTTTTGCTAGTGCTTGTGATTGACTTTGTCTTTGGATTAGGGTTTATAGTGATATACCAGGTGATACCGTTAAGCAATTGCAACCAATACGGTCAGTCTCGAGTTGTATTAGTGCTGAGGATAATGGATATACACCACTTTGTATGCCTCTGGGCTTGTGCTTCAGTGCGAGGAATGTGTTCTGTAGGGAATGAGTGTTGAAGATCGATGGGAACTTAGCATGAGTGATCACGACATGCGAGCACGCCCGGGCAATACGAACTATTATATGTATATTCCTGCCGTTTGGACTGGGATATTTTAGAACCGTCATTGGCTAGACATCCGAGGTAGCACGGTGCTGACTGCACTGCAAACGGACCCGGGGGATTTGTCGGTATGGGGAGGACGTCTTCAAGAAAAACTAATTAGAATACACCGGTTTTTCTTTTTTTGGTCACGGAGCGGCAATTTTTCAGATTTCAGCTTAAAAATTAGCCAGATAATTGCCCGATATGGTCAAATAATAGCCGATGTTATGACCGTTTTAAAAAACACTCTTTTTCAAACGCTTATTGCCCAAACATGACCAATAGAAATATAACAGGTGATAGAATCTTCTAGGTAGTCGTTTGGCATTGTTAAAGTATTTTCTCGATTTTATTAATGGAGAAATTGTGCCTCAAAATAGTCGCGGATCTTGGCGAATAGCGCTCTAGCTATAGTTTAAGGCGTCCACCACCATATCAGTCTTCACACGAGATGACCAATCGTTCCCGTAGAAGAGACATTCAGGGTCGAAACGAAGGGCTTCCTTTGCTATTTCTCAATAGTACGTAGAGTACATTTGCGGCAGATAATTGTTCATACAATCAGCAGCCCGAGCCGCGAGATCCCAGATCTCCAACTCTTTGCAAGGATTAAAGGACAGCCCAAAGGTACCTCTGAGGTTGATGATATCTACACGAACTAACGAGCGAATTGGCTTGGAACTTGGTTCCCCTCACTGCAAAATTTGCGTGATAAGTTCGCAGCTGACACGCGTACGCCCGGGCAAGCCCCTCTGAAAAATAAAAGACTTCTGTCACCGCTGGGGCGAAATTGCTACAAAAGACGACGTCAGAAACCAATCTTCAAGTGTCGCTTAACTCAGTTGATTGGTCTCGTTTCTGTCATAATCAGAAAATACGTAGTATCATGCGCAGATGCTGTTGACCGATATAGGATACGGCGTGTAAATCATTCAAGGATGAGGATGTGCCAGATAAAACCGTTATCAAATGGTTGTGAAACGTTTAAAACAATGGCTCCTGCATATGCACGTCTAACGAGTAGATACACAGCAGTTCAAACCCGGTTTATATAATTATCCTAATAGACCAGCTCGCATACACCGCCAAACCGACCTAAGCAGAACCTGCCTCGCACCATCCCTCCCCGTTAGTGCGGCTCCGCTCGTAAACTTGCGATGTGAGAAGAGGATAGACTCCCAGTATATTATAAAGATTGAGTGCTTCTGCATTTTCTCGTGCCCAGACGCTTTGCCCTAGTCGTACTTCGCTAGCGTAGAAGTTTGGCGGATGGCATAGCGCATGAAGCTCAAAAGGCGCGCTACGCCATATACATAAGTCTGGGCACGAGAAAAGCTTCTGCCATCCATCGATGCATTTTGTAGCATTTGAATAACATGGAGAGGCTCTGGCAATTTTTTGATCGATAACGCGCGCTGTAATTTGTGCGCCATAAGGCCACAAAAGATAACCGATATTGATGTAGTTGATATAAACGTGCATTGACGCAACTAGATACTCGTTAATTTTTAAGCGTCACTGGCTACTTAAGTAGGTACTTCTCGTCTGATTTTTAAAGTCTTGTCATTGATTAGATGACTCTGATGAAATTAGATTAAATCCATTTGTCCTGAACAATTCAATGAATTTTGGCGTTCCATGGGTCTAGCATCTTAAACTACCGCTAGGGGTGTACAAAACAGTTCTGTCTCCTAAAGTTCTTCAATACCGTCTGCAGCAGCTCTCTTTAGGTAGTTCATATCGTATGACCTGTTGATTTGTTTACATTACGGTAGTTCCAGGATGGTAGTTCGTATGTTTAGAGGTCAATTAGATTGGTAGCCTATCTATCGCATACTCGAGTATATGCACCTATATATAGGCCTATCAATAGGCGGGGACCCTATTTCAGAATTCAATAATGATTAGGGAATTTCCCTTAGTATCTCGTTGCCTTCACTCTCAATATTCTCTCGTCATTTTCGATAAACGATGGTATGAGTGACTAATGGATCCATGGTTTCTGGAAATACGAGAATAACACAACCTGACAGGTGGAGCCACCGATGTTTCACATTCAACACACTCCCATCTTTGCGCGAACACTTCAGTCCGGAATGCATGCCATAATTTCAGCACAGTGAGTGGGGCTTGAGTAGTTTAGAACATCGATAAGCCGGTGGCGTTGACAGGTGGCTAGTTGAGCTAGGCTTGGCGCTTTGCATGTTTTTGCTCGTTCAGGATGTCCCTCTTTTCCCCCGACCTGTTCCTTAGACAATCGACGATTTGTTGTTTTCTACACCGTTTCATCATCGTTCTGTGTGTCTCTCACGTTACCAAAAATAGCTAGTGCTACACTTATCTACTCGCTGAAAAATAAAGTCTGTAGATACTCGCATTGCATAATGAGACATGGCACAGTCATTAATTGTAATTACCTTACCAGTAAATTCCTACATCTAGTCATTCGGTATCCCAATTATGAATAGTTTTCCATCTATGTCAAGAATGTGCACAGATAATACCCCTTCTAAGTAATAATCTGAGTCATATTGATATGCCCGGAAATTATGTTTTTCAGCTAGTAGTTACGGGCCGACCCGCTGTCGGGTCTTTTAGGTAGCCGAGCTTAACTTCACCTCTTCCGCTTCTACTCGAGTAAGTCTTGCTCACCGTTTTCTCAATAGCTACGGCGGGTCCGGGGAAAATCTGATTGGTACTACTCTCACTCTCTACCGCACAGCTTTTAGAAATACCTGGTTCTACAAAGTTCTCAGGAAGGAGAATCTGAAAGATCATTCCCCAAGAGAGAGGAACCAAGAATCGTCGAAATTGTCGGGGATATTGTGGCGTCTGAGTGATACATACTCAGATATAGAAGAAAATTCGGAAAACCATACGTGTCTTATACAATGGAGTACAGTCTCCAGGTTCCTTCTTCCCCAGGCTTAATCGTTTTGGTTCGCGAGCTCGCCACACGGAGAACAAGCCTGCGAGCAAAGGAGGAAAATTCTGGGCACGAGGGAGGTCTCCAGGAAGGAAATATGGAAAATACGGAGCTGTTGGTGGTGAAAACTCTCATACTCAAATGCAACATTGGCCAATAGAAATTATTCCTTCACATGGGCTTTGTTCTGAGTACTTTAATTCCCATTCCAGATCCTTTTCCGATTTTTGCTTCCATGCTTAAGCACCTATGCACCAGTTACGCAAGTATGAGTTCTTGGAAGAAATATTTCGAGGGGTCGCCTATTCCTCACTCAAGTGAATCTTCTATTAGCAAGCGATCGAGATTGGAATTCTTGGCACAAAACAACATAAATATTGCTAGAGTAGTTGCTTTTTGTCCCATTACCATAGGCCGAGGCGTGTTACATGCAGGTGTATGGAAGGCTCATCTAGCGTCCGCTAGTTCCTGCCTTTCATACTCACCCAGTCCGAGACTTGGATGTCTAGTAAAACTATCATGTAAAGAAATTGAGAGCTCTTGGACAGTTAAAGTTGTCGATGTTGCTTCTCCAGCGATGGCACTGCTCGGAGACCAGTCACTGACTCACACCGCTATTTACAGGTTAGTGTACTTAGTTGCTAGAAGGAAACTAAACAGTGTAATTTTGCCTGTTAGGTGTTGTATGTGCCATTCTAAAATACCTGCCCTACAGCATATATACCTGCTCGACACAGCATACTTACTAGTAACTGGGTCAGGAGTTCAACCTTTTATTTTACCAGCATTCAATCTAGCAACGTCATGCGGTTAATTTTGTTGTCCCTTAGGCAGGTTTCTCATCAGTCACAGTAGATTATCTATTGACTCATATCGTGAACTACGGGCTGCGGTTTTGATTGGAGTGTTCAGTTAGGAAATAGGCTTGAGCTTGCTCAGGGGCCAAGGGAGCTCTAGTGGGAAGGACAGAAGTATTATTGTAAATGTCGCAAACTTTAACTCGGTACCCTATCAGCGTCTTGATTCGGGTAGATTACCCGAGGGAGTTATTCCAAACGTCTACATATATGCATAGATATCTGTTCTGAGAAAAAAATTTATGATGTGACGATAGACAGGTTCTCGAACGCAACGCCCTGACCACCTCCGCACGCGCAATAATCGTATGCATACTTGAAAGAGTCATTAGAGAATTCCCAGACAGGTGTCTTGATGCGAGGGTATACAATAAATCGCAGCCTTGTCCATTGCATAACTGGCAGGGTGCGAGCCTTGAGCTAATGTGACAGCACCAGCATCAGCCTTTGCACCTCGAAGAGCTCTGGAGCAATGAATTCTTTCATGCCTTCGAATCTATAAACTTTTAGGCATGCCTTAGGCCGCTCTGCTGTGTATAAGATGAACCAACATTCCGGCTATATAGTTATGCCGACTGATTAAGTTCAGAGAAGCTAAGCTCGAGATCACGATCGCAACGAATCAAAGATTACCTGATACTGAAACTATCAAGTCACTCTAACCCTTTGCAAGGTGTTGTGAGCATTCCTGACTGTGCAAATGTTCATCAGAGGTGAGTGCTGCTGCAACGTTGAGTGTTCCTACTATTATCCGCGGACACTGATGTATATTACCTACGTATACTTTGGACTACTAGGTCCAAGTCTGTTGCATTATCTACACAATGAATCCATTCGTCAAACAGGTTGCCCCATGAGGCTGCCATCTTATCGTCTCTCAGGCGCAGAAATTTGCAGCTTTTAGTGGGAGGAACTAGCTAGCGCTGTGCGCATGTTCGTCGCCGTGTTAGGGCTAGAAGCACAATGAACATGACGCCCAAGTTTGGAACATCACTAGCGCCTTCTGTTTCAATCTGAGAGCGCCCGGGCACCGGCACATGGATATCGATATCTATTCTCTGTACGTATGTTACACAGCACTAGCCAACAAATTCAAAAAAGCTTCGTAAATTCGTCACTTATACTATTTCTTATAACGCTAACTAGATAACAACAGTCAGCGAATTCACGAACTGGTACAACTCCGGCAGCCAAAATTCACCTTGTTACTATTTGCGAGCCATATGTATATTTCTAAAATGTTCTTCCTTCTTATCATTCCGTTTGAAAGTTTTCCCGCACTCCGGATCCGGACAAGGGAATTTTCCAGGCTGGTGTTGGCAATTTTCATGACGAAGGCGATCGCGATTCCTCTTGAAAATGACTTTACAACCCGGGACCGTGCATTGAATAGGTCTGATAAAATAAAAGTTAGCCTAAAGTATGTTCTGGGGTAGGAAATTTACTCTGTAATTGTCGCAGCCGTTTCGGTGGTGGGGTTAATAGCTGCAGCTTGTGCTTGATCCGAGGGCCCGTTCTGCTGGTGACGATAGCTACAGTCGTCGGTATGGAACTGCTCCCCCGATCCAATAGCATGGAAGTTCATCCCATCTGAGTGAACAACGAGGTTCTTGGTTGACGGGTCGGTTAGTTGCGTACCAGTCAGTATACGTACGGATCGGAGCTAAACACTCACCTCCGTATGCAGCAACCCTGGCTGCGAGTAAAAACTATCCCAATTGTAAGTTCTCCATCGGAAATCAGCAACATAATTAAGGTACCGAGACACACGTTTCATCATCATTGGTAGCCTCGGATCCGGAAATGATTGTATGTCCTAGCCCGGTGTTTGAGTCTTGCAATGTCTGATATTGCAATTGGTGAATTGGAATGTGGCTTCGAAAAAAACCATCGTAGGGATAACAGTTACAGAAGCTTTGAGACATTCTGGTCGTAAGACGGTTAACAGTGACTATGTGAGGTGAATGAAGTGAGATAAATCTTCACAAAGTTGCACTGCGTATAGTATGTGCTCCGTGCCGACGATGTCCCCATGTTATATACAGTTCATCCTTCTTCCCTCTCATTCCAGGGCTTTTTTTTTCAACTTTACACACCAGCGCCCTTCAAATATTTGTCCAATTGATGGAACCGGTGGCGGTGAGCCCGGGCGGATGATTGATTGTCTAGCGGCCGGGCGTTCTGCGCCCTGAAATTGATGTTGAGATCCAACTAAAATCACCACAGCTGTCCAGGTGAACAAACAAACGAGTGGGGAATGAGTATAGGGAAGTTTCGTATCGATTTTTTACCATAATAGTGAGGCAGTGCGAGTGATTTTTCCGGCACCTAAACAGGTCGTACTAATATCTAGCAATCCAAAAACACACCCGATTCGTGCGGTTGCCGTTACATCAAACAGAGAGTAGCGGGTACGCCCCGTTAAAAAATGGTTTGCTGCGGATTGTTAAGAAACACATGTGATTTGGAAAATGGATGACCGTGGTGAAGATGGTGAATTACCTACGCCCGGGCAACCAGACCAGGTAGATATATATATTTCTGCGGCGCCTACCAGGATCTTGTTGAATAACCATTGGGCGCACTTCCGAAATACACGAGAGCATGGCCGCCCTGTAAGTCGACCGCAAAATTAGGCGTGGCACGTGTGTCTAAGTGGGACATCGACGTCCGTACTCGAGATGAACCCAAAGAGTATGTATACAGCGTTGTGAGGAAAGCCACCAAGCTGGGACAGGGCTGGTTGTATTTTTGCCGCCCCTCAATTGTACGTTTTCCTGCAAAATATCCTGTGACGGGAATTACTCAAACGGATGGAAGTGGAAGATGACCACGGAATTTCTGTTATTTTGCTGCCATAAGGTTTAAAGCAAATCGCCAAGAATGCATAATATCGATCGACGTTACAACACATGAACACCCTGACTACGAACAGTTCGCGTTCTAGTACTGGTGTGTAAATAAATTTTACTCCGATCGCGAAATTTGCAATTGGCGTAATAGAAGTGAAGCTGACACGCTCAACGCCCGGGCACTAATTCCTCCAAGTGTGACTACATTCCTTTGCAGCTATGTGATGTGATGTGGTGAACATGATGTACAGCTAACTGTGTAAAAGCGCCGTATACGCGTACCTATTGGTTGATATCAGCGTTGAACGTCATATCTTGTCAATAGAATTAGGGAGAATAAACCACACAGATCGGGAAACACGGAAAATTATCCTGAAACTGCCATCTATTAGCCCTCCTTGTCTACACATTCTCTAGATGGTGATTCTCATAAGAGGATTTGTCGTGGTTCTGCCACCTACACTAGACTCCCTCAATCCTACCTTTTCAATAGAAATAGAAAATCCAAATAGACAGGGTGGTCGTGATACCCAGCCTCCGCCCAATCGGAACGTTCTATATCATTAGAAAATAAATTCTTGAGGTAGAATTGGCGTTTATATATGTTGCTAAAGACAACGGGTAGTCTTCCATGTATAGGATGTCCCATGGCCACTTCCAAACTATGCAAATTCGGATATATCAATTCCAACGCTTTAAAACACGAGTTAATCATGCCGAAATATACTCTCTTTGCGCGTATACGGTCTAGCCGCCTGGATATGTAGCTGATATGATATGTGATTGGTATCATTGTGATGCATATTTTTTTTGTGTTTCATGCAACGTGCAGACGGGGGGGCATAGTTACGATATCCGGACCTTTTTCCAACCGAGTACTAGCTGGGAAGGTGAGCTGTGGGAATGGAGAAGGGGTTGATAGCAGAATCTCGGAGAATTTGTAACCTTGGTTTGTGTACGCTTTCTTGGAGCTAGTATACGAATAGTATAGCAGTTACAATAAGATTCTTCACAGCTCTTAGCTTGCAAAGTGAGTGTGGGGGAAATGTGTAATCGATACCATAGAAATTCAATAACAGTGGTAACAAAAAGTAAAGCCCCGAGATTGTTAGTTTTGGAATGAAACCAAGCGTATAACATTAGGGGGTTCATTTGAGTAGTTTTTTGAGTCAGGTATCCGACTTTGAGTTTCCAGAACCAACCTCCACAACGACCGTATAAACGGGTTTGCTGTTCTGACTCTAGAGTTGGTAAGTACACGGTTTGAAAGTTGATTCTTAAAATCGGTACAGCTAGCCTCCTCACTGCCTTCCCTGAGCGTCTGCTGACGGCTTGTAAGTTGTAGAAAATATTTTCCACACTATTGACCTGGGTTACTAACAGTAACTACTTTTTGAATAAACGGATGCTCGGTGAGAGGGTTCACGCTGTACCGGCCAATAACTGCCTTATAACCCGAACCGGTGTAAAAAGAATAACCGCCCAAGCGAATCCCCCTATCGTATCCCCTCTTGGCTACGAAGCACTTTCTTGGAGGCTGAACCAGGTTGATTAGTTTTTTTGCGTAGCCCTTCTTCCATCTCCACTCTCCTGATCTTTTCTTCAAAATCTTTCGTACCGTCAACGCACCCACTCCATAACAGCCCATATCCGCTAATGCTTCTGCTCGATCACCAGCCGTAATAGTTGTTCAAGCTTCCTTATGCGACCTCGAGCTTAGTTCTCCCTTTGTTCGTCTTCCCGGTCGCGATTTACGAAACCTTATGTGGCATTCGCAAACCTCACTTAGCCCACAAAGTCTGAGGAATCATCCAGCGGGGGTGAACGTCACTCTCCATATGAAGCGACTACCAGTAACTGTCGAGGAAAGCTTACGCATAATGAGGTAAGGGCCTTCTGAAGCCGAAAGTTTGTTCGCAGTCGGGGAGATTTCACTACTAGCAGATTAGCAAGCAGATTTAACTCTCAAATTCCAAATAATACCTTCGCTCCGATCCCCCCGAGCCAGCCTCCAACCGGGCGGCCAATTTATCACTAAAACCCTCTTTAGAGACCCAGCGTCCTCCCTTCGCACATATTCGATGCTACCGATTGAAGCAAACCACTTCGAAATGCACAAGATTTACCAAAATACTGAAAATACTGACAGAAATACCAGCCAGACCGAATCTGTCATGTATGTCGTTTCACTACCCTGAACGTTTGAATGCGGAAAGCCTTCATATGGTACCGCTACCGGAAGCTACACTATCCGTACGTACAAATAGAATACAAATGGGTATTTTCATCGGCAAGTTGTGTTTGAGATTCATTTTTTGAATTAAACTTTACAAGGGCAGAATTTTGACCTCAGGAAGTTGCCAATGTTAAGAAGCGATATGGTGTTATAGTGCACGAGAGCTGTTATACCTCAATGACATGATGAGAAAATGACAACGGGGTCGCTCTTTCTTGCCAGTTTTTAGCTAATAGACCCGAGTCGAGCGCAAGCAGTACTGCACTATTCCCCGCAGGAAGAGTTCAGTAGGAGGTGGTCGCTTCTAAGCTTCGATATCAACCTCCCCGCTCTAATGCCCATTACCTGACCTCCAAATAGCACAAACTCGACAGTCGGTTTTCTAGTGGATTCAGCATCGTGGATATGAGCTGGAAACCGGAAAGGAGGGGAGGCCATAGAAGTTATTGCATTTACGATGATTCTAGATGCTGCTTTAACCAGTTGGTTGGCAGTCTCTTCTGGCAGAAACCGCAAAAGGTGGACACTGGTGGTCGACATGATTATGAAGGTCTGTCATAAATACAGTAGCCATCATTCTCTCTTTGTCTCCTTGAGCATATTGATCTCATTTCTTTGCTAATTGTCGTCGCGTATGACTAACTCTCCAGGCTAGTGATATACCCGTCCCATCACCAGCCTCCTATTCGCACTCCCCTAGTTATAACTTTGGGGGTTCAGGCTCAGGTCATCGTTGAGAGTATTCGAATACGAGATCGTTCTATATCTTGGCGCCCTTCAGTGCTGTCTACTTATAGGTGGTTATAGACGTTAAGGTTCATCTTCGGCATACGCTGACGGTATTGAACGGGCTTAACAACTTCATGCCGCTGTGAAGGCTTCTAGATTCTGGCTGTCACTTCACCACCAAGTCCATCATTTACAAATCTCGACCCTTGCAAATACCGATCGCTGATTTCGCTACCGTTAGAGGAACTGATGTGAGCTAGGTATGTGTTCCGGCGGGAAAAAAGTCGAAAATTTCCAAAAGCGAAGTAGAGAAACTAAATAATATCATTCGGAATGGAAACAGGACCGAAACAGCGGCCATTTCAATGCTAAAGAATACTCAGAGAGCAGCAGGTTCATTTTAGACAGCGAAAGCGCGGAGATATGTACAGGCCAGAATTGTAGAACCACCGGTTCTCTATAGCGGTATTATGACACCTAGCCCATCGCTTACTTGCATGGATGGAAACGCCCGTCATTACACATGGGAAAATTTTCATTGCGCTTTTTAATTTGGCATAGAACACTTCACAGCCTTGAGAAACGTGGCATGGACGGACTCGACTTATGGTTTGCCAATAGCAGCGGCAAACCTACAGAACGTACATACTGGCCAAGAGCAAACACATTTTGGTCTTATGCAAGAGATATTGCGTACGTAACTAAGCTATAAGTTCACATGAAAAACAATAAACAAATCCGTCCCACACTATTATGCCAATACTGACACACCACTTGTCTAAACCACCGGTAGCATGATAGACTTCCTACCTCCTGACTGACCGGCCTCCCAATGCATGATTGCGCTTCGGGATTTTTCTATTGTGGACACGTCTACGGTGATCCAGAAGGTTATCTTTCCTCGTAAAACCGTTCGAATCACGTCGAGGACACCCCTTCTCTGGACAATCAATAAGACCACGGGGTGTGCGCATCTTCTCGCGATGTACCGAAAACTCGTGGCGGTCTCGATCCGCCTTCTTTGGGAAGTTCTTCTGGCAATGGTTGCATTGAAATTGTTGAGGCTGTATATGTCCCGAGCTAACATACAACGATTATAATAACGTCAGTGAACTGCGACAAATTTAGAATGTGGAAGGAAACTTTGGAGTCCTCACCTTGCAGTCCCGCTTCGTTGGTGATTGGTATGAGACCATGAGGCATCACACGATCCCTCTAAACATGAAGATGCCGTCCAAATCGGATGATCTTCTCGTGTTTCGGAGTATCTAGGATACGAATCTTCCCGTGAAAGATGATAGCCAACGTCATTACACCACAGCGCAGACCGAGTACCTAAATTATCACTGCATCATTATAACACGTTAATATCCTATGATTGAAAGGTTTATAATAGTGGCATTCATACTTAGATGCCGCAGTTGCAGTACATTCTGCTGCACCGAAGGATATACATGTGGGATCAGCCGACCCCCAATCATACCACACACTACCTAGTTCTGCCGTCGAAACATTCTGTTGGAATTGATTGGATACTTCATCCTGCCTCTGAGCATGAGTGAAGGATAGTGGATGGCATTCTGAAATAGGCGACTGAAGCATCGCTAGAATTTTGGTTATACTTGCAAGTCTGTTGCGGAGGGTTGGGACTGACAACTGGAGATTTGGGTTATTTGCGTTTCCTTTTAACTGTTAAAATGATCGATCATGTGTTTTGTGCTCAGAGCCGCGTGTTTTCGTTGTGTCTGTTGCTGCCTACACTGAAGGCTCCACATATGGCCCTTAGAGAGCGGCTTAGCTGAAGAGTCAGCGATCAGCCCTATCATATACAAAGTACGTCTCTTCGGCGCACAATTGCGTATTGGTACATATAATACATACTTATGCATGCGCACGCAGATAAACCTCTTGTATTCGATGGCCAAATTTTCCAGACATTTCTCGTTCATAATTATAAGATAATATCTCGGGCATGACGGCTATAGTTACCACATTCAGAGGGCACTGATCGGGGGATCTCATTGTGCGGGGTTGCGGTTGTGGCACAAGGATGTATCCACTCGGTTCGGTTCACCAATTTCAGGGCTTCGAAACATAAATGCGCACTTCTCGGGATGCTGATTTTCCGATAGAGATTGCGTTCACACTACACAGAAGCCGATCGCGCTCGGTTACCTGATGAGCCCGCCACAACATATATAAACGCTACATCAAAATGGTAGATCACTTCAAGACCTCGGATTCGCATTTGGGGTAGAACTTCAGCTACACATTTGACGCAATAATTTTATCATCACGGATAAGAAACGCCCGAACAAAAAGACTGATTGCGCACAATACGACACTGGCGCCCCGCGACGGAGGAGCTGAAGCGCATAGCGCCCGGGCGCAAGCTTGCAGCAAGGAATTTGACAACTAAGAAATGCCGCCGCCCCGTGGTCACGTCTGGAAACAATTCCTAAGGTGGTTAAAGGAGAGAAGTCGGAAGATGGAAATGGACGACAGAGAACAGGGCGGCGACGAAGCGGAGACCTTTATGCTCAATGCTCATTCAGCGTATCCGCATCCGCATCCGCATCCGCCTTCGCCATGAGGCTGGGGGGGGGGGATTAGGGCTGAAATGTACTTCAGAATTCGAAAGAATCGTCCACTTCGCTGATGCCATTAGCGGAACCAGTCCTGATAAGCCTCCTAAGCCTGCAACTATTACTCCAAGCCCCGAATTAATACTGCGGAAATCGATGAGCATTATGAGGCTACTAGCTAGATGGCAAACATAGCCATCTCTAAAGGCCAAGGTGCTAACTTGTTTCCATGTCATTTCCGGGTCCTAATTAGGATAAACAGCATTTTTTTGTGACCAGATGCTCAAAAGAGTGCGGCACTGTTCGTTGGGCCTTGGGAGTAGGATTTCTTCCCTCGAATTGGATGGGAATTGGAAGGAAAACAGAAATAAGGGCGTGTATGTGGGGACCAGAATAAATATCAATCAGGATTCAGGAAGCGTGGATAGGGTGTTATGTATAATCTGAAGATTCACACAAATAAAAAAGATACATAGGTATTGCGATGAGCGATTCAATGGTGGGTCTGATAGACCAGTATCGTTTAGGCGAAAGTAGTCCAACCTGCTCTGAAGTTCTTTTTGCGATCGGTCACGCAGAGGTTTCTGAGTTCATGCAGAATGTTTTATTTTTAAGACCTTCTATGCAAAGGACCGATGCATTTTCAACATCGCGCGCTATCCGCGGGGGCTATCATAACATCGACAGATAAGGTTCGTTTCAGGCTATCTTTAACCCCAATATCTTGCAACATGCTGGGGGTAGGAGTTCAGGCTCAAGAATGACGGTCCGGGCTGGCGAAGCAATGCCGGTCTATATAGTGGAAGGAGACAGACAATCAAACAGTGCGGCGGTGGCCTACGAGTGCATTTCAAGGCGCTCCGAAGGATTCTATGCGATCTTGTGATTTATTGACCATAGAATTGAGAAGCGTCACCAACTAACTGCATGATAGTTATATCTGCATTAATAAGAATGTGTCATCAAAAAATTCGCAGTCAACAAGATTTGAGGTGTCGCCGATCACTCTATGCAACCGGTTCACATCGATATGGATACTAAGTATCATGCACATTTGCATGTAGCTTATCCGGTACTGTGTCAACGTCGAATTCAGTTGCAAAGGCACAGCACTCACCAGATAATGGAACTGCGGCTACCAGTCAGTGTAAAGGGTGGTTTTGGCTAGTTCTAAAGCTGTTGCAGTTTTGAATTTTGCAGATGTTACTACAACGCAGCGGAGCCGCCTGGCAATCAAATGCGCCCTAATTTCACATGTCAATTCCTACGATAACTATTGAACCGACGTTAACCTAACCCTGGCTAATTTTTCCGACCACTTCCCTGCGCTATCCAATAGTCTGGAATAACTTCATAAAGGATCTATTCATCATTGTCATGTCCGCCACCAATTCAGCACAGCATCCTGACTTCGCCAACCTCCCCTGGTGCCGCGAACTCATCTGCTCTCCAACCACCACCGTTGTCGAAACCACCACTCGCATCACAAAACCCAATACCGAGGACTCACTCTTTGGTACAACATTCCATACCACGGACACAATCCGCGCCTACCTGATGTTGCGTACGCCCACGGAGACACTGACACTTGTATCTCTCGGCAATGGTGTGAACGGACATGCGAACGTCGCACACGGTGGGGTGGTGGCGACGATACTTGATGAGACGCTCGGGGCTGCAGTGGGATACCCTTCGTTCACGGCGTACTTGAACACTTCATTTAAGAAGCCGGTGGTGACGCCTGGGGTGGTGCTGTGTAGGGCTTCGGTTACAAGAAGCGAGAGGAGAAAGTATTGGATTTCGGGGACTCTGGAGGATGGTTTTGGGATGGTGTTTGCGGAGGCCAAGGGGCTCTTTATTGGTGTGAAAGAGGGCCCGAAGTTGTAGTTAGGTGTAGAGTAGATAGATTGTGTACTGGCTTTTCGTGATAGACACACTATATGGAAGTTATAGAAGTACTGCGTATGTTTCTTGTAGCGCATCTTAATTCATCTTTGATACTGCAATGCTAGCATGCTATTCACCGAAGAACCCGCCGTTCGTATATCTTCGTACATCTAAACCATTGAGAATTCCTGCTATATGAAGGCACAACTAAGAGTAGCTAGCTTCCACCCTTTAATAGCAGTACGCCCGCGGCATAATCGCCACGGGCCTGTTTCGTTGACGAGCAACCGAGGGAGCCAGGCGTTACTACGGTCCGAATACACTCAAAATGACATATCACCCCTGGCATTTCGCCGCCACCGCTGCCACTGGTGCACCATCGTCGCCAGTGGTATTAGTAAGACAGTTACTTGAAAGTGGGGTCCCACCTCCGTGCCTGAGATCCGGGTCAATGGGTCTCTCCATCGGCTGGACTTCCAGGCGCGAACAGTTTTGGACAACAAGGAAGGTGGTTACCCTCCAAGGAAGATATTTCTTACTGATCCCGTAAGTTGCCTAATGGTACGAAAGTTAGAACTTTTGTATATGCTTCGTGTGAGAAGGCTGGCCAATAAAGTGTGTCGGCTTTCGCACGCACCGATCGTTCCTGAGAATATACTCTGGCATCCCGGGCAGATGGCAGCTTGGAAATCTTCGCGATTTCCTATAAAGTCCTCCCTCGCCGTGGCAGCTCAAAGAATTTCGCCCCGTACCAAGAGTACGTTGGACGGTGCTAGCAGGTAGCGAAGTGCACTACATTCTAACAGGGCCGTGATGACAACAGACAATACTGATTCAACCACCACCGCATCATCGCCAGCATTGCCACCATCACTGCATTTTCTACGTATTGTGCAATCATTCCCCTTGGTTCCACAGTTTCGAGCGAGCGATATCAATGTCGCGGAAATAAGCGCGAGGTGGATAGTGAGTTGGACAGTCCGAGATTGATAACTCCCTGTTTAGATGGATTCTTTAGACCAAAAAAACCGGGGCTTGACGTTCTTCAAGCACAATCGAGATGCTCTATACATGTACCGACTGATAAACCATACGTTAGAGTAGGGTTCCTTGCGCCTTCAGGCTCAGGACGCTGTGGCAATAACGTTGAGAACAATTCCGCATGAATCTTGGGCGAGTAATATTGGGTGCATGCCAGGAAATAAGACAACCAAGATGACCGACTGCGAGTCCGGAAGTCCTTTAAACTACTTCCAAAAGAGATTTTTTGCCATTTCTCCTCGTCTGCTCCCCAAGTCTCGTTCGGATAGTCGTCATCCATGCATGGCGAGCCACCAATAATCACTCGAACAGTCCTTTCGCAAGTTTGTTACTGTGATAGGGGAGAACCGTGTGTATAGATTAAGGTACAGAGAGAAGAGAAGAGAGAGAGAAGGAGAAAGGCTAGAGATATATACAAGAGAGTAGTGGTGACTGTTACGCGGCCTTGGCCACTCTTGATTTCCAAGCAACAAAGTGTGTTGCAATAATGAGGGGAGAATCGTGTGTATAGATTAAAATATAGAGAGAAGAGAGAGAAAAGGAGAAAGACTCGAAATATATAGTACAAGAGAGAGTGGTGCCTTGTGCCCTACCGGATGCCCTACCATCAGCTAGTCAACTCCATCATCGGTCAGGTCTATTTATGCAACAAAGTGCATCCAAGTTCTATGTGGAGATTTATTTTCTACAAGAATGCTAAGACAACCTACCATGACCGCAGTATTCATATATACAATCACACTCTGCGCTTAAATTCCAACCAGAAACTCGGTGCTTGCAGCGTAATATGACCTTTCATATTCACTTCATATCCCTTTACCGAGTCGTCGCCATCTACAAATGCCACCTCAAAGCTCAACGCAATCCTCGCAATCACCATTCGTATTTCCATATACGCCAGCGACTTCCCAGGGCACTGATAAACACTTACACAAAACATTCAGCATCCTCAGGCTGGGAGATCGGAGTATATATACATACATACTGTGAACAGTGTATTCACACTTCTATCCTTAATCAACTCCGGAATCTCATCTGTCCACCGCTCAGGGATAAACTCTGCTGGTTTCTCCCAGTATCGGGGGTCGCGGTTAACAGTGTCTCTAACTACTGTGTCGCCGGGGATGTATACTCCTCCAATGATTAACCCCTCTGTTGGTGTAACTCTTCGAAGGCTTGGAATTGCGGGTGGTTGCAGTCGTAATGCTTTGTTGATAATGGCGTTAAGGTATGGGATTGAGGCTGCTTTGGTGTAAGAGTATTCGGAGTCTCCACCAAGAAATATGGAGTCGAGGATGGATTGGTGTTTATTTTGTAGATTACAGGATTGGGCGTTAAGTAATACATTATTGAAGAGAAGAGGTGGCTACCGAATCGCTTTGAGGAGGCTTCAGTTTCATAGTCCGAAATATAATTAGAGGATTAGCTTTTATGAAGGCTATTTATATAGGCATAAACTTATTGATGGAGAAGGAATATCACGTACCTGCCGGCTATGATGATGAGACGGGCATCATCCATCGATGATTCCTTCGAAATCTTCCCGAGTCCACTCCGTTTACCAACAAGATATGATGCTATGTACCAAGGTTTCTCTTTAATCCTCTAGGTTTTCATCAGCATCTCCTACACTTCCATAACACCAACAAACCTTAATTCTCTCTCCCCTCCATATACCACCCATCAAACCCCCCAAGCATCCCTCTAATCGCCCCATAAATCTCAATTAAAACCCTTAAAACCCACGGCAACGCACTCAGCACCGAAAAACCTATCTACCACCAAGCCAATCAACAGCGGGATGCAACCTCCCATCCTCCAACATTGTAAAGCTCTTCCCTAACCCCCCCCCCCCAATCACATCATACGCAAAATACCGACTCTGAGCGGAAATATCTACCACCTCACCACCACCTTCGAGCCGAGCTAGGAGTCGCGATGTAAGCCGAGCAGTTACCTGCTGATATGATACCTGCGCTGCACCATTGAGAGCTCGGCCCCAGGCAGGCCGACGGTACGTATGGAGTTTCTTATCTCAAACTGCGAAGACGCTGACGTTGTGGTTAGTGCCAGTTGAGCCATAGAAGGGGGATTTAGTGTAGCGGGATGTGGAGGCATGGAGCTTTTGCACGGCGTCGGGGTGGTTGATGGAAAGTTCGCGGGGATCTAGGAATATCAATACTGTGTGATATTCTATGAGGAGTTTCGGAACTAACCAATGCGTATAAAGTCCCCGTATTTTTGATGCGTCTTGTCGATTACAATATAACCTTGAATATTTCTCGTACCTTCTTCACCATCCAGAATTGTGAAATCCTGGCGACAAGAGGTCCAAGAAACTTCTTGAGTCGGTGGAGAATCACTCGGTGCGTATGAATACTTATTGCTAACGCTACGTTGAATGATGCTGCTATCACGGCTGTGTCAAATTTAGCCGAAAGGACGCTGGTAGTTTGAGATAGTGACCATGCTATACCAACGAGTGCGGCAAGTCCGATGAGGTGAAAGAGATAGAAGTCTAGTTCATGGCGGAGGGTAGTGAGGTGGAAACCTACCGCCGCTAAGGAAGATATACCAAGTAGATGGAACAGCATTTTTGGGGTCTAGACATCCAGGGCAAACAGAGGTTGGATGTATATACTTTTGCAGTCGTACTGCATGGTATAGCGTTATGTATGTAATTCTCTGAATCTGCACCCTCTTTCACCATTTTGCGATAAGCGGAGAGATATCACACCCGACAATACTTTTGTCTCGTCGTTCTCCGGGTACCGAGAGTATACATACTAAGTACTTAAGTACATGTAAGTATTAAATCACTGGTTGTTGTACAAAACGGCCTCCGAAAGCCCGATGGTTCGCAAGGGGCCCAATCAAAAACTGCCCCCCAATCTCATCGAATTAAGCTGGTAAATCATAGTATGGGTCGGAACTGATCACTTCCAATCTTCGAACGTTCACCTTGAGCACTCGGCTAGATCTTGATAAAAAGTGGCCAATAGCACACATGTATTCTAGTTTACTACTATTGGTCAAGACAAACCTGTATCATATCAGGAAAAACAAGAAGTAAAAATAAGGTGTTGCATAGTGGCGAGTGGGGTGGCAATGGTGGCCGGCTCCCGAAGGTGTACCTGAGGATTCTGGTATTTATTCCGAATCTTTCTCCTTCTCTCTTCTCTCTTCCCTCTGTATCTAAGTCTAAGCACACGGTTCTCCCCTATCACTTCAACATAAGGTGTACATATATAGACCTGCCACGAGCTGACTATAAGCCAGTTCGAGTCTCTCTCTCTCTCTCTCTCTCTTTCTCTCTACACTCTGTACCTTAGTCTATGCACACGGTTCTCCCCACCTATATCGTAACATAAGGGGATCAACGTTGTGAGTGACTTCCGGTGAAGCTCTCCGCAGAAGTATACAATCCATGATTATCACAACCCTCAAACAAAGAAATAAAATGTTTATATGTTCACCGCTGAATCATACCCACCAGGCTACTCAAACACACCTATCAAACCCACCCGCTATCTACTATCTAAACTTAGTATTTCTCTCAAACGAATATAACAAAGTATTCTTCAGCCATACTGGTAAAAACAACCGACTCCGTTCCGCCACTGCCGTCAACAGAAGCCTCGCAGCCACCTGTACATCTCTATTGCTATCATACACACTCTTACGTCGCTTCAGGATCTCGAGCGGGGTCAATCCTTCCCCGTCCACCTTCGTCGGATCGGCCCCGTGTTTTAGTAGCGCCGAGATCAGTTCCGTCCGTAGCGGCACCGATGGACGCAGCGAAATATGCAGCGCCGTCGATCCCTGTCTGTTGACCGTATCCACGTCTGCACCACGATCGAGGAGCAAACGCACCAATTGCGTATCATCATAACCGCAGCCTGCAACAACGTGCAGCACTGTCTGCCCAGAACAGTCGACAGCATTGGGGTCGAGGCCAAAATCAAGAAATAAGGATATAGCCTCCATCCGTATCTCCACAGCCGCCGAGCTGAGCCAGAATATAGCGCATTGAAGTATCCCCCTCCCACGCATTTCATAGCTAGCCGTTACATCGACCCCGCGTTCCAGCAATACCTTTACCGACCCTAACTCCGCCGTTCGCAATGCGGTCGTGAGTAGCGTGTTTTGTCCTGGTTGCTCCCGGTCATTGATATCCAGTCCGCATCCGCAGTCAAGACAATATGCAAGCGTCCCTGGGTTCCGCCGGGCTATGGCCCAGAACC
Organism: Trichophaea hybrida; assembly: GCA_015178995.1. Classification (NCBI taxonomy): domain Eukaryota; kingdom Fungi; phylum Ascomycota; class Pezizomycetes; order Pezizales; family Pyronemataceae; genus Trichophaea; species Trichophaea hybrida. Next base: position 52,017 of record WHVE01000135.1, read on the forward strand.
ATAAGTACCGGTATACCTTGCCTTGGGGATCTTGACCGATGAAGAGGCGCCCACGTACAGCTAGTTTGTATAGTGAGTCGTTGAGGAATTTGTAGAATATCCGGCAGCTGGTGAGGAGGGAGTTGCGATCTTGGTAGGTTGTAAGGTAGGAGAAAATTTGCAGAAGGAGCTCGACAGGGAGGCGTTGGAATCCGGAGGATGCCATGACTGTGGTTGTTGTGAGTGCTGAGGAGATAGCTAGGCGGATTGCGAGGGGACTTACCACACTAACTAGGTAGTGGAGATTGGAACCAGCTAGCTAGACGATCGACGTCAACTGAATGATCATGAAGAACGTTGAGGATTCGATGCTGTTGAGTTCTGCGTGGGACGCCGTGATTGAGATATGATTGTTCTTTTCATGGGCGGGGATCGCAGCCCTCTGGCGTCGTAGCGATCAGGATATGTTATTGGAACAAGTGTCCGTGTTTTTAAAAAGTAGATATTTTGTGCGCGTGTGGGGCGCAGCGACGCGATGCCAGATCCTGTTGTGTTGGTGTTGGAATGGGGTCCCGGCATATTCCGGTGCGTCGCACACGAACTGTCCTCTCAGCCAGTCATTAGCCCAGAGAAGTGATTACTGCCTAAAACTGCGAAACGCCAAAGGAATCGCTTGGAGCCAGCTTGCTGCTAAAGGATACCTGCGAGAAAAGCAAAAAATGGTGTTAGAGCTTTTGCCTTGTACTGAGTACTTACTCGTCAGATTTTCAAGTTCTGGGGCACCTTAGCCCTAACCCTGATATGATTCGTCCGATCTAACCTGGAGAGGACAGAGGCTCACCTTATTTGAGAATTCGACGGGTATTTGTGCGTTAAATGCTACGGTAAAGAATATGGGCTGGTATCTGACCATAATGGCTCGAGCAGTTTCGCTGGGGTCCTATGCAGATCAAGGCTGAGAGGAAGGGCCACTGCCTCCTAGAGTACGTCATACCGTTGAGCTTGACCTTCTGAAGACCAAAGATTCTGCCATCCTTTAATGCGGTTAACGGTCGTTAGCCCAGGTAGACCAGGGTTTATAAGAGAAGTAGATACTTCATTCGGTAAGAGACGGACGGGGCAGACCTCCCAACGGTTGAACCAGTGCACTGCTTGTAAAGAGTTAACCAGTGCGGTATGTAGTTAGTTCTTGGCAGTGCAGTGCAGTTGGTGGAGGCTCGCAGTGCTGTGCAGTGCAGTTTGTAAGTTCAAAATCCACTGGTTCACTGCTGGTGAGTTAGTTTGCCACCTATTACCAATTCCACTTCTCGATGGTTATGCTACCTATTACCTATCTCTTCAATAATTTCTCACCACTCACCATATCTCTGCCTGCTGCTTCTTGTTGACACAGTATTTTGCCTGAAAGGTCTAAAAGTTTCAAGATGACCAGTGAAGCTGTTAGAATGGACTGGAGAGAGGCTGCTAATGATCTGAGTCACAACGTAGACTCATATATAGTTAGTCACTCGCCACTTGCATAGCCACTGGTTGATTTGTAATGTATGTTCACAATGGTTTCTCGGTGGAATCTCAAGATTTTCACCCAAGGTTCAGGATGTGCTATGTACAGCATGGGCAAGGGTTAGAGCTAGCGAAGAAAAATTCATGACAGTACTGTACACTGGTTCGAACCAGTTAGATAGTTCAATCGAATATATACAGTTGAACCAGTTGTCAACCAGTTCATTGCACTAGTTTAGCATGCAGTGCAGTTTGAACAGTTAAGTAGTTGGTGCAGTGCAGTTTCCCTGTGGAAACCCAACTGGTTTCCACCGTTGGGAGGTCTGGGACGGGGTCGGACCATAGTGCACTACTTGCACAGGTCCTGAGCTCCAGCGGCGGATTACATGCGCTACTGCTATGCCTTACTGTCATATCTTCGCGGCATGGCTGGGAGCAAGGCACACGGCGTGGTCAGACGAACACCCAAATGGAATCTTCGGAGATCGGCATCTTACTCAATGTTTGCAATTTCTGAACCAACTATTCATAAATTCGACACACCCACACGTTTGGCTGATGTTATTCTGGGATTTATATTTGGAAGTCGTATAACTGCGTAGATAGTGGGTAACAGGTTTGTGATATTCCTATGATTAAATCAAGGCAAAAAGTTTTGACAAACTGATCCAGACAGCACACAGTATTTATATATACCTCGTTAACCTACTCGAGTAGTCACGCTCTTTCGCAGAATCAATCCATCATCATCTCGTTATGCCAGGTATGCCATGAAGCCCAGACAGAATTTTCGTCACTAACGGTCGCTCGAATATATAGAACAACGGAAAAGAAAAGGATTCATTCCCATAACGCTTCACAGCATAGTACTGCTCGGCTTTGTACTTCTTTGCCTTGGTTTCATCTGTGGTCTCGAAGGGATCATACGATCGAAAGCTTTTAGAGAAGAAGGATTCAACAGTGGCAATGATCTTCTGGTAAAACATCAAGTGAACCGATTGGCAAACGTCAACTTTAGTCATGCGATCTGCATGATATGTCGTGACGACCCAACAGCAGTGCGTACGACACCTCCAGAAAGCGTGTACGCCACCAAAGTGCGACGGCTACCTCAAACCACGGCCATCAGCGCCCCTACAACCGCAACATCGTCTAATGGGCAGGCCACCACCATACAGCGGAAGCCCAAAACTCTGGTTCCCAACCGTGGTGTGTATGCCACCGGAGTGCAGCATTATTTTCTCGGTCCATACCTCACCCTGCTGGCCGTGATCCTCGCCATAGTATGGAGAGTTATTGATACAGATATAAAACGCATTGAACCTTTTACGCCCTCTCTGATCCTCATGGTTCCCCTGCCAGCTTTTTGACAGACAGTTTGTTATTCACAAACTCGTACATTGTTCCCATCCAGGCTGCGAAGAGGAGGCAATGGGTTGTCTGCTTGAGTGCTATTGTTTATTGCCCTCTCCTGACGGTAGTCCGGTTTTTGGCATCTGTTACCGTATTCCTGGCGACTAAAAGGGATTGTGACGCATCTAAGAGCAGTAGGGATTGCGATGAACTTTCCTTGCGAGAAGGGAAGTACTCGGGCGGATCCTACAGGCGTTTTGGGGTGCGTTGTCGTGATGGTATTAGCGATAGTCATATTGCAGAGGAAGAGAAGGACTTTGTTGTATGCCGAGCCGTGGAGCCTTGTGGGTTTATCAACGCTGGTAATAAACTGGAGGGCTATGCAGGGGGGGATTTGCTACTGTCGATGATGAGGATTTCGAGGATGATCTATGTGTAAAGCTGACAGGAAGGAGATACAGGTTCGTTGATGATGTATTTCGAGGCGAGCAACACCTTGGGATCGAGGTGGTGGGTAACACTACGAACCAGAACGGAGCTATAACAGAGAAGAAACCGGCCAGCGAAGTGTCATCAAATGTTCTAGTCAGTTCACGGAGGATGTCAGTCTGCGGAGTGACCAGTCAACCCGCGGAGTAACTAGGCTCCGTGAACTAACCGGTCAGTTCATGGAGTCTACCACAACTCCGTGAACTGACCAGTCACATCATGGAGCCATGGCGGCACTGACAAAAATGACAAAAGCTCGGTCCAATTAAGTCTGCGAGTATTTGTCCAATCACTAAGAGATGTATATAGGTAACATGCAAAATACATCGTCTTCCATAGTGGTCAATCCTACGATATACATGAGTATTGGCTCAGAAGGACACCTTTCCTCCGATACGTCCAAGAAGGCGGTTTCGGCGTTCCGGCTGGTGAATGCTGCGTTTGTATTGTCCCACCCACCCGGGCCGGATATAGACGCTGATGTAATGCTCATCACCAAAGCCAAAGACATCCCCCGGATCGCATACGGTGTCATCCAAATTCTGCAAGCCGAGAAACAAGCTGTACTCGCCCAACGGTGCTGTATTCCGGAGAAACATATATCCTCAAATTCGCAACTTTTGCAAACGAAGCTGAATTCCTGGTAAGTGCAATCAAAAACCTACTAAAGCTCGGTTGGCAGCTCAAAGAAAGCGTACCGGGAATCATGGGCTTCGTAACAGTCGACTGTATAAGTCACCCTGGACGCATCCTTCGCGGGTTTTTGTTGAAGTATTTCCCGCTCGGTGATACCTCCCAACACTTTGATGCACCCATAGACACCAAGATGCGCTGGATTCACCAGATGGTTGATTTGGCTGCGAGGATGGAAAGGATCTGCTTTAAGCACCAGAACCTTAAATGCGAGAACATAGTGCTGGACGCAATAAAAACATCAAAATCATAGACGTTGGCAATCACGGGTTTTCCAAACTCGAGAATCATCTGGACAGGTTTCGTATCAGCATGGCGTTCTCACTGGGGAAGTCTGATCTCGAGTTCTTTATAGGTGTGCAGGTTTCTTGAGTGACATTTAGGTGACGAGTTTTGGATTACCAGAAATTGCGGCTGCAGTAGTGTTGATTGTTGTTGCGATTGGGACACACTCAATTCAAGTGAAGTTAAAGGTTATTTGGACATTGTTTGAAGTTTTTTCATTATTATTCATTTCTTCGGCCGCTCGTGTTCCTATAGCTATATAGTTCTGGATTGAAAACCGAAAAGAGAGTGTGTACTACCGGATTGATGGTGCTTATGGTGCCGCAGCGGTGTCAAGGGAATGCATACTCGACATAACTCTTTTTACGTATTCTGTCTTGGAGTTGTGATACATCGAGCTGCTGGTTTAAATAACGGTGAAACAGTTAAATGCTAGGCGTTGCCACCAGGAGCTAGTTGTAGTCATAAGCTGCATCACGTGTACTATGGCACAGCTGAAGAGCAACCCGAAGCCCAGTTCCTTCTGCCGCACCAATGATCACTCGACTTGAAGGGTAGCGAGAGTTAAACAACATTCGTCATCTGACATCGGCTAGACCAGTTTGTAGCTTAGAAAGTGTCTCATTTGCACATGAATCGATGTACAGATGGTACTTTAATCTTGTTATCGGGTATATACAGTATTGTACAATAAACAAAAAAGCGTCAATGACATAATTATAAGTAAAAGGCAACATAGGCAGTGGTAATTCTGAATGAGAAACCTTCAAAGTGAAGACCAAAGAGAAAGCCAAAGTCAGATTGGAATAAGCGACGAAGTTAACTGTGGGGTGCGGAAGGTTATACGGTGCGCGCGGTACATTAAAAAAATTTTCATGCTTTTACTTAATATCACTCGCCCCTGCTACCGCCTGTGATGCGTACTGTGTGTCATATTCAGTCGATTCGAATTTGAAAGTTGTCATCTGAGACCAATTTGAATGCAAAATATAGCATTGTTGGACCGCGGTACGTTATTCATCTGTCGCTATAGTATTAACATTCTATTGCATCGAAAAGTATACTTGCACTTGTCTACTGGTTGCTCCTACTCACGGTGTAGATAGTTTCGAGGTTCTCTCCCTCACTATTCGATTAGTCTACCATAATTCACCAGGTTCCTCCTACGATGTAACGAATAGGCGGAATGGCTATACCAATTTAGCTGATTTGAATCTTTCCTGGGGATCATGAGCAACATGACCCATAAACAAAATACAGTTCATAAAGTCACGAATCCTCTCTCCCTAGGTCCGGAATTTCTAGTAGAATTCGCGCTCGGGTTCTGAAAGTTAAATCCAGACACCCATTTCTGCAAGGAACCCAAGAATTGAGAATTTTATAATGGGCCACGTACCGAACTGGGTAACCGCAGGGAGAAAGTATAGATTCGCAAAGAATTGAGCCCCCCCCCAGCACAGCTAAACTGATTTCTTGAAGTGGGGTGTTTGGATTTACCTTGTGGACTCGAGTACGATCACGATTGACACGGGAGTACCTATAATGTCAGGTCACACTAGAGAGGTCAAGCTGCGAGACTTTACATCACACTGATGGTATAGAGTATTCAAGCTGACTTTGAGACTCCAACATCTTTGATGTCGCCGAAACACAAAACATTGGTAAAATGTGCATCTTTTGCTTGTAAGCTGCATCCTCGAAAGGAAGATAATCGGAGAATCCCAGGGGGGCCAGATCTAGAACTACTTCTACTCTTAGCTCCATGCACATGAATACGTTGAGGGCATAGCAGAGTTGGTCCGTATGCGCGGTGTTGTACCAGTCGAGCTGAAAACGTGTGTTACCGGACAGAATTTTAGTTAGATCTCTGTGCGGGCCGCGCCGGAGGGGCTCAATCTAGTTAGATCTCGGTAATGCAAGCGCTTGTGGACCGTGATTCGGTTAGATTCCGATATAAGGCTGATATAGAAATATTCTATCCCAGCTGTACTCTTCCGGTACATTAAGTACCTCATTTCATGCTTGCAAGCCACAGTGTGTTGAATTGCACGACCTGGTACAATAACTACCAGTATTCAGCTGGAGTATGAACTGTAATTGCATCCCTGCGCACCTACAGAAATTGCTCGGGCCCTAAGCTTGTTGGTTCGTCAATCACGTATTAATCGTTAACCAGGAGTCTTGAATCCATGTGTGTTGACAACACGGACTTGTGCGAAGGACTACCAAACCTCAGGTCAAGATTTCATAAAAGTACACCTCTTTATATCCAAATTGCGGTCTTGGATCGTAACTGGGGACATTCCCAATCATCAAGCGGTGATATCCGAGCTGTAGGTTTCCGCTCACAATTAATAACTGACTTGTGTCACGAGTTGCAGTGTTATACACAGTGGCGGGAGCAAGTTGGAATATCACAAGAAAAACTAAATATTAATAGTTTCGGTTCACTTTTTATATCTCTTGATATGCTCGTGAAACTTGGCTTGCTAAGAGATTTCTCTAAATTCAATGCATGGAGGTTAGCTAGCACACGCAAATACAACACCCGGAGCATAAACCGAGGTTATCCTAAATTTCACTAACCTCCACCACTCCAATCCGTTACAACCAAAAGTTTCGTGTCACTAGACCTCAATTGTCAATGAAACGATGCCTCAGTGTGGATCTAGAGTAGAAAACATCAAGGTCGACAGCATGCTCGAACCTTTGCGCTAGGCATAGTATTTCCCAAATCTATATTTCGTTTGACGGAAGTACACACTCTGATACTGAACTGTTTTGTTGTAGCCCCCTGCTTGAGGTTTGCATTTGCCGAAACGCCTAGCACCGCATATGCCAACACAGGAACGCCATTCAGGTGGAATATTATGTTGATTGCGCCCAATGGATGTGTTGAGAAACTGTTGGTATGACCCTGGTTTGAGCGCCCTATAATCTATATACTACTGCTTAAAGTGTGGTTAGATGGAGTACACTTCCTGACCTCCTGCCGTAGGTTCAGCTGGAGTACTGACCATTATTACTCCCCCTAGTGTGTACAAGGTTTTCCGATAAACATGGCTTACAGGAATGCTAAATTTCTTCTACCAAAACTAATTTTTGCCGTTTCCCCCCGCGATGTCTTAACGACAACATGTCTGTCTGAACCATAGTTACAGTTGAATTGATGTTTCATTGCAAGAAAACTGGAAGACGGTACTAGTATCGATGGATTAGGGATATGGTTATGTATAGCCTTAATCGTTGTAATTTTCAAATAGGGCCACTCCATGAGGGGAGAAGCATTTCGGCAATATACATATGTACCATCGCTTCTGATGTTAGTTTCTATCGAGTTCCACTCCAAGATATAATCTATCTAGCCTTACGCCGGCTTAGAGTCCTGAGGGGGTATGCCGCGTTCTGCCGTCGTGGGGGTTCTTCCAGTACGCACCTATGAGCGCAGTTGCTCGTATCATGTACCAACAACCTATCTCGGGAAGACATCTAAAGTTTTTCAGCTGAGTTCAGCTGGACTTGGGACTTTAGCGAGAAGAATCATGATTTGAATTCATGATAAATAGCGGACAGTTTCGCCCTCGGATCCTGTTAATCCACAGCACACAGAACAATATCCTCTTCACAATAAAGATTGCTCTACATCTCTTAACCAAATCTCTTCTCTAAAAGTTAATCATCCTTCAATATGGCCGCTTGCACCCCTATCAAAAATACCATCCCTGCGAAGCACGACAAGCCCTCTGGTGGAACAAGCGTTGATACCTCCGGCAAAAGAGAAATCCTTATCGTCCAATCGAAGTCTCAAATCGATGAATTCAGCAAGAATACTTGGACCCTTCAGTTTGCTCAGGGTGTGAAGACTGCGGACGGAAAGACCAACTACAACCTTGTTTGGGACAGCAAGCCCCTTCAACATCACAATCATGTCATCTGGACCAAGCCTGTCTACGCTTTGAACTGGACTGCTGATTACCCCGCACACGGATCCACGGTTTGTGTTGGTGGTATGTGGCAGGAAGTGGAGATTGGTAGTGTTTGGGATCTTGCGGAAGACGGCTACTGGACAACCTCGGATTCTGTTGAAACATCGGGTTACATTGGGGTTGGCGAGATCAGTAAGTTCTGAGATACCTGCTTCCCTAACAATTCTAAATCATGTTTTGCAGATTATCATTGCGACGGTGTTCCTGGAATCCATGTTGTCATCGGTATGAAGTGTGGTAAATCTTCTAGTTTTAGCCCCATCTTTGTGGATCCTACAGCGTTGGAGTTGGGTAGTTCTTCAATTTATCAACCCAAGGAAGAGGTTGTGTGGTGGTATGATACGCCCAAGCCCATCGGAGCAGAGGTCGAAGTCGGTATTCATGTATACGGCATCTTTATCGATGGGTCATATATTTGTTCTACGTATGATGGCAAGAAATGGGACGATATCTCTAAACCGCCGGCGGCGGAGGAGGAACCTGAACCACAGGCTTCAGCTTCGACTAATGAGGCCAAATTTCCCTTCACTAAACGCATCATCTTCACGCCGGCCATCAAGTCGAATCTCCAGGAAAACGTCGCCAAGTACCTCAAAAAGAAACTGTCGGGTGAATACACCGAAGTCGATGCGACTTTCAGCGTTGAGAATAAGGTCGAGTTCCTGCAAGTTATCCTGGAAGGTCGCAAGAACGCAAAGAAGCGTAAAGTGCCTGTCCCTGTCCGTAGTGTCGTGGCCGATATTAGTGCTTCTATTAGAGGTGCGGAAGGTGCCAATTTCATCCCAAAGAAAGACAATGAGGTTTGGCGATTCATTTCGGGTTGGTGGTGAGTACACTTAATCCTTGTATACTGCAGGACTAATATTCGCCTTATTACCGCAGATCGATTATCCGAATCCAGGCTCGCGTCGACCAAAAGCCAGCAAACGTTCATTAAATTTTGCAAAGTCGTGTTTGTGCTGTCTGCTGTCTCAATGTTTTATGTTTTCTATTGCGGTAATAGGCGTGGTTAAGAATGTAGGGACAATTAGTAGGGGAGAGGTTATAAGACTTCGAGGTGGTTGATTTCCTTGTTGCGCAAACATTTTTTACTATATTATGCTCAAATAAATGCTGGTCTTTTCGAAAATTTTTTAGCATTGCAGTCTATGCATTTCACCTGCGAAAATAGCTAGCATGAAGCCGCACATTGATCCCGACTTAGGCTGTTCTTGTGCTCATGGATGCACCTTTCCGACTCGAATAAGTCAATAATAAACTGCTATTTTGGAAGGTATCACTCATACGTAGGTCGACCGGGATCACCTAGTCTCAATCAGTCGAAATATTGATGTAATTGTAATATGTTGTATGTTCTCGTCGACGCCTCTATCCCCTAGACTGTAACATGGTTATGGTCGGAAAAAAACATCGATAAATGGATGTGTCATTACCTGCCACTCTGTGGTACAAAACTTCTGGAATTAGTGACAAATAAGAGAATAATATGGAGATACTCCTTTTTCATACATATACATCAAAATTCATGGTGGAGTAGTGCCACTGAGTATCGGTCCGGATTTTCGTTTGGTGCTGGTTGGTATGGCAAAAATATTAATTCGTGCCACAATCAAAGGGATAACCATGAGCTTTCAATAAATTGAAGGCGTCATTGGCTTCGGCTATTCTTCTAATGGTTGGCTATTTAATTACAATGCTCAGAAACTTGCTTCTTTTCAATGTTCACAGTGGAACTGCTGACTTGCTCTCGGATCTTAGGCACTTCTGTCGCAACAATAATGTAGGGGGAATACATAAGGTGCGGCTCGGACCACATGGCCTACCTACACGGCAGCGCTATAAAACCAGATCTGCGCCCTAAACTATAGGCACTTGCGACAGGTACTCTCGGGCGTGGATAGGATGTTGGATTATACGGAATCGTTGTGGATATATTGAGGATATTGTATTACTTTCTCTTCGATATCAATTCATCCAAACTATTTTTTAGCACTAAGGGAGGTGAATATTCGCGATTCCTCGAGAGCCAATCAAAACATGAAAAACGTGGGGCTGTGCATGCATACGTACGTGTGACTAATGCGCTGTACATATCTGCTACGCCACACTTTTATGGTTTTGCGGCTGCTTAGCTTAAGAGCTTTCTTTCTATCTAACACTCCATCTTCGCCCGGGTCCACTATCACCAACAAATGTCTTTCAGGTATTCTGTCGGCAATTTCCTCAGCGTCATCACACTCGCTACCGATCTGATCAGGGCTTTGAACGAAAATCGTGGGGTACTGTATCTGTTGAGCTCCACTGGCTAGTTGAAGCCTTAGCCTCGCTTGAAAGAGTAGTCAACAATGCAGTAGAAATGGCAAAAGAGTGAGATCTTCAAGAACTTAGAAACGTTAATGAGGAGATTCGATAAACTGGTCCGCAGTATCCAACAGAGTGTCATGCGACATTCTGCATCTATACCCAGAGGTCTCGAGCTCGGCAATCATTGGGAGGGTGGTTATCTTGCATCTGAAGCACCTGTGAAATCGTTGGATGCTCTGGGAAGGAAGTTACCTGTCCCACTGTATCTGATGGGTTCATTCGATGTGCGTTTTCTGATCTACATAGTCACTTAAGTTGATCATCCGGAGCTGTTCGACAACATTTTGGAGATAATGCATAGGTATCAGCCAGGACACCAGAAGATAATTTGACAAGAGCATAACCTAGTAGACAAAGACTCTGATGGAGATTTCGAAAAAAATTGGACCTATGCCATCAAACCGCTATCAGCCTGAATATGATACTTCACAAACATATGTTTGAATCTGAGCAAGGAGGAAAAGGAAGAGGAAGAGGAGGAGGAAGAGGAAGAGGAAGAGGAAGAGGAAGAGGAAGAGGAAGAGGAAGAGGAAGAGGAAGAGGAAGAGGAAGGAGTAGGAGGAAGAAGGAGAGGCAGATGGATGGCCAGTCTGTCTCGCATAAGGTACAAAAAAATACATAAAACATAAAAAAGCACTCGAGTAGATCACATGACTAATCACATGACGGCATGACAAAAACACATGATATATACAACCGGATCGTCCGAAGTGAACTTCAGGTACAAATTTCTCGTGCCCAATGGCGTAAATTTAAAACCGTCAAGTCTGGGCACGAGAAAACAGGCAAAATCACTTATCGTCAGGCTAGGGACTTCAAAAGGTAGAAGGCAGAGTTGCCAAGCCTTCCGGTGCAGGCAGCGTATACTGCCGGCAGAGCTGTCTCCAAATTGTTCTGCTTTCCACGCTGGTATCATAGCTCGTTATTTTGCTTCATCTCATACGGATGTATTGATTAATTTTAAACCTTTCGATTTGCCCATACATATGCGAGTAATGTACGCCTACAGACTGGATTTATGCTTAATTTATTCCGGAAAATGCCGCTTCTCACAGTAGCATTAGGAATTATCCGTTCACTATAGCTGACGCCCCTACCAACTTCTACGACTGAAACTATGACTCTAATATTCAGTTCCGAGCTCGAGGGCGATGACATATGCTACCTGAATGATCGATCGCTGTTCTGCTCATTATTTGTGGAATGTGCTTGGAGAACCCTTGGCTCAGAAGGCCCGCACGAAGTTCCTCTGCAGGTTCTAGTGAGGATAGTCTGTGAGATTTAATGACGAAACGCCGTGGATCGTTACTTGCCCTGTAGAGTATATGACTAATTCTCAAAAACTAGAACTTGTAGAAATTAAGTCTTTAGTGCGTCTATATTTTTTCGAACCTAAGTATAGGTAATTGTCTGCGAAATCGCTATAATTTGCCTTGGCGGAATGCTCGCTCGGGACCCTGCCTAACTCTAACCGTAAGAGAAGCGGGAATTACGTCATCTAGGGTTTCAACTAACGTGGAATAAATCTAGCATATGCCTTATAACTGTAGCTTCTATATCCTGGCTAGTAAGAGACATGCCTCTGTTGGTGTATATCTGTTTGAAACGTAACAAGCCGGTCTTAATGATGTATAATTCGCAGCAGCTCGGACTTGTTAGCCCCAGCTGTTGAAAAATTTGGGCCACTGGCCTTCGACACACGATAGCACGACGAGCAGAGTCTCACCGGCTCCGAAATCCGCCTCATAACCCACTAAGGGCTAACCCGCTATCACCGTCGGTATTTAGCGCGACGGTATTGCAGCCCGACACTAAAGCACCCTATCCAGGTTCCCCGCACTCCCACGCCCAAATTGAACAGCGCAAATCGTTCATCGTACTGCTGCTATGACTGGTTCTTCCTACCTGCCTTATGGCTATGGTAATTGGGAAAGTACGTGGCGAAAGTCTAGGTAACGGATTTCATGATGTACTCAGCGTGGCGTTGATATGACATTTCGTAGTCCGTAGATCAAAGAGCTGGCAAAGGATTAATTTCTCAAGGTGCGGCTATCGAATACCATTTGTACATTATAGAGTTATAAATCACTCGAGTCTATATAGTCGAAGCTGGTTCGATGTAGGTAATTGTAGTGATTTTGTAGTCACTGAGCTTACATGGATGAATAGCTAAATTTTGACGTTGTTTGAAAAACGTTGGTGTGGGGTCCAGCTATGAGAACTTCCAAGTACAGTACTGCTTTGCATATTCGCAGAATCGGGAGAGCAACTATATACATATCTCTAAACTACCCACCAAAGAGAGAAGCTATTGACAGCTTTGTCCAAATCCTCCATCACTAACATCCCGACCCACACCCAGGAATCATTTCATTGGCTGTAATCTCTGGTTCCAGGTACGAACATGGCGAACAGACATAATAATAGCCCCGTCTAGCCCCATGAACTGCAACCAAAAGTCTGAGCTCGGGCAATTGGTGAATTCCGCCGGTTTCTCACTCGGTTGAAACGCCGTATTTGCTGTTGCGATATTGAAGGGGAGAACCGAGTGTATAGATTAAGGTACAGAGAGAAGAGAGTGAAAAGAGAGAGAGAAGGAGAAAGACTCGAGATATATACAAGAGAGTGGTGGCGACTATTGCGTAACCTTTGCCACTCTTGATTTCCAAGCAACATTTGCGGCGGTGCATTTTTGCACACTCGACTACGTAACGTTAGCATCCCACAAAAGGACTGCGGCGAGGGTTGCACACAAGGCATTGGACATTCATATTATCGTCGAGAGACGGGTTGGCCAGACTACAGCTGGGGTCGGCAGTGAAGAGCGTCTGCGGTGTGGCCCAGCCATTGTCAAATATTGCGTGGGTTAGATGGGATAAACTATCGCGCCCATCTCCTGGGGGCCTGTAAGCTGGCGCTGCTCGCACTGCCGAGAGGACACGATGCTTACCTGTCAAGCTCGTAAGGGCGTAGGTTGTGTCGGTAGATGAGTCGTACCACCATTGGTTGCAGGTGCTGTAGTTGTCGAAGCCGGGACATTTTACCTTGTTGGTTGTTTTGGCGACGTCTATGACGTTGGTGTTAGGGCTGTGGGGCATTTTTTTAGCGGACAAAGAATGGACCATGGAGGGTACAGCTGCATTTGAGTTGCGCTGGCACTATCTCTAGCTCTCCAGCCCGCACGGCATCAACACTCGTGGAGAGACAAACATACCTGGCTGAGATGACATTGCCGCTTAATCGTAGCGACATGCTTAAGATATACAACTTAAGTTGCCCCAAGATGATTTTCTGCTGATCTGGCAGAGAAGCCGGAATCGCCTTCATCCTGTCAGCCTCCCAATTGGCAAATTCTTCAGCATTTGCTCAACATACCTGGCTAAAACCACCAGCGCTGCACAACTGCAAAAACTTAACCGGGTCGCCTTGTATTGTGCTAATCATATCCGCAATCCCCCCTTGGTAATTCTGTACTACTTCCGAGAGCTTTGCCTGCACGTCTATAATTTTCGCTGATTGCGCTTCGTAGCTGGTAACTTACCGCCTTGGGACGCTAGGTATACAGCCATTTGTGAATCGCCACCGGCTACCGCAGACATCCCGATGAAGATCACTTTGAATGTTCTTGCTGTCAGGAACTCCTTGCCGATCTGGGTTTTGTCAGGCATCGAAGCGCAAGTGGGAGGACGAATGACGAACCCCGAATGCGGAGAAAGACGCGGAGATTAGGATACTCAGCCACTTCAGGTCAAGAGATGAGTCCTTCGGCGGACTGACAGTTGATATGATTTTTCCGACCTCGCCACTGCAGGAGTTAGTGAAGAATGGGATTCAGGTGATCATATCCAACCCACAGAGCTAGAGCTTGCGCGCTACCGAGGGCTGTGTAATATTGGCTGAAGAATTGGTGAATCGCTGAACATGTCAGTTTTGGGATCCGTAATAGCTAGATTGAGGTACACAGTACAGTATATATTCTAGGTCGTCTAAAATCTTGTTAGAAAAGCCCTCCAACTCAAGGAGCCTTTTTTTACTTACATAGAACTGTTGTATAGAGTCTCATTGGGTTGTCCTAGTATCAATGGGACCGCAACTCTCCTGGGAGATGACGTTGCAAGTCCAACCACCATAACCCTAACGTGGCTTTGAGTATCCAAAGTAAGCCCGAAAGGTGACAGGGGAACCTACATTATATTTCAAAAAACACTGTGCAAATCCCAGACCCGTGCATTCGTCGCGATTATTCATCCACCAATGCTGCACAAGTCAGTTGCAGTGTACGCTAAGTTGATGCGAAGTAGTCGCACCCTAACATACGAGTCTACATCCAACTCAGACTAGCAGGATATATCGAATGCTCTGTGTAAGGTTAGAATACGCCGCAATTATATGGGGTTAGGTTTACGTTGATTGGTTGGGAGCACAGGCCGCTTCTGCGGCGGTTAGTGAGGCTACGTTAACTTGATTAGCGGGACTGGCTGTACACGTGCAACATCGTTGGCTGGCAATGGACGATTTGTTCCGCCATCGTGTTTTGAATGTGTCCGGTTGAACCAGAGTCCTAAATTACTTATATCGCGGTAAAAAAATAAGCGCTAGCAAGCGAAGTTATTAGGCTACATCACTAGCCAGCATGCTGGATAACTCTCCGGCCTGAGAACTTGTTAATTGATAGCCTTCCTGATATTTTGACTTCATTTAATTGTAACAATTTGGCATTCGGTCGATCAGTTTCCACTACGAGCTATGAAATCGAGACAGAAGAATTGTTACAAGTCGGTGGTCGGTGACTGGCGCTGGGAGTGTCGGTTGACATCACCATGACTATTACGGCCTAATTTTAACCGTCTCGAGCTTGGTGAAGCCCAATCCTGCCATATATATTGACGGGGGTCAAATATTAACCTCGGGCGCCTAAAAAATGTGACGGTGCGGCATAGTTTTTGTCTTAGTTCGAGATTGATATACTCCAGATAATACTCATGGCCAATAGTACAGGATCAACCGTGAAAGCCTGGCAACAGGATTTATGAATAGTCATTTCGGGCTACCCAGATCATTCTCTCTGTTCGACCGTATCCTGTGATCACCACTTGAGAGGCTAGAGCCTTGCGAACTTGAATAGAGGATCTATGGTGATCCTCACAGTATCTCACTCGATACGCTCTTCACCAGTACGCCTAGATTTCGTAATCAGATGTCTGAGACCTTTCGATAACTGATGATGGTCCGTCTCCCCCTCGGTTGTGTGTCTGCAGCATCGAAAGTTTCAATAGGTATCGACTTCCGTTCGTACGGCAGAGCGTCATGCGGGTATTCAATACACTATACTCGGTAGCCGCATGCACACAATCCCTCTAGAAGAATGAAATGTTATGCACTGGCAAGCATTTCCTCAAATAGTTTAACAACTACTTGACCGGGCTATGAAGAATCGAGCTGACACTCAACGGGAAAAGTGCAGCCAATAACATTACTAAACTGGCAGCTGAGCGAGACTACGAACGTTTTGAAAACCCCGGCTTTGGCAGCGATTATCCTTCCACATCCTCTTATTCCCAGTCGGTATATTTGCAGTCTTTCTCCACCATATCTTGCCTTTTCACAGTGTCTCACCATTACTAGCCTGCCCCAATTCGCACTTGCCCCGTATTATGCACCAAGGATCTCGTTTCAAATCTACACTCGGTGTGGTTATATATGTCGCAGAGGATGTGCTGGAAGCGGTGGAGCTGCTGGATAAGCGCCTGGAGAGTAGGTCTAAGTGATTGGGGATGGAGACCTGTTACGGTAAGTGTTGGAAGCCTGGATTGTAGCGGGCTACGGACCGGATCCGGATCGGTGGCGAGCCCAAAAGAATATATAAAAGGGAGAGAGTTTTTGAATCTGAACAATAAGTGTCATAGGAACGGTCCACAATTGCAGATCTAACCTAAACAGTATAAACAAACTCGGACGATGTGTGAGTCGAAGGGAACTCTTGTCTTTGAGAGTGTTTGATGTTCTACACTTCATTACAACATCGAACTCTGAGTTCCCCCGCGAATGATACCTTGCAGGACCACGAAATTGTAGGGAAGCCGTCAGATATGGAGAAAAAGAGAAACGGATCATGCAACCGGAAATTTGTAGTCTATTCTCGCCACTTGCACAGGAATGTGGGATGGATTTAGCGGAGGAGTACATATTGTGGTGACGTGATGTGGATGTTACAGTGTTGGATACTATAGTGCTTAAGTGTTCGATCAGAGCAATGCACCGTCAAATGCTCTTGTATAAAAGGCTCACAATCGTTAGATTATACAGCACCAGATCACAATCATTTTCTATTTCCATCACCTCTCACCTGCCTTCATGCGCCATGAGAATAGCTGTAGCTCAAACTGAAAAAAGTACAACGACGCGGTAGCCTCGTCTATCAGTTCCCATATCTGTACTATCTACCTTTCCAATCTTGAACCTGCTCGTTCCCAACAAGCACAACCACGCCCTAATCGCTACCCTGACCGACTACGGAAGTCGAACTAGGCGTTGGTAAAACCGGGCCTTCGTCGTCCGAATACTGCGACTCCGTCGTCTGATTGTGTCTGTATGACGATATATGCACCGGGCGTGCGTGAATCGGATACCCGAAGTGGCCAGATTGATGAGCAAGGTCCCGTCGTAGATCTTCATACTCACTTTTCCATCTTTTAGCTTCTTGTTTCTTGAATGAAACTTGATCTTTCAACCCATCCAATTCCTTCTTTAGTCCTGCCACCTCTGCCGTGTAATTCTTCTGCAAAGACTCCACCGCATTCTTCAACTTTTCAATCTCGCTTTTCAAGTCGTCTACTTGGTTCCCAATGATCGGTGCGTTTCCACTGCGGATGGTGCCGACATGCGAAGCAAGCAGGTCCTCGGTGTGCTCCAGGAAGTTGCTAAAATCGCGCGACCAGGTGCCCTGGAACTCCAGCAGCAACTTACCGGTTGTGGCGGAAACGACGAACATGCGACGCGTGCCATGGTCATTGACGGTGATCATCGTTGGACTCTTGCCCGGAAACAGGAGCGAACAGTTGTTCATAATTTGCGTGACGCAGAAGGTGCGTTCGGCCATTGTTTGCGAGAAATTTAGGAGTGGATTGAACGGAAGGAGAAGAATGTCGAGAGAGAAGATGGAAGAAGGGAGGAGAATGTAAGTGGATGTGTGCTACGTCACCTTGTGAGGATGGCCGGTCGTTCTGCAAAGGGAAGGCGATGTGAGTAGTGGGGACATATTTTGAGGCGGGTAAACTCCAGGGCGTAGTAAATCGGGACTTTATCGTAAGGTTCAGGATATGTGGCCCACGTAAGAATTGATGATAAGTAGAGGGGTGTCGCGCCTCTCTTTCTTTGGTGGGAAGGGACAAAGTCTGTTCAACCAGTCGACTCAGCAAAGCATATCGGCGAAAGCATACTTCGAATTGATTCGACATGAGTCAAGAAAGAAAACGATTTACGTTTACGGTGATCGATAAACGAACTGAGTCGCGTGCATCAGGAGATAGCGTATTGACATTTAATTTTTTGGTATGTTGTGACGTACTGGTAGAGATTGGTACAATTTTTTAAGTGAATTTATTGAATGAATAGGTGTTTTGAATGTAGGGCCGGAAGGTCACGGAAGTGTTTGCCCATTTGTTTGTTTCGAGTATCTAGAAGGGCATGGAAGTGTTTGCCTGTTTGCCTGTTTGACCCTATGTTTTTGGGAGGAAGAGTCACCGCCTCAGGGCTTGTTTTCTTTATGTTCTTTATGGCGGCACCAGTATATATAGAGGTCTTGTCTGCTCTCTTGCTCCAGATTTACACACAATAGACACAAGTTTATCCTCTCTAGATCGCTATGCATGTCGCCACCCTCACACAACGAAGGTTCGGCACAATATTGAAGACGGTTTATAAAATGGCTTCGGACTCGTCTCGAATTAATGATATCTCAAATGGCTGCTCCGAGCCGCACGATCAGGACGCAGCACCAGCTCCATTGGAGGTGGTGAAGGTATATCCTTCACGAGGTCCATTGACACAGTATCGGCTTGCTTCGGCGACAAGTTTTAAGTGCAGTCGCTGCCAGCGGCAAAAAAAAGCGAAGCTCGTAGCGACACGCGATAGTGAATTGCAATGGGATACCCTATTGTGTAATGGTTGTTATGGTTTTATTCTCTCGAAGGAGTGACGATGCTCGAAATGGGGGCGTAGCCATCCGAAGCGGAGCGAAGCAATTGTTTTTTTATTTTCCATTTTTATGGGTAGTCATTAGAAGGGAGATGACTCGATCACTAGCTTTTTTCATTGGAAGTTCTATGGCCAGTCATTGTGATTTTGATGGGTTGTCACGAGAATGTAATTATGTGTTTGTTTGCCCTGCTCCATTAGTCTGCGGTAACTCCTTCGCTCACCCTCAGAGGGTCCCCAAAATATGATACTAACAACTATGATTAAAAACTAAGAAAGAAAAAAAACTGCCACAGCAAACAAGGTGACTTTGACGCTCTCCTTTCAACTCGCCGATGCAGACTGTACCTGTAAACAAGATGTTACAACCCGATGACGCCCAGAGGAGTGGTTGTGAGCTTACTGGTCAAATCACCGCCAGAAGAGGAACTGCAGTGACTGGCGATTACGGTGGTATTACTGCACGTGGTGGTGATGTTATTGACTCTAATATAGGGACAGTTCCATGCGATGTAAACCTTGGCCCGGTAGATGAAAGGCGGAGACGTTAATGAATCGTAGGGAATGTAGTAGATAATGCTTCCAACCAACCGGCAAGGCCTTTGTAGTTCAATTCAAGGACGAGGGAAAGAGACCACTCATCACTGTTTGTCATGGTGCCGATGATCGGCGGAGTTTCTCCGGACAGTGCGCGCGCACTGTGCAGCGATTATTTAACCTGTTCCTAGCGCTTGGTGGCGGATAATCTACTATTTCAGCACTTCCTTCCATCAACACAAAAAAAAGAGTGGAATTTTTGGGTAGAAGTATTAGATATGGCCATCCCAGCGGTACATTCAATTCATGCTAATTCAGAGTGTACGGTTTATGGTGTTGGCGGTGGTAGTTGTGCTGTATATTTTGAGTGGGGGAGGGACCCCTGTGATTCCCGCACACCCACACCGGCAAAAATGACCTTACGCGTAGCGCAGCTCATAGCAACCGGTTTTTCGGACAGCATTCCATAGGAAATTTTGCGCATAGGCACTATGAGCTTCTATTGACTGCGTGTGAACATTGGTAATTGCACATGGTGGCTATGGAGCATGAGCACGTGGGGAAATGACAAGTACGCAGGCATTGGCAACGGCTCAATCTGGTGATCTGCACAGGGACACTATAAAGTTCTATAGATCTAATTGACAAAAATGACCTTACGCGTAGCGCAGCTCAGCCGTATCTATAGATGGATGGAGTGTATGATCCTGCTGTCTGGAGTACTGTATATTTTGGCCTCGTAGATAAGTCAATCTAGCATCTAAAGTAACACTATGAGCACTATTGACTGCGTATGAACATTGGTAATATGATGTCAATTGCACTTGGTAGCTATAGAGCACAGGCACAAGTGGAAATGGCAAATACACGGACATGGACAATGGCTCAATCTGGTGATATGCCCAAGGACACTATGAAGTTCTATGGATCTATGCAGCCCACTAGACAAAGCTCTGGCGAGCGGACGTAGCGCTGGGCTACCAGACGAAGCTCTGAGCTAGAGGATGAAGTTCAGCGCTAGCGGATGAAGCTCAGGGCTAGCAGACGAAACACAGGGCTAGCGAAAGAAGTTCTGGGCTATCGAAAGCACCTCTGGGCTAGCAAAAGAAGCTCTGGGCTAGCGGACGATGCTCTGGGCTAGCGAAAGCAGCTCTGGGCTAGCGGACGAAGCCCAGGGCTAGCAGACGAAACTCTGGAATAGTGAAAACAGCTCTGGGCTAGCGAAAGAAGCTCTGGGCTAGTGGACGAAACTCTGGGCTAGCCGAAGAAACTCTGGGCTAGTGGACGCAGCTCTGGGGTAGCGGATGAAGCTCTGCGGTAGTGGATGAAGATCTGGGCTAGCGCATGAAGCGCTGGGCAAGCGGGCGAAGCTCTGGGCTAACTTAGCAGATGAAGCTCTGGCCAGCGGACAAAGTTCTGGTCAGTTGATAGAGTACTAGCGAACAGACTTAGCAAACAGGGTTGGCTCAACTTAGAGTGCCATCATCATCACCGTCACCAT
Organism: Trichophaea hybrida; assembly: GCA_015178995.1. NCBI lineage: Eukaryota > Fungi > Ascomycota > Pezizomycetes > Pezizales > Pyronemataceae > Trichophaea > Trichophaea hybrida. The sequence goes on from WHVE01000135.1 coordinate 72,903, forward strand.
TAGTTACCATCACCATCACCATCACCACGATCATGGAGTTGCAGTGGATGGTCCATCGGCCACTCTGGCACTCGCATTGATACAGCAAAACTCGCTGCAAATGGAGCTACCGATTCGGCTGGCAAATCTGACTCGGAGATCTGCTCTTCGCAGGACCGAAATCTCTACCATTGACCCTGTATCTTCGATTGTAATCCTGAACACCATGGCCATTGGACATCGTGAGATTCACTGGCCGCAGCCATGTAAGCCTGAGTGGATGGTAACTAACGGAGCTGGCAACAGGGGATACACTTTGGTCAAAAGTCTATTGACAACACGATGTAGCATGCAGGAAGCTTTCTGACCAGCATGGTGATTGTGTCTGAAATCATGACATCAGTCGATCTATTGGTGTAAACCTGATTTGCAAGTGCAGGAACTCTAACAGAATCTCACGATGTTTCAGAATCTCACGATATTTTGTAGCTATGGTGTTGACAACTTCAGGCATCTCTACTGTAGTAACAGTTGATATTCTGGTCATAGGGAAGAGAGATCTCCGATCCAGTTTGGGCAGCACAATCTGCTGCCATCTTACACAGACTTTCCACTCAGTTTGGGATGAGTGCAGGGCCTCTAGTGCAAGCGTTGAGCTGGTTTATTGACATGGTGATATTATCAATGCTGGTGATGTGATGAGAAAGGCAAGTTGATCAAACTACCTTAGTGAACAAAGATTCCGCCTTCATGTGAAGTCACGGCTTCTCGTAACTAGTCAAAGCTTCCTGCATAGTCAGAGCTTCAGAGTCTGCTATAGCCGAACTCTATGTATAGATACAACTGGCCATTTTGGCATCTATAGAAACCCGCGCTGACTATCAGAAGCTGCATTATAGATCAACCTGCCAGTAGTCCTTCCATAGGCCCTGCAGGCCATTTTGACTTCTATAGGGCACCGCCCAAACCATCAGAAGCTGTGTCATGCAGCCTATAGTGGATCTGCACTTTTGCTGTTGCAGTAGTCCATTCATAGAATCTGCAGGCCATTTAGACATCCATTGGGCACAGCGCAAATCATCAGAAGCTGCGTCATACAGCCTATAATGGATCTGCACTTTTGCTGTTACATTAGTCAATTCATAGAATCTGCAGGCCATTTAGACTTCCATAGGGTACCTCGCAAAACATCAGAAGCTGCACGTAGTCCAGGGGTCCACGGGAAGGTTGATATGAGCTGCACGTCGCGCAGCCTATAGTGGATTTGCACTTTTGCTGTTGTATGTCACCCAATCAAAATTCAAAAGTATTTCAATACAAAGAGTGTGACCTGGTTAAAAGAACTCTTGCAATGACATGTTCCATGGGGACTAATTTTGTCATTGCATAGGTTCCGCCAAGTTGGCACCTCAAAAACGAGTGTTGTGGAGTTATTGTGCGCTTAGGTACTCCGCGAGATATATTTTATTGCCGCTGGGAACAGGTAAATAATTGCAGTTCAGTGCGCGTGCACTGTCCGGAGAAACTCCGGATGATCGGGTGATAGATAATGAAAGATCACAGTTAGATTGGAAATTGTTTGATGGATCAGGATGTTTGGAGACACGAGGAAAGGATAACAGATGAGTCAGAATGGAGAGATCGGATGTGGAGAGAAAGAAAGAGGTCGACATAAGGTATGGCTCTGCAGAAGGCGGGGGCCACAAGTAGATACATGTGTACCCACACAGTTAGGGGATATGTGAGGATAGATGACAATCGCTTAGCAGGAGAATTGCCCATTGCACTTTCATACTCGTATGCTGGTAGCTATTAGGGGTTTCCCCTTAGTATATGTGTGAGGTATTATAGATACCCCCATAATAGTAGCAACTTTCACCAATTGGCTTCTCCAGTACATGAAATGTACCAGCGTCCAGTTTGCACGGTTGAGAAGAAACAACTGAATGATTGAAAGTTGGAACAGATTGTCAAGGTTTGAAGGCTAGATGTTCTAGAGGTTAGAAAACCCAAACTAAGATTTGGAATTGCAAGTATTGCAAACAAGGCAAGAGACCAGAATTGTGGAATTACAGAAATAAACAGAGATATATGCTGAAGCTATTGATTGTTTTGTTGACTTGTAAACAAGTGTAGAGCAAACCAATCATTTGCTAAAATATGCTGCTTATATACAATAAATATGACTGTTGTTATCTCAACTCATATGTTCAATATACCTTTAAATTTCTTCAAACTTTGAATTCCTTTTTTATATCTTCAGAGCTCATACCATCGGTTACCATATACATCTTCCCATTATCTATGGTGAATATTCATAATCTGTTTCCTTATCTTTCGAAATCTGTTTTGTTGGTTAAAATCTTTGTGTTATTCTTGTGATGCAAGAACTTGATTCTTCTCAAATAAATATAAACATCCATCATTGATTCTTATTCAATCATAAATTCTCACTTCCTACCATGGTAACAATACCTCCCTCTTCCATATACCAGTTCCTACAAGCTCACTGATCCAGGTTTGCCAGGTTGTACTCCATGGAATTGATCAATTGCTTGAAGTCCATCCATAATTATTGCTGGTTCCCAGCTTCATTCATGATATTTCTTCCAGTTAAACATATATTGCAGTTGTTTCCTGAACAGTTGTGAATTCTCTATTGTCTTGACTTCATATTCTTTCTTTCCATCTAAAATGGCTGGTGGTGGTTAATTACTCAGTTGTCTTGGAATGAGTTTGTCTACTGCCATTGTTAATTGGAATATTGGTTGTACTGGATGGATACAAATATTTTTTGGTACTTGAAATTGATAGGCCTAAGACCTGACAACTTCCAGCATTTCGTAGCGTTCTATGTATTTCTACTTTATCTTCCTATTTGGTCTTCAAGTTGTCATATTTCTGGTATCTATCCATATAGAATTCCACTTTTCTAATACTGGTTCTTTCCATCAGTTCTTGTTTGCTTATTCCTCTTGTATGGCTTGTGTTCTGCTCATTTCAATTGTCATTTGGTCGAATATTTCATACATTTTTTAGGGTGTTAATATGCTATCAACCTCTCAAATATTATCGTTATTATGCAGTAGATATTAACCAAAGGTCATACTTGGGAGAAATCTGTAATTCCCAAATAATGGCAAATATTTCATCGATTCTGGAATACTGTTGTTTGATTCAAACTCTGCCATTGGAAGCTATTGTATTCAGTCATTCGGTTGTCAATTGACAAACACAGTACAATATTCTTTCATGATTGTATTGATTCTCTCAGTTTGGCTATCCGTTTGCAAATGGATTTCTGTGGGAGGTCATTTTTCTACTCACAATCATTCATATATATATTTCCAGAATTCTGATCTGAACTGAGGCCTGTGGTCTGATACTATATTGTGTTATTATTAATGCATTTTGAATACAACTTGGAAGAATATTGCTTCAAGGCGTGTTCGATCAGTATCATCCCAATATGAGACCATGTGTTTTTTCTTTGTTAGCCAGTATAGTACTACCCGTATACAGTTGTACGCATCACTCACTGGCAGTCCTACCACACAGTCTATATTTAGCACATTCCATGGTTGTTGCAATACCTCAATGGTGAGAGTCATCTATATATCTCTGGATTGTTTATTTTGCTATATTGATATATCTGACAATTCCACATATACCCATTCATATCCTTTCCCATGCATTGCCAAGTGTGATTTCTTCCAAGTAATTCAACAGTTTCGGCTCTACCTCATTGTAAAACTATTCAAGTCCCATTCAGGCTCTTTTTGGCTTTTATTAGTATGACAGCAATAGTAGAAGGTATGAGACTGGGGCTACCAATGAAAGTGCATCTAACTTTCAGCCTTTCGGCCAGCTGTTGCTACATTTTCCCTTTTGTGTTGACAGACTTTTCAATCACTGCAATTTCCAGTTTTGGTTGTGATATGCATTCTTATTGTCATGAATTTCAGCTATCCTTCCAGTGCTACTGTTATAGCAGCCTACATTGCAGCGGTCAGTTGAAATGGGCTTGCCGATTGACAGTTTTCTTAACGATAGGCTTCTCTGTTTCTGTGATTTCAAGCTTTCATTGTATTGGAGTTTTTCATCCCCCCAATTTCCACAAGATTCTGTAGAGCTTTTATGACTTCATACTTTCATGCTTTTCCATCAGCTTGCACTGACAGCTATGATTCATGTTTGTGGTCAGTCCATAACAGCATTCCTAAGCAGCCAGGCCTGGCTAGTCATTGTGGCTGCTTTTACATAAGGGTTGGGCCAAGCCTGCAGATTTTTTGGTGGCCAGCCTGCTATTCTTTGTGATTTGAAGGTATTTCATGGTGGAAGCAAGCCTAAACAGAATATTTTGTTTGAAAGATTCTCTGCTGCCTATACGAAGAAAGTCTCCAAAGTATGAAATATATTCTCAATCCAACTCAATCATCATATCCCTGCCATTTCAGAATTCTATCCATTAACCAGATCAACACTTCTCCAGGCTGATGTAGGCAAATACTAGCTTTTCCAATGATGTGCAGGCTGGGTGGGTGGCTGGGCAGCTTTTGACCCAGACCAGAATGGGCCATGGTATGTACAGAATTTCAGAATGGAAGCTCGGTTGGCCAGGGCTGCAGGCTGCTAAACGCCAGGGGGCCCACAAGGCTGCTTAGGAACACTGGTCTATAATACCATCTATACTACATTGGAATATACTTTAGATTGTTCAAGGTTAATCCTACTATGAATGTACTATTGAAAGTATATTTGGCAGTATTTCTGAAGATTCTGTGTATACTGATGATGCTTTATTGGAGGAATTGTTTAAGGTTTGGAGTGCCCTATGAAAGCTTGGTCGGAAAGAATGACTTTAGAATGACCATATTTGAAATATTCTATATAATCTATATATATCTTGTCCAAAAATAACAATTATTTGAATTATCCAGTAAAACTTAATCAATGTTAGTAAGTAGGCTAGAATGATCCAACTCCTTTAGCACCTCCTAGATGTTTTTCTTTTCCACGTTGAGCTCAACTTGGAGTGCAGGTATGCCTGCCTTCTGATCCCCACAGAATAATAATTTGATATTGATGGATTTGGTTATATTTACCTGGTTGAATTCAAATATTGCCTTGATAGGATATATAAGGTGCCCTAGGTAGTCAATGGACCCATTACTTTCCTTTGATAACTGATCGTTTGTGTCCCAGAGATGTCTGTAGTACTTGGATGCAGCTGTGATTGTAATATTATCATTGCAGAATCTGAGACATGTTGGATATAACTTACAGTGGAAATTATTGTCAAGTTGGAATAGATGTATAACCTGTTCAGTTTACCAGGCTTTCAGGTTCCACTCTCGGACAAATACTGTAAGGCAAATCATTATCGGGTATATCTGCTGCATTGGGTTAGGATGGAGATCTACTACTTGCCTAGTGTGATCCTGCAAAACAATGTGATTAAATATATATCCGATAATGATCTCTGTGAGATAGGGCTTTTCATTTATCATTTTTAAGTCAATATGGTTGGTTATGTAAGCCATCTTGGGATAAACTCACCCCCTGGTAATTGGTTTTGATCAGGTATGTATAGTTCTCCAACAACTTGTTGGCCTTGAATTTGTTCAACTTTTCATTGAGTTTGTAATGGCGGTGGCCGAGTAATGGCCAAGGGCCGAGGCTGGGTAACCGGCCTAGTATATAGACACTTAGCGGGAGTGCAATTGCACTCCAGCGATAATTTTGCCTATTGTTCTACTGCATATAATCACGTGCTCTCGTCTGCAACCGTATCAATTCCATTCGACATCTCTGACTGTATGGAGCAGTACTTGCTCGTATCCATCCTTACACTACTAACGCTCTATAATTACCAGATACATTTTGCTCACGAGATTTGGTGATCTTATCCCCTTTTTTATCAACACATCAAGAACCCGTACAAACACAACGAAACAAAGCAGCTTGAGTCATATGATGCCTCTAAAGAATACTAGATGCCAATTGAGAGTAACTGACGATCGTGCAAGCGTTGACACTCTGCAGGCCGCAGTCTCCGGCTCTGGAAGTTGACGAACGCACGTATCGCGAACCAGCTTCACTCCTTCAGTTCAACCTGTGGCCCAAACCTACGATGATGAAAGTGGTCTTGATGATCTGAACTACCTTGAAGACGACGATGAAGGCAATGGCTATGGCCAAGCAGACTCGCAGCCCTGTGACCAACGTGAATCAGCCACCATCAAAAACCTCCTCAAAGTGCTACAACAGCAGAAAGAGATGTTCGTCGGTGTTATCAGGCAGAACGTGATGCTGATACAGGCCAATGCAAGGCAGTCGAGCGCACCAATTGAAGTTGCCTCCAATGCCTCGAAGATGTTCAAGATCTGTAACCCCAAACGATTCGGCGGTGGTGTTGTGCAATTGGAGATCTTCTCATGCTTCCTCCATTCACACTTTCAAGTTCACAGCGAATACTTCCCTCAGGGAGACATCAACAACGTCCAGTACGCATTTGACAATCTCAGCAGCTGATGGAATCATCCCGAACTGAATCAAAGGAAGATGAGTATGACTGACCCAATCACATGGGGCCAAGATCTACTAGCGAAAAACAGCCTGTGCCTGTATGATTTTGAACTCTTTGTGAAGGAATTGCAGGAACAGTACAGTGACAAGGAACTGGTGCTCAATACCGGAAGTCAAAATTTCACCAAGTTCAAACAGGGGCATTTCAATAAGAATGAGACCGTTCGAGCATATGCGAATCAACTATGGAAAATATGGTGATATTCAAACCTTGATTAAAACCAGGACTTCACTCCACATTACTACCAGGTTTGGGTGGGCTTGAAGTCGGAGCTACACCATATGATCAAGCCATTCACCTCCGAGAGTAGCATGTTCGACACACTAGATTCACTGTTCGACCCAGCGGCATATGTCGAAATCAAACCAAATCAACAAGAGCAACAGAAGCAACCGGAACCATCTCGTTGGCAGAAAGGCGACAGAAAACGCAACTTCAGACCATCCATCTCACAGCCGACACAAACAAAGCCTCAAGGCATAGGCTTAGGCTCTAGATTGAACAACAGACCCCGAACAGCCTGACCACTAGCACCGTGGATTTCGGTGGAAGTCTACGCCAAATGGAAAGCAGACGGAAAATGCGCCAGATGTGGCAGCTGCGATCGTAAAACATACCACTGCCCAAGATACTCTTATGCCACCTTTCCTGACAAACTCGACCCCAAGTCTGGCCAAGGTGACCACCAAATCAAATGTCTGTGGTCATTTGATACCCAGCAGTCAAAAAACTAGACTACCTCTCCTGACACTTGGCTCGGCAGAATAGGTTGGACGATATGGAGCTGGGAATGGAGACCCTCAGTATATGGGCATTAATGGCAACTTTGAATGAGATACAATCCCACTGAATATCATTAAAATCAAGGGTAGTCCTGGAGAACCCACGAACACACATGTCAAGGAAGTATCTTTGTGCCACAGCATGTCCGGATTAAGCTCACATCATTCACATAGTCTGAGTTGGACATCAACATGGAGAAATGCAACGCATATGAGCACATATCGACTGCGGTGCAACAAGCATCTTTATGTCTCCAAGGCTCAGAAAGACACTCAGCCTGAGAGATGAAGCGGCAGGCAGCACCACCCTGGGATCGGATGGGCATGTGATGGAGTCAGCCAGGGAGAGCCGGAAAGCGGCCATGATGGCTCAGTACCTTGAGCATCTCGCACCTGTTGAAGAGTCGGAAGTACTAGTCGTACCAATCCAGGCCGACAATGTCATACTAGGGTTGCCATGGTTCAGTACCCGAAACCCCGACATTGATTGGACACACCGATGTTCAATCTCTCTACAGACACCAAGTGGGCGTTCTCCAGGAGAAGATGTGCACTTGGAAAAGACCATGCAGGCGGAAAGTGACCCCCGTGGGCAAAACATGAGTCCTCTGGACATACAAATGCCTGGAGCTACTGCATTTGACGATCTCTTAGCTAGTGATGAGGTTGTGGAGGCATTTGCCCTACAGATTGGGGAGTGTACAGGGTGGCTGGGAGCTTCCATGGAAGGCATCACCGAAGTGTGAGGTGAGAGAAGCCCCTTAAGTTGGACGACGACGAGCAGGAAGATCCGTGGTAGTTGCAGCAGAACAGTGTAACAACGATGGAGTCCTGGAATGACGGCTACCGGCTCTCCGAGTCACGAAGAGAGTACTAGACGGTGGGGCTTGGCTTCGTTGTGGGCGAACCATTCTTTTCCAGATTGCCAGGAATTCCTACTCTCCACCATTTTGTGGTATGAGCTTAACTAACGCTTGCAGATGGAGCAGAAGAGGAGTTAATAGTCACCGATGATAGAGGGTGCATTCCCGCCAAATACAAACCATTTGTGGAGGTTTTTAGTATGGTCAAGCCAGAGGCATTACCACCACATCGGCCAATTCACCATGCGATTGATTTGGAGCCGCGCCATCAGTAGTGTTGGCAATGAACCGCTTTAGTTCGAGAAAATTGACGAACCGGTTCGATTCGCTCGAACCGGATCAGGGTTAGGGTTTGTCAATTCTGGCACGAATCGAACCGAGGTTCATTCGAATCAATTTGGTTCGAGGTTTGCCACGAACTATCGTCAAATTTTTGGGTTCGTGCGAACCGGTTCGCGAACCTTATGCTAAGTATCGTCATCGCTCATAGAAGCTTTTACTTGCGTGTATGAGTTTTAACTTTCTCGTTCAGGCGTAAGCAGCCAGTCGGCCGGGAGCCAGCCCAGCTCGACCGTCGCTAGCCAACCCCGGCTCAATCGCGTCCAGCCAGTCGAGAGCCAGCCCAGCTCGACCGTCTCCAGCCAGCCCCGGCTCAATCGCGTCCAGCCAGTCTCCAGCCAACCCAGTTCGACCGTCTCCAGCCAGCCCCGGCTCAATCGCGTCCAGCCAGTCTCCAGCCAGCCCAGTTCAACCGTCTCCAGCCAGCCCAGCTCGACTGTCTCCAGCCAGCCCAGCTCGACCGTCTCCAGCCAGCCCCGGCTCAATCGCGTCCAGCCAGTCGAGAGCCAGCCCAGTTCGACCGTCTCCAGCCAGCCCAGCTCGACCGTCTCCAGCCAGCCCCGGCTCAATTGCGTCCAGCCAGTCGAGAGCCAGCCCAGTTCGACCGTCTCCAGCCAGCCCAGCGCAATCGCGTCCAGCCAGTCGAGAGCCAGCCCAGTTCGACCGTCTCCAGCCAACCCAGCTCGACCGTCTCCAGCCAGCCCCGGCTCGATCGCGTCCAACCAACCGAGAGCCCGCCCAGCTAGACCGTCTCCAGCCAGCCCCGGCTCAATCGCGTCCAGCCAGTCTAGAGCCAGCCCAGTTCGACCGTCTCCAGCCAGCCCAGCTCGACCGTCTCCAGCCAGCCCTGGCTCGATCGCGTCCTACCAGCCGAGAGCCCGCCCAGCTAGACCGTCTCCAGCCAGCCCCGGCTCAATCGCGTCCAGCCAGTCGAGAGCCAGCCCAGCTCGACCGTCTCCAGCCAGCCCCGGCTCGATCGCGTCCAACCAACCGAGAGCCCGCCCAGCTTGACCGTCTCCAGCCATCCCCGGCTCAATCGCGTCCAGCCAGTCGAGAGCCAGCCCAGTTCGACCGTCTCCAGCCAGCCCAGCTCGACCGTCTCCAGCCAGCCCCGGCTCGATTGCGTCCAGCCTGTCGAGAGCCAGCCCAGCTCGATCATCTCCAGCCTGCCGAGAGCCAGCCCAGCTCAACCGTCTCTAGCCAGCCCCGGCTCGATCGCGTCCAACCAGCCGAGAGCCCGCCCAGCTCGACCGTCTCAAGCCAGCCCAGCTCAACCGTCTCCAGGCAGCCCCGGCTCGGTCGCGTCCAGCCAGCCGAGATCCTGTCCAGCTCGATCATCTCCAGCCAGCTGCAAGCCAACCTAGCTCGATCATCTCCAGCCAGCCGAGAGCCAACCCAGCTCAACCGTGTCAAGCCAGCCCCGGCTCGATCGCGTCCAGCCAGTCGAGAGCCATCCCAGTTCGACCGTCTCCAGCCAGCCCAGCTCGACCGTCTCCAGCCAGCGCCGGATCGATCGCGCCCAGCCAGTCGAAAGCCAGCCCAGCTCGATCAGCTCCAGTCAGCCCCGGCTCGATCGCGTCCAGCCAGTCTCCAGCCAGCCCTGCCCAACCGTCTCCAGCCAGCCACGGCTCGATCTCGTCCAGCCAGTCGAGAGCCAGCCCTGCTCAACCGTCTCCAGCCAGCCCCGCCTCGATCGCTTCTAGCCAGTCGAGAGCCAGCCAAGCTCGATCATCTCCAGCCAGTCGAGAGCCAGCATAGCTCGACCGCGTCTTGCCAGCCGTCAGCCAGCCAGATCCTGTCCAGCTCGATCATCTCCAGCCAGTCCAGCTCGATCATCTCCAGCCAGGCGAGTACCAGCCTGGCTCGATCGCGTCCAAGTGCTGTTCGAAGTGCATCCAAGATCTACCTTAGTATAGTTTTCAATAAATTTGTGAATCAAGTGTGTGACAGTATTTAATGAATTGACTGCTGCGAGTTCATGGCGTCGCGATGTCGCATCGCACTCATAGTCGGCGACGATAAAGCACATAGACCCTTGTATTAGCTTGAGAAAGCTTGTATGATCTTGTATGAGCTTGTATGATCCAACCGGTCGCTGCGTCGCATCGCATCGTATTTTTAGTATCACTTTGACTGTGAGTTGATGGCGACGATAATGCACGATAGAAGCGCATAACAGCACGTATGAGCTTGAACGAGACCTAGCTTGGCCGATCCACGCTCCACGAACTTCACCTCGGATCCATCCCGAACCGCTTACGAACCGCCAAGAAGCATGGTTTGATTCATGGCCGAGCGAATCGAACCATTGGTGGCTAGGGTTCGTTCGAATCGAACCCCTCACGATCCTAGCCTCGGTTTGATCTGACTCGGACCAATCCGCTTCGTTGCCAACACTAGCCATCAGTTGCCATATAGACGGATTTTCAACCTTTCCGCAGTTGAGCTGTGAACCTTGAAGGCTTACATTGGGACAAACCTGGCCAATGGGTTTATCCAGCAGTCATCATCGCCGGCAGCGGCACCTATACTTTTTGCCAAAACGAAAGACAGAGGTATTAGACTTTGGATTGACTACCGAGCCTTGCATGTGGTCACTGTGAAAAACAGGTATCCACTTCCGCTAATCTCAAAGATGCTTGACCATGTGCACGATGCCAGGGTTTTCACCAAGCTGGATCTCCGTGGGGCTTATAACCTCATTCGAATTGGAGAACGCGACAAGTACAAGATGGCATTCCGAACTCGGTATGTCAAGTTCGAATGCTTAGTCATGCCCTTCGGTTTGACGAATGCACCGGCTACATTCCAGTCGTACATTGATGCTTGCCTGAGATCCTACATTTATGACTTTGCAGTATGTTACTTTTGACAATATTTTGATTTATTTGGAACACCTATCCGAGCACGATAAGCATGTGAGACAAGTGTTGCAACGACCTTGTGAATTCAGCCTCTATTGCAAAGCGGAAAAGTGCCAATTCGGAGTATAAGAGGTCGGCTTCCTCGGGTTCATGATCTCTCCAAAGGGTGTCGGTATGGAAACAGACTGCATTGTGACACTCGAACAGTGGCCAACTCCGAAATCTGTTTGAGACGTGGAAGTGCATCTAGGGTTCATGAACTTCTACCAGAGATTTATCAGAAAATATGCAAAGGTGATACTTCCACTCACAGAGTTACCAAAAAAGGCAGTCACTAAAAAGCCAAGTCAACCAGCTCAGAATGACACACAAAGTCGTACTTGGCCCAAGCAAGCAGAGATACTCACATCCAAATGGGAATGGACGTAAGCAGCTGAGTTGGCATTCCGGAAACTCAAGAAAGCGTTTTCTGATACAGCACTTCGACCCGGCTAAGCCAATCATTCTCCAGACCGATGCGAGTGGCTTTGAGATTGCTGGCATTCTCAATCAGTTCAATGGCTTTGGAATCGTCTGCCCAGTCAATTTCTACTCCCGAAAGTGCTCTCCAGCCGAGCAGAACAATAACACCTACTATCGCGAACTCTTGGCCATCGTGGAGACCATGAAACAGTGGCGAAATTTTCTCCAATGCGCCAGGTACATGATCTTAGTGCAGTACGATCACAAGAAGCTCTTGTACTTTCAGAAGTCAAAAATGCTCTCCCAACGGCAATCCTGCTGGGCCGAAATCATATCTTCGTACGACTTCGTTATTGAGCACTTGCAATGTACCAAGAATCCAGCCGACAGCCCATCGAGAAGGCCCGACTATGAGATTGACTATGAGAGACCCATCGCATAACTTCTGGCCACTCTAGCAGCCACTTCGGTAGAGACTCCTGTTGAACCATATGATGACCTTCTGCATACAATCAAGGCCACCCGTACTACCGAACAATTGGCTGTCGACCTCTCAGGAATGCTAGTTGACCAGCCATTGGCCGATGGTGAAGACGACATGGATAAGGAATGGAAAGTTGTCGCTGGAGCTCCGACCGACAAAGGGAGGATATACATCCCTGCAGACGAAGCACTGCACGGCAATGTGATATGTCCTTTTTATGACAATCCTGGAACTGGTCACTTTGGAGCCCATAAAACTGCTGAACTACTATCTAGGGACATTAACTGGTGCGCAATGGACACATACGTCAGACAATATGTGAGTGGGTGTGAAGTATGCCACCATGTCAAGGCCCCCCACCATGCCTGCCATGGAGTCATCATGCCACTGGAACCACTATCTCGACCCTGGGAAGGCATCACAATTGATTTCGTCACTGACTTGCAGGAATCGTCTCCATCCGAATTTACGGGCATCTTGGACCTTGTTGATCAACTCACATAACTGGCGATCTACCTACATTGTCAAAACGACCTCCATTCACCGGAACTGGCGAGGCTTTTCTTCGAGCATGTCACCTGCAAGTACGGAGTACCGGACAACATCATCACCGATTGCAGCACGCAGATTACTAGTCATTTCTGGATGAGTGTCTGTTCCCACCTGAGCATCGATCACCAACTCTCGACCGCCTTCCATTATCAAACCGACGGCCAGATGGAACGCCAGAACCAGAAGATGGAGCAGTACCTCCGAGCATTTTGCAACTATGAGCAGGGTAACTGGGTCAAACTTTTACCCTTGGCCGAATTGGCATATACAACTCCATACATGCTTCGACAAGGATGACTCCATTCTGGGCGAACTACAACTACCACCTGACTATGTAGTTCAAGGCACAGAAGCAACTGCCCTTGAAGTCGGAGGTTCAAGTCGACTCGATGGCTGCCAGAATGGGGGAAACTGATTGAATTTTCTGAGAGAACCTGCTATATGCCCAAGTGTATCAGACGAAGTATGCCAGGGGCAAGGAAATAACTTTCAAGGCTGGCGAAAAGGTTTGGCTGTTCGTTTGGAACATCAAGATGACAAGACCGTCTAAGAAACTGGATTATAAAAGGGCTGGGCCATAAACGGTGAGTAAAGTCATGAATCGAAACACTTACAAACTAGACTTGCCGAGTACGATGTGCTTACACAAGGTCTTCCACATCTCTCTGCTCGATAAATACTTGCCCCCTGCTATCGGCCAGCCGACATCAGAACCGCAGCCTTTAATAGTTGATGATCCCGACAAATGCGAGGTCGAGAGAATCCTTGCCTCCAAGTGACACTACCGATGACTCCACTACTTAGTTCAATGGGCAGGCTATAATAACATCTGAGCAAGCTGGGAGCCTGCAGAAAACCTCGAGAATGCACCAGAACTAGTCGCAAAATTCCATAAGGAACATCCCTCAAAGCTACGACTTTAAGGATCACAGGAGTCGGAATTCGGAGGGGTGGAATGGGCCAAATTGAAAGGTTTTTTTATGTTTGATTCTCCTCTTCTCTATTGGATCTCAGCCCAGTACAAATGGCATTAGCACGGGTTTTCCACACCTACCACTGAAGGTGGAGTTTTCCCATGCACCAGATCGACCGAAAGGTCACCTGTGCGTGGTACTGATCGGTTGCAGAATTGATGAGGCCGTACGAGAGTATACGAGTCTGGATCTTTATTTTATTGTTTTTCTCTTCTCATGTACTGGTATGGCAGCCCAGGGGGTCTGCAGCTGAAGAGGGGGATGATGTAATGGTGGTGGGCGAGAGATGGCCAAGGGCCAAGGCCGGGTAACCGGCCTAGTACATAGGCACTTTGCAGGAGTACAATTGCACTCCAGCAATAATCTTACCCATTGTTCTACTCCATATAATCACTTGCTCTCATCTGCAACCGTATCTATTCTATTTGACATCGCTGACCATACAGAGCCATACTTGCTCATACCTGTCCTTTCAGTGTTGCACAAAGTCAAAGTACTGCTCTGTATGCATATTTGATTTTACCATCTGCCTGATGATTTCCACAACATTTGAGATTGCCTGACATATCTAGGGGATTGACTAGTAAGTCCGAGAATGTACTCAAGGTCAAGAGACTCTCAATTTTGTAAGGGTGGTATTGAGAATAAATATAGTCCACTTCACCTCATATTTCGAGACCTATATACTTATGGCCTGAAGTTTGAACAGCTTTATCACAGTAGTTGCAAATCATTTCTGAGATTTCATCGGCTGGCAGAAGGGGTTCCACTTGAATACTTCAAGTGCTACGAAATAAAACAAAAATCATACTAATTGGATGAGCACTCAGTTACATATTGTTGTTCAAATATTATGGTTTGTGAATGGTTTGGTGCAAACCAGTGAAAATCTGCAAATAATAATTTGAAGTGTGACTAAATCTCTGCTCAATTTGATCCATTACAAACTTATTCGATTTGTTGCCATCACTAGATATGGTATATAATGTAGTATAAATTATTGGATATATAGTATTACAGTTGTGGAAGGTGAAGATCAGTGACTGAATATGAATTGATAATGAAGAATTACATCTGTTTGGCAAGAAAACAGGTTCATGCATTGGGACATTAATAAACAGGTTTTGGTGTGAAGAACCAGGTATTCAGAAAAAGGAAATCAAGATATGGACAATCGCTGACAATGATAGGAAGATTCCGATGGTATATCTGGCATGAGCACAACAGTTATTAAGGACATATACTTAATTGGGTGAAGTGTGGATGAATATTGAACGAATGTGTTAAGATAAGACTGGTTGCATCAATTGTATATAAGAAGGAGAATTTAGTGCAGAATTGGTTTGCTATTGATTTATTTTCTATTCTACAAAACAATTAGTAGTGTTGGCATAAATCTCTGTTCACTCTTGTGATTCCAGAATTTGAGTCTCTTGTCTTGATTATAGTACCTGTATTTCCACAATCTTAGTTTGGTTTTATAACCCTTACCACCTTGAGCCCCAAAACTTTGACATATAGTATCGTTTATAATCGGAATTACAGTGCAATTGAATTGACATTTGTAATTCAAATGATGGTGTCTTTATTTATGCCATATGGAGTGTTGGCTGTTGTACCATTATATCCTTATATACGTACAATGTGTCTCTTACAATTCTTATTGGTCAGAATTCTGTGGCTGAGTAGTTGATTGTGGCAAGTACCTATCTTAAACTCAAACCTGAAATTGCCTCTCCAATTAAGTCCTCCAGTTTTGCTCCAATTTTCAAGTAATGTATACATGAAATGTGTATAACTACTCTCTTTTTCACATCCCAGTCTCTGATTTACGATATCTTTTGAGCAGATTGAGCAGCTTTGGAAAAACGCCTAAAAATTCCCGAAAATCAATGATTTTCCACAACTGTTGCATTAATATTTAAGATATTGTAAATTGGAGACTGAGAGGTGAAAGAGTGATAAATTTCTCATCATGCATGAATACATCACTTTATGATTGGAGCTAAACTTGCCAACTTCATTAGATCAAACTGGCCAATATTGTGTTTTTGGAATGCCAATATAAAACTCCTAATTCTGGATGATGTGCACAACACTATGCAAGTTCACACAGCATTGTGAAAAGTCTATTTTGATGAAATCTGTATTCCATATATGAAGGGGCAGATGCAGAGTGAGACAGCAGCAGACATTCAGCAGTGGATATACAGAGGCCAATCCAGATGCCCAATGGTAGACATATGGAAGCTGGTAGATACACAATGGCAGAATCTCCACAGTTGCAGCTGTTTAACAGCAAATTGAGTTTAACAAAAGTATCATTTCCTTAAGACGGTGAAGCCGCCTCTGGTGCGTATATGTAGTATTGTAGTCTATTGTAGTATATGTCATTCCTTCCATCAGCAGATTGTAGTGGCAATGCCAAGGAATCCTTGTCCAGATGAAGCTATAAATGGATGATACAGTTGCATTACTGAGATAATATTGTCATGGCAAGAAAGCAATGTTTTGATGTGATTTAGATAATATCTGGATGATACTGGCAGTATACTTGCAGTGTCATTTGTAATCGAAAGATCACAACAAATAATACTACAAATGCTACTACATCCGTAAGGTTTTTGCCACTACACTCAAATGTACCTTAGGGCGACGCAGCAGCGACACCTAGCTTTGCACTCTTCTCGCGTCATGCTACCACCATCTAAATGGTTCGCCTTATCCACTCACTTCTACAGGACGCTGTCCCCGTTGGCAGTTCTACTCCTCACTTCGGCAAGTTTAGCATTATCAACTATGGGAGGGTTCAACTTGGTCGTTCCAATGTTTTGCCTGGTGTCCGACAATTGAGCGGACAGGTTTTTCCGAAGCCCACCGAACCTGCGCTTGGGACCGGAACCAGCAGAGCTGGAGCCGATAACCGTACAGCTAATATGATGGTAGGTGACAAGGATGCAGTGGACAACTGCCCGGCTGTCTTCAGTTCTTGCGATATGGGCGATCACAAAAATTACGGTGCCGACAAGAACGCATCCTTCAACGACAGATATAGCAAGGACGCCGCTCACAATGGCGGAGCTGGCACAGGCGGAGACAGAACCGGCAAAGACGGAGCCGGCAATGACGGAGCCGGCAAAGATGGAACCGGTAAAGCAAGAGCCAGCAAAGACAGAGCCTGCAAGCCTGGAGCATGGGACTATGTTAGTTGGAAGTCCCTTGCCGTTGGAGGTGCAGGCTGTCTCACTGGTGATGCTATTCACATTTATTGGTACGACAACAACCGAGACAATCTGATATATGCAGTGTTACAAAACCGAAGCGTTCCGGTTTTCACTGATTTCATAGAATGACCGAAAGCTTGGAAGCAGGTTACACAAGCTCTCACATCTGCCCTTTCAACGTATCATGTCATCATTGGCTACCATGGCACTGGTAAGTCAACACTCATCAGGAAAATAGCTGGTGAGATTCCTGGCATCATCTACGTCTTAATTCCACCATCCAAGCCCGTGAAATGTGAGGAAGTTTTGACTGCCGCTTTTAAGAATGCTCTCAACTGGCAAGAGCCTGGTATTTCATATGCAAACATGATGTGGAACAACATCATGGGGAGGCAAATATACAAACCTGGTAATCATCCATACCTGATTGGGTTCCATGCTAATCAATAGATAGATGATATCCCAACCACCAACTGGCGCAGGGTGTTCGAGGATATCGAGCATGCTGCAACAAAGTTTAAAGCCAAACATAATCAAAATGCTGTTCTGGTATTTGATAATATCAATGTAATCGCCGAAGCGGACAAGGAGCTCCTTGCAGTTCTCCACGGGTTCGCAAAGATTGCCACGCATTTGGGTCTCTTCATAGTAGTGTTTGTTTGTTCTGACGGAGTCACCCCGTTTCAGATGAGAAGTAAGTAATGATTTATCTGTTGCTATCTATTCCTACGTGATCCGGTTGGAGGTTCGCTTCGACTGGAGAAAGAGCAAGCGAATGTCGCCTGTAGGGACTGGATGCATGAACTTGTACCATTTCTGACAGCCGTTAATCTTTCCAGATTGCTCTGCTTGGTCGCGTGCCAATACCGAATGTCGCATTGGGGATCTCACCAGCTCTGAGGCCATGCATTACCGCATTAAGAAACGCCACATCGAACCGGGTGATGCTCAAATAATGGTCCAGACGTGTGGCTGCCGCATTCTAACCCTGAAGGATGGGTGAGATTCGCTTCAACGTGGGATTACACTCGACTGTTCGTTCGCCAATCTTCATGCGTATGATTCTTGCCTAACTGCGGCCCAGACTTCCTCATGTACATGAAGTTTGAAGAATTTTCCCGCTTGCAAGCAGTTGCGCATTTAAACGGAACAGAACGTGCCAACAAGATTGCGGCTACCATCCTTTGGCATGGGACCATGCATCAGAACGATTACTGGGCACTTTGTGGTGATCACAACACTGGTAAACACGTCCTTTCCTTCAATATGTTCGCTATTAGGAGCTGTCTACAATACAATGGTGTGCCCTATAACGTGTTTGGGTTCGAGAATGAGATTGTCGAAGCGGCAATCCGTGAGCGGTTGGAAGAAGGTTCTGAATGCAGTATTGACAAGGCAAGATGGTGTTCAGGGTTTGGGGGTACCTAATCATTGCTTTGTTAAGCTTAATGTAGCATGTTTGGATGAGGATATTGGGGGGGGTTAAGTGACAGAAGGTCTGTTGCGTGTAGAATCATCATCCACATTAGCGGAGATTCTCCAGACAGGGCCCACACACTGTACAGCGATTATTTACCTGTTACCAGCGGTAATAAAATATATCTCACTAAGTACCTAACCGCACAATAACTCCATAACACTTGTTTTTGAGGGGCCAACTGGGTGGAACATGTGCAAAGACTAGATTACTCTACATGGAACTTGTCACTACAAGAGTTCTTTTAACCAGGTCGCGATCTTTGCGTTGAAATACTTATAAAATTTCATGGGGTGACAACGGTATAAGGATATCACAGGGGTTCCTCCCCCACCCAAAATATACACCACAACTACTACTGCCCACACCATAAACAGTACACTGTGAATTATCATGAATTGTATTTAATGCTGGGATGGCCATATCTAATACTGCTACTCAAAAATTCCGCACTTTTTTTCGTGTTGATGGAAGGAAGCGCCGAAATAGTAGATTATCCACTACAAAGCGCTAGGAACAGGTTAAATGATCACTGTACAGTGCGCACACACTGTCCGGAGAAACTCCGCCACATTAGGATATAGAATATAAATTTATCTTGAGTCTCTCCTTGACTATGATTTCAGCTCATTATGATTGTTTTTCATTATAGTTCTGAGGTAAATTCATCTTTCCGTTGTGTATCAGAAGTATAGACCTATGGATGGTAATTGTCAAATTCGGATGTTTTAAAGATTGAATACTTTGAAAACATCTATCTCTGTGTTGTGGGTTTTAATTCAACCGGACTAAGCCGCTGGTACATCATTTCCCCATGCAGAAGCATAAGCAAGGAGAGAATTCAATTCTGAACCAGCAAATCCAATAATGTTTTGCATCAGCAAATTGTAATTTACCCTGAGAGTACACACCAATAGTCTCCTGGAGAATTGGTGAAGTGTCAAACACTCTCGGAGTCTCCGCGGAGAATGGTTAAAGTTTGGAACACTCACGGACCTAAGCGAGGTACTCTCGGAGTCTCCAGGGAAGGTTTCGAACACTTTCGGAGTCTCCAGTGACATTTGCTCAAGTTTCGAACCCTTATTTTTTATTTCAAACGGTTTCGGCGCGCCTGACTCTTGTTCAGATGAGTGTCCGCAGACCTCCCAACGATCGAACTAGTGCACTGCATTTAAAGAGTTAACCAGTACGGTATATAGTTAGTTCTTGGCAGTGCAGTGCAGTTGGTGGAGGCTCGCAGTGCAGCGCAGTGCAGTTTGTAAGTTCAAAATCCACTGGTTCACTGCTGGTTAGTTAGTTTGCCACTCAATACCCATTCCACTTCTTGGTGACACAGGATTTTGCCCGAAAGGTCTACAAGCTTCCAGATGACTTGTGAAGCTGTTAGAATGGACTGGAGAGAGGTTGCGAATGATCTAAGTCACAATGTAGACTCATCTATAGTTAGTCACTTGCCACTTACACAGCCACTGGTCGATTTGTAATGTATGTTCACAATGGTTTCTCCATGGAATCTCAAGATTTTCACCCAAGGTTCAGGATTTTCATGGCTTTCCTTGAGTAAGGAAGATATGTTTGAAAGGAATGTGCTATGTACAGCGTAGGCAAGGGTTAGAGCGGGCGAAGAAAATTTCATAGCAGTACTGGACACTGGTTCGAACCAGTTAAGATAGTTCAACCGAATATATACAGTTGAACCAGTTGTCAACCAGTTCATTGCACTGGTGTAGCATGCAGTGCAGTTTGAACAATTAAATCGTTGGTGCAGTGCAGTTTCCCCGCGGAAATCCAACTGGTTTCCACTGTTGGGAGGTCTGACACTGTGTCCGAGATCTGAAATATAGGGCAAGGATCCTCGACGTTCCTGAGATCCTGAGATCTTTGACGCTCCTGAGATCCTCGACGCTCCTAACCTCCTCGGCGATCCAGTGATGCTCGGCGCTCCTGAATTCACGCCTGCACAGGTCTTGGATAAGTTGAAATCATATTTCAATTGATATCTAACTACCGATCTACAGTATATATATACACAGTCGAATAAATACAAGGGGAGAGGGGGCCATGCAGCAAGCACCAGACGATACTCAGGTGCACTTGAACACGGCTGGACGAGATTGCTTGGAGAGAGATGGACGAGATGGCTCTCAAGAGGGCTTGATGGGAGACGGGCTGGATGAGAGGCTGAACGTACGGTGCTCTGCAGCAAGTGCAGGGGCCCCTGGTCGATAGCTGAAGCCTGCGGCAGGGAGCGAGTGCCAGACGGAACGATAGAGTAATTGGTGCGAGAGATCGCGAAGCGTAGTGGAGCACTCACCTTGGATGAGTCCGCATGCGATGCTCCGCAGCAAGTACATGCATGGGAGAGTCGTTCGCTGAAGCCGGCTGCTGAACGCGACGGCCAACAGAACAGGGGAGTAATTGGGCGAGACCTGGCACGGGCAATGTTAACCAACGATGCGAAGCTAGCTAGAGGTGGTGCTAAGATGCTATAGACGTGAATAAAGTGGACTTGGAGAGGGCGTTGGTTGGAGATGGTGCTGGCTGGTGACGGCGCTGCGCTTCGAGATGAATGAAATGCGCTTGGAGAAGGAACCTGACTGGAGATCGCGCAGGTTGGAGATGGAGCTGGCTGGAGACGGCGCTGACTGGAGACGGCGCTGGTTGGAGACGGTGCTCCGCAGCAAGTGCATACATGGGATGGAGTCGGTCGCTGAAGCCGGCTGCAGAGAGGGAGGGCCAGACGGAACGCGAGAGTAATTAGTGCGAGACCTGGTTCGGGATATGTTAACCCACGATCGTGAAACAGAGTGGGGACTTTACTTGGAGAGAAAGGAGAGAGACTACACGTACGGCGCCCGGCAGCAAGAGTATCAAGGGCAGGAGAGAGGAGAGAGGTTGTACGTACGGTGCTCCGCATACATGGGATGGAGTCGGTCGCTGAAGTCGGCTAGAGGGCCTGACATAACGCGAGTGTAATTGGTGCAAGATCAGGCTCGGGGGATGTTAACCCACGATTGGGAAGCCGAGTGGAGCACTTAACTTGGATGAGTCTGCATACGGTGCTCCGACAACAAGCGCATGGATGGGAGGAGTCGGTGTCTGAAGCCGACTGCAGAGACGAGGACCACACGGTATGCGAGAGTGATCGATGGATGACAGCTGGCTCTGGAGCTGGTTCATGATGTTTATTGGCTTTTGATTAACAATGCTCAGTGGGGGACCCTTAACTCTAGTAATTCTTAGTGTTCTTAATAGCCCAACCCAATGCTAGGGCAGGCTATGGCTTCTTTGGCATTTCATACTAGTGTTCGAAACTGGCCGGGCTTTTGGGCCGGTTGAGAATCCATGACGGTACAAAATCACTTACAGAACACTAATAATAGCTGTTATTTTTTTGTTAATCCTCCTCAAACTAGAAACAATAGTGACAGGTAACAGCATCTAATGAAGTGATTCGCCCCTGATTTTTATGTTTCAGATATGCAGGCCAGCCCGGAGGCTTTGGAAAGCCCGCAGGATTTCAAACTATAAGCCCGGCCGGTCCCCCTTAGCGCAGGCTTCAAAATTACCGGCCCGGCCCGGCCTGCCAAAGCCCGCCCAAAAGCCGGCAAAGCGGCCGGGACCGTTTCGAACACTGTTTCATATTGTACAGGCAGACTCCTTGGGCAGCAGCCCAAGTGCCTGGCACTGCCAGGCACCTGGGGGCGATGGTACAATAGCAATAACATTTGGAAATACATAACATTTTGGAAATACAAATTCAAGCAATGCTTTTTGGTAGGCCTCTGCGCCCAAAGTTTTTCTCTATAACCGGCTTGGTGCTAATCTCCTGAGCCCATTTTCATCAGCCCTGTACATTCCCCATGTCTTAAGCACTCTACAGCCACAATAATACCATCCTTCAGTCTGGTGCGGCGATTAGTAATAAGCAGTTTCGCACTTCCTCGTGAGTATCATGATGGTGCCAGCAGGGGCTCAGGAAACAAAATAGTACCTGTGAAATATTCGCTCGGCCTTAGCACAGGTGTTAGGGATGGAGAAGATCTCTAGAGCCATTTTGGATAGCTGCGGATAGACACGACGCTTGGAAATCCAATATGCAATTGGATTTGAGGTATCCTCTCTAGCCTCCATTATCCACCGTGAATACTCATCCAATTGAATAGGCTGTTTCATTCAGCCTCTTGTAGTGCGCCGTGGTACCAGATTATCACACTTCGGCTCACTCATCAGATCTAGCATGTATTAAGCAGAGACATTTCTTTTTCAACATGAATACACTCTTCACTAGAGGAAGCAGTATTACCAGTCACAACTTCTTCATACACTTTCTCCCACAGAGCAAATACAGCATATCATGCCCTGGTTATATATTCTGTTGAGTGGTGCCGGTCAAAGTAATCCCATTTTGTCCGTGGATCTAAAACTACTGCTGCATGGTTTACTGGAATTTTGGAGAGTAGACAGTGATACTTTCAAGATGATCAAGTCCATTGTCAATTGAAGTCCAGAGAAACCATGAACTAAAAACGGCATTTTGGAGTGACAGGTGTTTTGTTTTAATCATACTGTATTCACTCTATTTAGAGTATGAGAGAAGTGAGAGGTGTTTCGCATGTGTGCTTTCGAGATGCTCATTCAAAAGATCCAGAGCCGGAATCACCTCAGATAGTCCTTCTCTCCCGGTTTTCGCATGGCCTTCAAATTCAATTGTCAGCCACTGGAATGGCAGAATCACTAGATTGCGTATTCTCCAAGTTGCCCAACACTATTGCTTGATTAATTGCGTATATCTTTCAAACCTTCGTCTGAAATAGGAGCCCCGAACGCCAAAGGCTGTTTAGACTTCGCCATCACAGCTCTAGCCCACCCATCCAAAAGCCTATTGGCTAGCTTTCGAAGCCAGCCAGATAGCCTGCCCCAGACCGGGCCCGGCTATTGAGACCACTGCTCCTAACTGCCGGTTACAACTCCCTTTGATCAGACGCGCATGATGATGACCCAACTGGGTCAGTCGAATAAGAACACCGTCATTACCTGGTTGCTATAAATGACAAGGAATTTCTCGATCGATTAATTCTTACTAGCATAAATGGCCGAACCATTATCACTGAATTTTTATCGCGGATTCGGAATTTTACCCGTCAGTGTTGCGATTAAAGTTTTCATGAATCAGGTGACGATATGCAGGTTTTTGTCCTGATTTTCTACAGATCAACACTATTAGTTCTCCCCAAAGATAGCCAACCCTTTCTTCCATATTGGTATGGTCAGGCTTCTGGGATTTCTCATTTTCTCCAAAAAATTTAAGTGGTATACGAGAGTTTTTCTAAAAATGCTCGCACTTCATTGACTACCATAGTTTTGATGCTTTGGAGGGATTATATGGCTAGTCGGGGTATCAATATGTGGAACTCCCGTCAGTTGAACAGATATTTAGGCTGGTGTTCTCTGTGATAGGTATGGTATGAATATGACAATTCTGAGCTCACTCACTGAAATGTATCCTCCCTAGAGTTTTCAACAGTCCGTCCCGTGCGGGTAGCCGGTGCCTCATACCGGACATTGACTTGTGTGGTTGGATTAGGGGTCGACTACCCTGGTATATTAGACGAGCGATGGGCTATGAGCGAGTTAATGCATCCATCGAGTGACAAAGCTCGCTAAGTGGTCTCGGAGATCTGTGATGCAATAGGATACCTTGTAATCTTGTAGATAAAGTTCCTCCTTGACGAATGGAGTTGTTTTGGTGAGTAAAACTAGCAGCAACCTCCCCGAGCGTCCCTTAGGTCGCTGATCTTGGCACTGAATGTGTTAGCTCATAATCCACTCAGGATAACATTGTTGGGACCGCAATGACTGGTGGGCGGGCAGGTTATTCAGAACCCAGGCTATACTAAAATCATGTGTTCAACCTCACCGAGCAATTTCACATCATTAGAGTACACTATTAAAGCTCCCCAGAAATATAATCCAGAATTATAAAAATCAATAGTAGCAGAGATTCACAAGTTGCAATAATATCAACGACATCGTGAAATTAAACTCCAAGAACCATCGCTATGGCACCACCGTTAACCAACCAGCACCGCCACCGCAACGCTAATTTCCTGCTGAATCCACCGCTGCATAACTTCACCAATGTCATCTTTCTGTATGGCCGGCCGCCATATCACCCATATACCACCTGCCGGCTCTCATCCACTATCGCCTCACGCCGGGAATCTCATTCCATGGCCCTTCCGAAAATGCAATGCTGATATCAATGAAGCGCGACTATTGTTGCACTAGTAGCCCAACCGTTTGTGTCTGACGATTCGTAGTTGTTGCTATCCTAGCGAAAGTTTAGCGGTTGCTGCATCCCTTTTCGGCAACATAGCAGTGAATTCCTTTATATTAAATGGGATTTGTTGAGTCTTGTAGATACGGTGGAAATCGAAATTGAACCTGAGAAGTGGTGTCTTCATTTAAGGAACCACGGGAATATCGCAAGTTATCACAAACGACTGTTGCTAAGTGTTGCTGCAGATTAAAATCTGGTAGAGATGGAATCGCAGGTAACGTTGAGTCAGGCCGGCTTGGGGGAAAGTGAAACGTAACATGGAATAAGGTGAATGAAGATTGCTGACGAATGTCGAGGAAGTAAAGAGTAAAGAAACAAATTTGAAGCCGAAAGTCAACATAATTGGTGCGACGCTTGCCAATCTTCCAGCAACCGGATCGCGGTTTTTCAACCATTTCTTTTTGCACATTGGAGTGGCGTTGATGATTTGTCGATACCTATACTCGATCTCGATGTGCGCTTATTAGCGTGCGTGCCACTTTCCAGAAGCACACGCATCACCGATATAAACTCCCTGCTAGAGGCTTCATGTAAGGCCGTTATGCCACAGAATTCAGCATTTGGGTCAGCTCCCAACGAAAGCAATGCCTTGATCATTGAGGTGTGACAATTAAATGACGCTTTAACAAGTGCAACACCAAGACCGAGTGATATTAAGTGTTCCTGGTGTTTGCACAATACTTCGACTATATTAACGTGGCCAAGTGAAGAAGCACTTGTTAGATCTTCCTTGAAAGAAAAAGCACCAGCGTCGAGCAGAAGATTTAGTATGCCTTCGTGTCCCTTTCCCGATGCGGTATAAAGAAGCATAGAATTCACAAGATGCTTGTATCCGCTAAATGCACCAGCTTCCATCAGAAATCGTATTACTCCCTCTCGTCCCCTTTCAACGGCCTGTAATAGTATATTTGCAGCACTGTCACCACTGAGATGAAACTCAGCGAGCAGTCTTTCTCTATTTGCTTCACCACTGAATATTAACTCAGCAATATTTAACTTGTGGTGAAATCGCCGTAAGGTTTCCGAAACGTCAAACGAACAGTATTGCGTCCCCATCTTATAAAGAATGTCAAATATAGTGTCGTACCCGTTTTGCTGTACTGATATCAGGGTTTGAGCTGCATCAAATAGATCCAGATCATTTCTTGAATGTAATATCTCCGCAATCAGCTTGACCAGTGACTCGTGGCCATGAATCGCAGCTTCCTCTAGTGCTTTTCCGTATGCTTCGAGTGGTATTTTGTGCTGGAGAAGGTATTCCACGGTGGAGTTGTGGCCATTTCTGGCGGCCCCCACAAGAGCGTCTTTGTCGATGGTCGCACCGTTCTTTATAAGTATTTCGATCGTACGCTGGTCACCGTTTTCAGCAGCTCTGTTGATTGAGTTGGAATCGGCAACAGCCCCGGATTGGATAAGTAAGTTGATTATGGTTTCATTACCATTCTCTGCGGCTCCAACGATTGTTTTCGAGTCTGCCTTGATTCCGTCCCCAAGAAGTTTTCTGACAAAGTATTCATTTCCAGCACTTGCTGCAGCGCAGAGGATGCTGGAATCATGCGCTGCTCCATATCTGTTCAGGATGTCATATACAGAGCCATGATTTCCCTTCACTGCAGCATACAAGGCTGATGTCATAAACTCGTCGTCACCGACTTCCGCACCCTCCTTAATCAATACCTCAACGATTTCCGCACATCCGTTCGCGGCTGCTGTATACAGTGCAGTACCCTTGAAAGGGGAATTGATCTCCGCACCTTTCTTCAGCAAAGACTTCACAATTTCAACGTCAACCCCAGACGAGCACGCCTGCTGCAACACCGTGAATCCAGATTCGTCTCCAAGCTCCAAATCTAAATCATGTTTAAGAAGTATGGCCAATACGTCCTCTGGATTCGAATTGGGAAAGCCGCTGCTGACTTGAGGGTAGTTAGATAGCTGCATGTAACATGCAAATTAAGATAATGCGGGGTACAGTTTGACAAACCGGATGTACCACTTGATGGGGCGCACTTTTCCACCGTCATATGCATTACAGTCTTTTGCCAAATGCCCTTGGCATTTCTTTCAGCTCCACTGACTAGAATGTGTTGCACCACTCGATGATTCTGACGTCCCATGGCGCGGTGGAGAGCAGGGTGCTTACATGTAGCAGTGCAACCGACAATATTCATCTTCTCCGCCATCTCACTGATTTCGCCTGCAGAGAGATGATACAGTCTTGCTAGGGCACAAACCACTACATTGAGCTCGTCATCTTCGTGTCCCGAGGCCTCTAACTGCCATAGCAAATGCTCATAGGTTCTTTCAGCGTTATCGATGTCCCCTATTTCCTCATACAACGCCGAAAGTTTGGTCAACAAGGGTATTATTTTTGTCGGTGGCGGGTTCCCATGGAAGAGCGTCCGTTGCGCTGCAAGTAGCTTACAGTAAACTTCCACCATTTCGAAAGGCCGCTCTGCTGGAATTGAACAAGCTAGTGCTTCGGCGCGGCCAATCGCTGTTTTCAATTCACCCTCAGTCTGGCGAATTCGCTGGTCGGAAGGATGTACGACTTTGCAGTGAATGATGTCGTCTATGCAGGGAATTCTCAGAAGCTCAAATTGGATTTCCTGGATAATATCCAGATCTCTTAAACTACTGATAGATTAGTAGAAGCTTGGTTGAGAAGTGATCATTTCGAGGAATACCATTGGTTGTAATTCGTTCTCCATGGCTGTCTGAATTCCTCGGGTTGTGCCTGCATACCGACTGGGTCAGGAATTCCACTCAACTCTTCTCTTGTGAAAAGTGGTGGCGAATGAATTGCGCATTCCGTGTACGAGCCCGAGAGTATGTGGCTAGACAATGCAAGAACGTGGGAATCCATTGCACCGGGTCCTCGTAGGGTAGGTATGCCACAGCTCTCAGCGCTGGAATGGATATCTAGATTGCTTCCCGTATTGGGTAGTGACCTGCAGTTTTTTGTACCACTGTGCACGGTTTCTTTAGGTTCCGAGCACTGGGAATTTCTCATTTCACACCCGTCACACTTTCCGGCCGGCCATGGTAATGTCCTGAATACGCACTGTTGGCTGTACATTAATAACAATCAATCACCAGTAAGGGAGGGACAATGACGCACCGCTTGTTTGGCTGTCCTGCACTGCGAACATTTAGCCACACTCCTTTTGCACTTCTTGAAACCTGGGGGTGCTTCAGTGGAGCAGAACTTTCGGGCATTGTAGCAACGTTCGCAGCCTAGGTTGTCATCATTGCGAATGCACTGGATAACGTTAACACTCGAAGAAGTGTGGCAAAGCTCTCACAGACCTTCTTTCGGTCCTTAACACATTTCCAGCATTTTACCCGCATCAATGGAGTAGGAATTGGATTAGCATTTTCGTGAGGGTTGGGTTGAAGGATGGAGAATATATCCGTCTGGGGGTCGCTCGCATCAGGATTGCTCGGCAAAAAGTAATCCATCGTATCAATCTGAGTAGGAATTATGAAGTAGGGGAACTTCACTTATGTAGAGATGCGTGTCCGTTACAGAGATAAGCGGCTGGACTGGCGTCTTTTAAAGAATTATATTCAGCCTGTGCTGATATGTGATTTCACTCTTAGCGCAAATCGTGCGAATCACGCCCGTCCAGCCGTGCAATTCGCGCTCATCGAATCGCGCAAGTAGCGCTGGTCGAGCCAGGCAGTCAGACAATCATTGTGTACCCACACTGCACCGTAAAATCTGCCGGGGGTGCACAAAGCCATACTAAAAAAAGCCCCTTGCATGAAAAAACTGATTTTTTTTAGAGTCCCATTGGTTCCAGCTTTCTCCTCTAGCGAAGTTACAATGCTCATTCCGAAGATTATACACTGGTCTCGCCACCGTACATTGTATGGATGGCGGTCAAAAGCGGTGGGCAAGTGATTGTCGTGTTGTGCTATAACTTTCTGCACGTGACCTGAAGCCTCTATTCTAATTGGTCTCCATTTATCCCCTATACACTCAGTCTCTGTAGCTTAGTTGTCGGACGGCTTTGGACTCAGTGATCGCCGGGTGCTGAATACCAATCTGCAGAAACTGAGCTTGTGGGGGGGATAAGGCAATCTTGTCCAATCTAATTGATCTCATTTTCCGCGGCAATCGCACCACATGAAAACACCCGTCGCAGTTACTACAGCACAGCAAAAATGAAAGTTCAAACAAATACACAATTTAATACAAAGCCGGGAAAATAAAGCACAAGACAAGTCTGTACGCCTTCAGCTCCATTCCACTTTAAACTGCAGCTGCCACTTTCGTGTCAGTTATTTATTGGGAACGGATCGTCATACGACAGCTTAGATCCCTATATATGTTTCTGAACACAAAAATTTACCCGGCTAAGGGTGGGAATAGGCGAGCTCCATATGCCCGAAGGAGCCGAAGGCAAGTTTGGCTAACTTTTAGCACAGGTTTGTTTACCAGGTTGTGAGGGAATCTGTTAAGCTGCTGGTATCACCTTGAAATACTTTGCTGCTTCAATGCATCCCAAAGAGCTACGTGGCCGCTTCAAAGTGAACTTTTCTTGTTTTATTCATACTGTATCACTTTAACTAAAGTATGACAGAGCCCAGATCTCCTCCGCCTCTGGGTGAGCCGGCCAGATGGCGGACCTAACCCCAAGTCCTCACTGATAAATAAAAGAGTAAAAGACTGGCCGCACTTAAAATACTAAAAGACAAAGAAAAGAAAAAAGAGAGAGTGACCGCCACCATCTGCACCTCCACACTACTCACTGGGCGGGAACTTCCCAACATTTATGGTCGCAAGGATGTCTATCACCACTTGGTTACAGATTTCCATGGAAAACAGCTCAAATATCTGCATGTGCCAACATCGGTCTCTGTAGCCTTCCCCACCTCTTTCCAGAGCTCCGACTGTTCGTCTTTCCACCGGCTGTACTGGTGAAAGAGACGTTTCTATGTGTGGGCCGCCATTCATCTGCACCATCAGAATTTGTCATCATGAAGCTTATCTTTGCAAACAACTCTGTAGCCAACTCCTCTGACTATATCTGCCTGAGAATCTCATAATTTCCAATATACATGATGTTGAGGATTACAAACAATTGTACTTGTTAATAACAATACTTGAACTCATGGGGAGAGCAAATCTCCAAGTTAGATTTGCCATCAGAATCTGCAGCGCGAATTCTATGCTCATTGACCCTGTGAGTGCGAGTGTGAGTGGGTGTGCGAATGCGAGTATGAGCGTATGGTAATTGTCCGTCTGCTGGATTTCTATGATGGAGATGGTGATGATGATGGCTCTACGATTGAGTTAAGTCCCTAAACTAAGCCACTGGCCAAGCTCAGAGCGATGCTACATTTCTGGTTAGACCTTCCGATGCTGGCTAGAGCTCCAGTACACCGCTGACCAGAGCTTGCGACGTCTTGGCTCACCGGTAGAAAAATCCTGACGTGAAAGCTCTGCGAAAGGAAAAACTTAGGGAAAGCCACCTGAAAGCTGGAATGTACGCGGCGCTTTCAACAACTTTTAAAGTACGTGTGGATTTCGCGATGTGTGTTTCTGAAAAGTCACCTTTCAGAACAAGAAAGTGTTGCATCCGCAATTGCCAGTACAGTACGGCCAACCACAATGGTTATCCAATCGCAAACACATAGAATAACAGGTGATATAGAGGTAGTGTTACATACAACACCTTATGTATTACGCCTCCAAACTGACTCTTTCAATATGAACTCCGTCTCAGTACCTCGTACTCCACAGTCCACCCACCACTTGTATCATTCTATTTTACACTGACTTTTCTCTTGTGTTCTTCCTAGGAGCCCGAAGACAGGAAAGCAACTTTCTAAATTTGTGCAAGAAATGTTCTCACTATACTGGCGCTACATAGGAGTCAGATCTTCTACTCTCAACATTAGAATTCATCCTAAAACGACTCACCGAGATGTATAGTGTCAAGGTTAAACTCAATAATTGTAACTCTTCCCGACACTAGTCCCATTGCTAGAATGTTATTATGAACGGCCAGACAAATCCACCATTCCAAACTTCGGTAATCGGGTGGAATCCACATAATATTTTTACTCCTCCACATCACCCAATGGTTTTTGACATACAACGAGCGTGAGAAATTGGACTGGGATAGACTCTTGTTGCCAGCAGGACATTTCAAGTTCAGTACACCTACATTTGTCTCGAGAAACGAGCCGTCACAAGAGAAAGATAACTTCGTAATTAGTATGTTGTTGTGAAATTGCTGAATTGTTCCTTTCATACTGATATCCCATAGCTTGACTGCCTTGTTGGATGATGCAGAGGCAAGGAACTGGCCACCCAGAGAAAATGCAACTCTCAAGACGGAATTAGAATGACCTTTAAGGATGCCCTGTAAGCGTCCGGTGGTTGGGTCCCAAAGTCTGACTTTGTTGTCCCGTGATCCAGAGGCAAGGAGCTTGCCATCTGGGGGAAATTCAACAGTCCAAACCCAACTAGAATGTCTGCCAAGGGTACCCTGCGAGGCTACAGTAGTTGGGTTCCAAAGACTGACTGTTTCGTCTGATGATGCAGATGCCAGGAGCTGGCCATCCGGAGAAAACGTGACTTCCCAAACACTATCAGAATCACCCTTCAGGGTGCCATGCAATCCTCCAGAGGATCGGTGCCAAAGTTTGACTGTGTTATTATGAGATGCGGAAGCATGGAGATGGCCATCTCGAGAAAATGTGACTCTCAAGACAGAATCCGAATGACTCTTCAGGGTGCCCTGTAAGCCTCAGGTGGATGGGTCCCAAAGGTTGACTGTATTATTGTCGGATGCAGAGACCAGGAGGTGGCCATCCTGTGAAAATATGAAGTAGGAGATCCTACCTGTATGATGCTCAGGGGATCCATGTGAAGCTCCTGTGGATGGATAGCAGAGTTGGGATGTTATAGAATCCGATAATGTTGCAATGTACTGGCTATCCAAGGCAGATAACCCGGCCCTGGCCTGCTCGGAATGAACTTTAAGAGTGTTGCATGCAGTTCTGCGTGATGGATTTCAGAGCCTAACTGTCTGGTCGGTTGATGCCGAGGGAAGCAGCTGCCATCCGGTGAAAATGCGATATCTTCAATTTGATTGGAATGACAGTGAAGGGCGCCGCGCCAGGCTTTGGTAATCGGGTCCCACAATTTGACAGTTATTAACCATGCAGAGGCTAGCAGCTGGCCAACCAGAGAAAATACGACTGCTGGGACTGAAACAGTAGCTACCGCGATCGCACCATATACAACTCTGGTAGTAAGGTACCAATGTCTG
Organism: Trichophaea hybrida; assembly: GCA_015178995.1. Lineage (NCBI taxonomy): Eukaryota > Fungi > Ascomycota > Pezizomycetes > Pezizales > Pyronemataceae > Trichophaea > Trichophaea hybrida. Next base: position 105,124 of record WHVE01000135.1, read on the forward strand.
AATGTACCGTCCAAGTCTCCAGAGGCTAGAAGATGTCTATCTGGGGAAGATGTGACTCTAGTGATTACAACAGAATGTTCCCGAAGAATACAAGTCAGGCTCTGGTGGTTGGATCCCAAAGTGTGACAGTTTTGTCTGATAATCCAGAGGCAAGGAGTTGGCCATTCGGAGAAAAAGCAACTGCCCAGATATAATCAGAATGACCATCCATGATACCCTCTGGAGCTCCAGTAGAAGGGTCGCATAGTCCGATTGTGCTATTCGTCGATGCAGAGGCATTGAGTTTGCTATCCGGAGAAAATGCGATACTGCAGACTCTATCAGAATGACTCTCCACGGTGGCCTGTAAGCCTCCAGTGGATGGGTCCCACAGTTTGACTGTGTTATCGATGGATGCAGAGGCAAGGAGCTGGCCATTCAGAGAAAATGCAACTGCCCAGACAAAATCAGAATGACCTTCAAGGGTACCCTTTGAGGCTCCTGTAGTTGGGTCCTAGAGTCTGACAGTGTTATCATCAGATGCAGAGGCTAGAAGCTGGCCAGGCGGAGAAAATTTGACTCCGCAGATGATATGAGAATGACCCTCAAGGGACAGCAATGAAGCATTCCAATCTGCGTCAACCACATGCATCCTTCTGATCCAGCAAGGGGTCTGGTACCAAAATTGACTCCTAGTGCCGCTCATTATTGGGCTGAATACAAGAGCTGAGCTATATATCTGAAGCGGTGCAATTTCAATTACTGATCTGAAATTGAGAATGAAACGTTTTGTATGATAAACCATCGCAACCAATTGATGGTTACCATCGGATATGTACTTCAGTCCATGAGCATATATGACTGGTACATAATGGAATTACTGACAGACAACATCCACTCTAATGTCCGCACCACAAGGACACTTTCAGATATCTGCTCTATGATATTGAGAGCACGCAAGAATGCAGAGGGGTTGATTAACTATTGTACAAAAGTGATTGTCTAAAGAAGTAACTATGGGAGAAATCTATGCTTCATATACTCAAGGAAAAGCGGGAAAATCCCGAACCTCGGTTGAAGAACCATCGTGAACATACATTACAAATCATCCATGGCGATGCAAGTGGTGAGTGACTAATCATGTATGAGTATACATCGTAACATATACAATCAGCAACCACCCTCTCGTCAATTCTAGCACCTTGGCTGTCCATCCGGATGCTCGTAGGCCATGCAGGCACAATCCTGTGCCAACATATGATGCTGAGCACCTCCAACCAATGAAGTAGATGATTGAAAAGAAATTCATGTACTGGGCCATTGTCGCGGAGTTCAATGTTATTAGCATTACCCTGCTACATATGGTAGACCCAATGATGGCATGCGTACTCAATATTGTGGGGAAGGCCATCCTGTACAACATAATTATCCACATCAGGAAAATGTTTTTGCATACGTAGGCACTATACACGCCTACGTAAGCGGCTTTTGTGTTGCATACGGTGGTAAGAACCCCTGTAACAGTGGGTGCGTTGGGAAGAACTTTTCTTATGAACAACTTACCTGGTTGTCAGAACAACTTCGGCCATCGCTTAATCATTACCCCTATTGCTTCGCTCTGCCGGGAAATTTCTCCTAAGTCCCAAACTCTGATGATAATCTTAGACCAGGTACTCTAGATTCGATGCTATACCAACTTACTGCATTGTGAGTGCGACCTGCTCCTGCGACTGCTCCAGCAACTGCGTCTGCTTCTGCTCCTCTTCTGACTTTTGCAGTTCTTTTCCGAATCCGACGTGGATATACCCAAACGATTCCGCTTGTCAAGTAGGGCTAGACCGGATACTCTAGACATGATGCTACAGCAAGTTACTGCATTGTCAGTGTGACCTGCTCCTGCGCCTGCTCCTGCTCCTGCTCTTGCGGCTCTGCTAACTTTTGTAGTTCATTTCCGAACCCAACGTGGATACGCCCAAACAATTCCTCTCATCGAGTAGGACTAGACCAGGTACTCTAGACATGATGCTACAACAACTTACTGCATTGTGAGTCCGACTTACTCCAGCTCCAGCTCCAGCTCCAGCTCCAGCTCCAGCTCCAGTTCCGCTTCTAACTTTTGCAGTTCCTCTCTGAACGGAACGTGGATACGCCCACACGATTCCTCTCGTCGAGTAGGGCTAGACCGGTACTCTAGACACGATGCTACAGCAACTTACTGCATTGTGAGTCCGACCTGCTTCTACTCCTGTTCCTGCTCCTTCTCCTGCTCCAGTTCCTCTTCTAACTTTTGCAGTTCTTCTCCGAACGGAACATGGATACGCCCAAACGATTCCTCTTGTCGAGTAGGGCTAGACCGGGTACTCTAGACATGATGCTACAGCAACTTACTGCATTGTCAGTGTGACCTGCTCCTGCGCCTGCTCCTGCCCCTGCTCCTGCTCCTGTTCCCACTTATGCAGTTCTTCTCCGAATCCAACATAGATATGCCCAAACGATTTGTCTTGTCGAGTAGGCCTAGAACGAGTACTTTAGACCTGACACTGCAGCAATTTGCTGCATTGTGAGTCCGACCTGCTCCTGCTCCTGCTCCAGTTCCTCTTCTAACTTGTGCAGTTCTTCTCCGAACGGAACGAGGATACGCCCAAACAATTCCGTTTGTCGAGTAGGGCCAGATCGGGTACTCTAGACACAATGCTACAACAACTTACTGCATTGTCAGTGCGACCTGCTCCTGCTCCTGCTCCTGCTTCTGCTCCTCTTCTAAATTTTGCAGTTCTTCTCATCAAATGGATCGAGAATGGGTATTCAAGGTGCTTACGCGATTTGTGAGGATATATTTGTATTTAGATCAATTAAAATTATTTTAAACCAAACTTATTGAATTATTGTGATGAAAAATACAATAACTGTATGGAATGCAAAGCCAATCCTGGAAATTGTTGTGACAACTTGTTGCGTAGATAGGGATTCTGCCGATGGTTGTTGCCTACGTACGGGGCAGGTTCCGGTGGGTCTGTTGGGTGTGTTGGGAACATACGTAGGCACCGAACGCAGGTCGTACTTTTTCCTGATGCATGTTGCTTGTAAGGGTTCCTGGTAACTGAAGATTACACATATCCCTCTTTAGGTGCTTTGACAGGAGGTTGAGACTGCTTATAAATGGTTCATGTTTGGCCATCTGCTGGTTGACGGTGATAGAAAGATTGCAACATCTTTTCTCGTCAAGGAGAAAATTGCGGAAATACAGGTGAACCAACGACACTGGAAACTGGTAGTTTTCTGGTATATGTAGAACAGAGTGTAGACAACGCAATTTCGTATCAACAGTCTATTTTGGCATATCAGGCAGCCTGGCGAGCATAGAAACAGGAAGGGTATCGAATAAGATAACAATGGATCCAACAATCAGTCAAATTTTGCGGCATATCTTCTCTTGAGTTCGTCCATGGCGGTTTCCATGGCCAATTGAGCGTTTGAAAATTGTGGTGTAAATCTCATCAAGCTCACGCTTTGTGGTCTATTTTATATAGTCATCTGTCTGAAGTAAGGTGATACTTTCATCTGGATCCCATGATGAATCTCGAATAAAACGACATACTGTCGAAGCATATATCAATAGCCCTTGGGCTCCGTAACGGAGCAGCTCAATCTTCTCCTGACTGGGCCATTTCTTGTAGAGACGTTTCCCTCGCCAGATAATTTCCAGCTTGTGGCAGAGGAAAAGGGATATATTGTATCAGACGTTAGTGTCAGAGATATTATGGAGGACAAAATCTTGGTGGGTAGCTTCAGAAACAATATTAAAGTCCAAGCGAATTGGTATTTCCGGCCTGCTAGTTACACAAATGCACAACCGTAGAGCGTTTTTCACCTCAGCAAGAAGTCGAAGAATCAATCGAGTATCATCATCACTCTCGAACTGATCCAAGGCATCAATCACAAGAATATCTTCTTGTTGTTCAGGTGATAAATCATTCAATTTGCAGAGTGGTTTCAAAACACAACATCAGCAAAGTGAATTGTCCGCTCCCAGAAGCCCCGGGACCCTCCGGAGGTTGCGGAGGTTGATTTTGAATCATGCACTCTGCGGAGCCTCTGGGAGCCTCTGGGAGCCTTTGGGAGGACCGGTGCAAGGTTCTGGAGCTACCAGGAATGCTGGTGTAAGGTTCAAGACCCTCCGGAAGCGCCAGTGCATTGTTCTGTAGCATTCAGGGGAACCGGTGTAAGGTTTGGAAGCCTCCAGAAGAACTGGTAAATGATTCTGGAGTACATGAGAAACTTGTTTGTACTTGAGTGCAACCACCACATGCTAGAGTGGCACTAGTATTGGAATATAAGTGCTTAACATCATAATTTCTATTGATATCAAACTGTCTATACTATAAATACATTTGGACTATTACACAGGGGGACATAAAACAGGCTTGGAGAGAGATGACAATATAGATCTCCAGTGTGCGTGGAGGGATATGACGAGATGGATTTCAAGTAGACATGGAGCGATTAACGACACAGATCGCCAGTAGGATTGGAGAGTGATGGACATGATAGATTTCGAGTGGTCTTGGAGGTAGTTGAAAGAGAGATGGACGAGATGGACATAGAGTGGGATTATGGTGGCCGAGCACAAGTGAGTGTGAACGTGACGGACTCTGAAGCAGTTGCGGTAAGTGAGGGTATTACACAACATGAATAATTGGTGTGAGATCTGGCTTGGGAGATGTTAATGAAGTATCACAAAGCCAAGTGGAGAACTTCACATGGGTAGAGGGCAGAGGATATACACATCGTGCTTGACTGCACATATGGTGTTCGTTCGGGAGAGAAAGAGTGGGTAGCTGCCATCGCCTATACAAAGCGAGGCCAGGTGAGTGAGGGCATGACGGAGTGGGAGTACAATTGGTGCAAGACCTGTAGCTTGAGAGATGTTATCCCATGATTGCAAAGCCAAGTGGAGAAATTACCATTGCCTGGAGAGCAGTTGGTTTCTGAAGCCGGCTACAGATAGGAGTTCCATGGTGTATGAGAGTGGTAGATCGAGCTGGAACAGATGATAGCTGGCTCATGATGTTAACCACCTGAAGACTGGCCATGCTCAGGGGGGGAACTTAACTCTTGAAAACCTGGATGGGATGAGGTTGAGAAAGGGGATAAGAAGGGAAGAAGGAGAGTTTGAGAGCAGCAGAGACGCAGAGATGGACCTCAGAGTTCGGATTTGTATGCGAGAAACTAGGACAGGATGCGGTAAGTTGCATTCGTATTCTCGTCTAATCTGTTTAATTGTCTATGGACTAGGCCTTGACAGGCTTGGTTGGCCGAGATTGCACCTCCGATTTGGATTCCACCTGTGAGTTTGGGTTAGAAGATATGGCTTGCCAAGCAGATTAAACGAGTTGACAGGTGCAACTTACCTGTCCAAGATCTACTTTTTCACATACGAATCTAAGCTCTCAGATCTTTCTTCCATCTGTGGTCTCTCAGCAGCTCTCCAGCTTTCATCCATCTTCTGCATCTGTCCATCCAGTCGCATTCAGCTTTACCAGAGTTAATTGTCTCCTCTGCGGATTGCCAGCCCAGTCAGCTTGCATCTATACTTACTCGATCAATCTCTTTCGCATACTATATGGTAGTTGTCTCTGCAGCATGCTGCACAGGGAGACTGCACTCTATCCAAGTTACCTTCTGTATACAGGTTTACGATTGTGGGATAACATCACCCAAGCCAGGTCATGCATGAATTACACTCGCAATCCGTCTTGCCCTCGCTCTCTCCAGCCAGGTGCAGCTACCAACTCTCTCTTCATACATCAATTACACTCGCACATCATCTGGCCCTCGCTCAGTTCTGCCCGCTGCAGCTACTGACTCACCCATATGACTACCTATTATGTATTTGCTGCCATGCACCGTATATGCAGCGTCTTCTCTGTAGCTATCTTAAGTTCTCCACTTGGCTTCTCCGTGTCTGCTTGCCCATTATTACATTATCTCTCTCCGTGCCAACTTGAAAGTTGTCTCTCATCTTCCTTGTGTTTGTCCAACACCGTATATATCATAGATATCGATAGAATAACGGTTTCACCTTCATCAAAGCCTGTGCACACATAAATGCGTGAATTCCACTGAGGGCTGGACATTCCAGAAGCACCGAGCATCTCATGAGCATCTTACAACCGTTGAGCATCTCAGAAGCACCTGGGATCCCACAACAGTTGAGCATCTCAGGAGAGTCTGAGATCACAAACGCATTGAGCATCTCAGGAGCACCTGAGATCTCAACAGCATTGAACATCACAGGAGCACCTGAGATCTCAAGAGCATTGAGCATCTCAGGAGCACCTGAGCTCCCATGAGTATTGAGCATCTCCGGAGCACCTGAGATCTCACGAGCATTGAGCATCTCCGGAGCACCTGAAATCTCAAGAGCATTGAGCATCTCCAGAGCACCTGAGATCTCGAGAGCATTGTGCATCTCCGGAGCACCTGAGATCTCAAGAGCATTGCGCATCTCCGGAGCACCTGAGATCTCAAGAGCATTGAGCATCTCCGGAGCACCTGAAATCTCAAGAGCATTGAGCATCTCCGGAGCACCTGAGATCTCAAGAGCATTGAGCATCTCCGGAGCACCTGGGATCTCAAGAGCATTGAGCATCTCCGGAGCACCTGAGATCTCAAGAGCATTGAGCATCTCAGGAGCACCTGGGATCTGAAGAGTATTGAGCATCTCAGGAGCACCCTGGATCTTATGAGTAGTATTGGCAATGAACTGCAGCAGTTCGTGAGAATTGCCAAACTGGTTTGATTCGTTCGAAATGAATCCTTGCCAAGATTTTCGCTCACACCCCACCCAATTCTCGCCCGAATTTCGAATGAAAATAAGTATGCGAGTTCTGGTTTGATCGGCTTGAAATTTTGTTTATCTTGTAGGTAACTTCATGCGCTGCAAGATAAAAAAAAATTCAAGCCAATCGGACAAGAACTCGCATACGTCTTTTCGTTCGAAATTCAATGGTTTGCGAACTGCTGTGCGGTGAACCAGCAGCAAATCTCAGATCAAACTTGAATCCAATCCCTGCTCGGTTTGTTGCAAACACTACTCAACAGTATTGAACATCTGAGGTGCACCTGGGATCTTGAGCATCTCTGGACCAGCCTGGATCTCAGGAGCATTGAATATCTCAGGAGCACCTGGAATCTCAGAAGCATTGAGCACCTCAGGAGCACCTGAGATCTCATGAGTGCCATGGATCTCAAAAGCACCAGGGATCTCATAAGTCTGGAGCATCTCAGGAGTGCCGGACATCTCCGGAGCCCCAAGGACATCATAACTTTCCAGATACTCAGGAGAGCGGAGTATCTCTGGTGCACTGGGAATCTCAGAAGCCATAACCAACCTACTATCTCGGATGTATTGAACATGCTAGCACCAATTTTTGGACTTCTGAAACTCATGTCAGGTGTGCCGACATTTTGTGAAATAGAGAACAAAACTCTCAAGCTTTCCCAACAACTTGGCTAGAGCTCCATTATAGTCCAAAACTACTCAAATATTTTCTGGATGCTCTTGGAATACCTGCCCAAGCTCCCATTATCACATGGAGATTGGCTGAGAGCTCCGGGACGGTCTCAATGTTTACCATTTCTTCTGGCGGCTCCTGAAGTACCTTCCCATGTTCCGGAAGTGCCCAGGAGTGTACGGGAGTGTCCAGGAGCCTCCGGAAGCGTCCCGGAGTTAACACGACTACTCCAGGGTGATTTTGCATTTTCCTGATGAATATTTCCGCAGGTCACCTAGACCTCGTTGAAAAATATCAACATTTGCTTCAACCGCACTACAGATATATGGTTTAACAGCGGGAAGGATATTTGCTAGCTGCACAGAAATGGTAGTGAAGAATTTGGCAGCAAGGCCTAGATAGCCCCTACCCTTGGGGAAGAAGAAGCTTCCTCCAAGTAAGTTCCGAGCTGCACAGGTATGCGCATCAGTATGAGCAATGGTCGACTTGCCAGTGCCAGCGATACCATTTAACCAAAAGATGCATCCACCACTGGGATCTTTGCTCCTTGTTATGATATGCTGAAGAAGGTCGACTTGCATTTCTGGTAGGCATTGAGACTTGTGCTCCCAAAGTTGGGAATTAAAAGCAGCTCCATCTGCACAAGGGAGCTTGGAAAGGTATCAGTCCTGCTAATCTTGACTGCCATAGAGGGACCAGGTTAGTAAGAGTCCTCACAATATGTGGGCACGGAAGAGACTCACCCGATGTTGTAGAAACTCACATCGCCAATGATGGTACAGTGATTGAATTCAGTGTGCCTGTAATCAGTGTATCTGCAATGGTTGTCTATGCTTGAATCTTCCAGATAGTGCCCAAAATCATTTGCTCACACAGCACTATGTGTGGTAAAAACTTGATGAGAGCGCGTTGTATTGGGTGACGATCTATTCGCATGTGAAAGTGACTTAGCTGCAGGCACTGTAACTTCACTGTTCCCGTCGCACTCAGTCCAAGGGTAGGCAATTTGACGCCAGGTTGAAGATCTTGTGCTAGCTTTCCTATGCAGAGCTCGGGTGCGCTGTTGATGTTTGGACTGATCAAAACAATGCTGAATCGCTTAGATCTTTGTCGTATTTATAACTGCCTAACATTCCAAATATATATCCATAGTCTGTTGACAGGGCTGTTGGTTGTCCCATATGCTGCCTAGTTTCGCAAGAATTCGTCACTATGTGGTGTCTTGTTTGTTCAGTGCCATCAAGGAACCTTGTGCTACAACCACAGAATTCCCCTGATGTGTTGCAAGGATCATGGTTACGCATTCTGGACTACGCTGGAACTCGTTTTGGTGTTCGCTTGCCGTTTCCAGTGATCGCTGAAATTCCATTCACTCGTACTCCCGCAACATATGTGTCAGAAGTGGTGTAGTACCATTAAGAGTTGTGTATATTGCCATCCCGTCCCGTCCACATCAACCCCTGAGACTTGATTTTAAAGCAACATCAATGTTACAGTCGATATCGCTGTCTTCTATTGCTCCCAACCATCTGCACATTTGGGCTCCATGATATTTATTATTGCCATTCTCCCATATATCCGCACCCATTGTCCATGCCTCTGTTTGTGTTTATCATTGCGCTCTGTCCATAGCTACGCATCGTCTATATTCTTCAATGCCAGCCCTTCTCATGTTTCTGTGCGTAGTACATCAGGCATGGGCGGACCCTAAACTCCCCAGGTCTGACATCAATTACATTTGTGTTCCATCAGGCCCTTGTTCTCTGCAGCTAACTACTCTCATGAACATGCTGCCGTGCACTCAAGGTGCAGCCTCACGCCTCGTAATGCAAGTTCAGCCCTCCACATGACTTCATGAGCATGCATTGACATCTTTCAAGCGAGGTTGCAAATCAATCACACCCATGTTCCTGTCAAGGGTTCAAGGCTCGGAGTTCTAGGGGTTATAGAAACCAAACATATGGGTGCAGTGATCGCGGGTACTGCGTAACAAACTAGAGACTCGAAATCCGAAATCACCGAACTGAACAAAGGTTGGTGCCGAAGCTATTGATTGTTTTGTAGATTAGCGAACGAGTGAAGAACACACCTATCCTCCGCAAATCCAGCGTCCTTATATACAGTTCACGCGACCGTCGTCATCTTTACTCACTCGTTCCGAAATACATCCTAACTCCACCCAACTATGTACGCAACCCCTTTAACACGCGGCTTACTCCATAACCATCACACCATATTTACAACGCAACCAACAAAACCTGATCCCTTCTGACAAAACCTGATTCGTTCCAACAAAACCTGTTCTCCTTCGTATTCTCTTGATTCCTCATCGATCCTTACTCCCTCTTCGATGCTCACTCAACACAACCGTGACAGTTCCGTCTGCCCTCTGCTTTGTGTTTCTTTTGATTCATAAATATTGTATTCACTCTGACTTGAGTATAACAGCCTAACTCACCAGTGTCTTCAGGTGATGGCTATATGGCAGAGCTCCCCACTGACTACCCTTCGTTCACGTTGAAAAAGCAAGAAGCAAGATAGCTCTGAGTGTATCCATAAGATACAGCAAAAGGCAAAAGAGAGGGACCGCCATATTCACTCCACCTGTGCTGACTTTCCAGGGTATCGGTTCAACTAATCATGTTGCTTGCGTCTAGCCAAGTCATGGATGTAAACAAAGTGATGAGAATAGATAATAACTTAGATCAAATGAATGGTGTTAGGAATTTGAAAAAATTCAAGAAAACTACTATTGTGAGGTTGGAAATTACACAGAACGTCAAGGATGGCCATACTATTGAAAAGAGGTTTGAATAAACCAAATGGAAGTATGTTTCAAATATCACAATCAGAAAGACAAGACACTGGATTTTGGACCCAACTGGAGTCAGAACAGAATCACAGCCCATGGTCCTAGACTTGACAAATTCGTTGATAAAAGTAACATAAATAGTGTGTGGAAACGAAACCGAAACCAGGGTATATTGAATAAAGAATAACAACAGTAATAGAATATTATTGTGATAATACAATTCAAATTGCCATTGTTACTAATACCAACAGTGTGTTTTTTTTTCCATTGGTTCAACATGTTGAATAACCTTGATTAATATAAACCAGGTATTGTTGATATTGTATCCGGAAGTATTGTATGGGATTGATCTTGGTCAATTCAAAATTCCGGTGGTTATTAATATATGTTGCAATTTGGACCATAATAATTCTTTCCATAAATGATAAATGTAAGGTCAAAAGAATTCCATTTTCCTGTGGTTTTCCATTGAATTCAACGTGGCATTCTGTTGGCATGTCATACCATATGTTTCTCAATAAAACTTCTGAATATTCTTTGCTAGAACTGATTTGTTCACATACATTCTTTGTACTGTTAAAGCAATATGGATCACAATACAGATTGTTTACAATTTGATTATTCTGTGAATTATAATGGCAATTGAAATACAACTCAATAAAAGTATGAGTGTATTCAACTGTAGTGTTGGCAATAAAGCGGACTAGTCTGACTCGGATCAAACCGAGGCTAGGTTGGGGGAGGGTTCGATTCGAACGAAACCTAGCCCCCAATGGTTCGATCCGCTCGGCCACAAATCGAACCCCGCAGCTGGGCGGTTTGTGAGCCGTTTGTGTGTAATCCAAGGTGAAGTTCCAGTGCTTCTGGCACCGGTCATAGAATAGGCAAGAAGGTGTGCAATCTCACATCTACTGTTATGCGCTTCTATCACAGCCGGTGTTCAATTGGTGTCACTGATACTACCAAAGCAGCAACGTGACCGATTCGATCATGCAAGCTGTTACAGGCTTGCACATGATTATACAAAGGTATATGAGCTTTATCGTCGCCAAACACGATGTGACAATGCAACAGTTACACACTTGGATCACAAAATTATTGATAACTATATACAAAGAATCATGGTCGGTCTTGGATGCACTTGGAGCAGCACATGGAGGTGCATGTGCAGGTGCATTTTGAGCCAGGGCGCAGGCGGAGAAGATGGATACAGGCTGGGAGGATGGAGACGGTTACACTAGGCTGGCTCTGAGCAGGCTGGAGATGATCGAGCTGGACTGGATCTCAACTGACTGGACGTGATCGAGCCAGCCCGGCACTCGGCTGGCTGGAAAAGATGGAGCTGGGCTGGCTCTAGGCTGGCTGGAGATGATTGAGCTGGATGAGGGGTCATGGGAAGGTTGTCTATTAGCTAGCTAATGACGTGGAGGTCGTTCATGCTAGAGCCGGATAATATAGTCCGTGCGCTACACCAGAGCCGTACGCAGCCACACCTTATATACACGTCCCAACCTCCCACAATTACATCCATCCCAAGAAATCCATTGCCAGTCCAAAAGAAGCATAAAAAAAGAAAAACAACTTGTATATCCTTGTTTCTCAGCTGCCCATGCTCACACACTTCCATTGTTGCTCTCTCTGTCAGAATATGTCTGGGCTCACTGCGCTGGCCCATCCATCTCTTATCGTGTGCTACCTCCATCTCATCAGAAGCAGCTCCCGCTGCGAAGCAAGAGTACTCGGAGCGAATGAGTCCTTGGAGAAGGAAGCAGCCAGAAGAAAAAAAGAAAACATTAGGGACACGAATAGAAGCTCCGGCTGATGGAACTGGTGGAACAACGAAAGGAAAAGATTTCGCGGAGCCACAAGAAGTTTCAAAGAACGGAGCAGAATGAAAAAAAGGACACCATCAGGATAAATGAGAACACACCCGCTGCTGGAGCTGGCGGAATAACGAAAAATTGGAGAAGGAAGCCCCTAGACAAGAAAAACCTGTATATCCTTGTTCCCTCGCTCTCTATGCTCGCACACGCCCATGGCTGCTCTCCTTCTTGGAAGGTGTCTGGGCTGACTTCGCTCGCCCATTAAACTCTTATTGTGCACTACCTCCATCTCATCAAAAGAAGTACCCACTGTGAAGAAAGAGTACTTGGAGTGACAGAGGTCGGGGAAAAGGAAGCAGTCAGAAGAAAAAAAGAATGCATCAGAGACATGAATAGGAGCTCCCACTGCTCGATGAAATGCACCCAATAGTGAAGCAGGCGGAACAATGCACAATCCGGAGAAGAAAGCAGCCAGAAAAAGAGAAGAAACCACCAAAGATGAGAGAAATCGCACCCGCTGCTGGAGCCGGCGGAACAACGAAAAATTGGAGAAAGCCTCAAAAAATAAACCCCCCCTCTATCCTCATTCTTTTGCTGCCCATGCTCGCACGCTTCCATGGTAGATCGCTCTCTCGGAATATTTCTGGGCTTACTTCGCTTGCCCATCCATCCCTTATCATGCTCTACCTCCATCTCATGAAAAGATGCTCGCGCTGTGAATAAAGAGTACTTGGAGCGAAAGAGGTCATGGAGAAGGAAGCAGCCAGAAGAAAAAAAGACAAAAAGAAACCGACTGTGACGCAAGCCGGCTATTGGCTCATCCAATCAGGTTGCTTACGTCCAACTAACAAATGGACGCAAGCAAAAAGATTTGCTGCCGTGACACGAAATAAGGTCCGAATGCCTCTGCTGATCGAAGCTCGGTATCAAGTTGAAATCCCTGGGTTCAAAAACCTCGGCAGGTAGACATAGTACAAGCGGATGATCATTTTATAGGCTTGTCCATTGAAGCTCATGAATCTGGGTGAATACCGCTTTCAACTGAGATTCCAGATCCATGGTTTCGGTGCTTTTGTTATCTGAGTCGGGCATGACTTTGGCACCAGGAGACAGTACAAGACCTGGCGATTCTGTGCCCTCATCATCTGATTCGTACTTTCCTTTGCCGCCGGGTGAGCTGCAGGACGGTGCGAGTCCTGGCAACTGTGTGGTGATGGCAACCGACTATCGGGGTGTCGGAGATGCTGAAGGCTGTAATATTTGCCATGGCAACGGTTGAGGTGTTGGAGGAAGAGATATCTGCCGAGATGTCGCCAACGATGGTAACACTGGAGATGTCGGTAAAGGAGTAGCTTGGGGCCAGCTGGGAGAAGACGGTGGAGGAGTAGATAGCTGTTGGGATGTGGCCGGGGTTGGTAACCCTGAAGTTGATGTCACAGGGGATGACTGTCGAGATGAGGCTGGCGACGCCGAAGGAGAGAAGTGCATTGACTGCCGGAGGTGCTTGTGAAGTTGGCTGCCAGATTTGAATACTACCAAGCATATCCGGCAAGAGTGAATATCGTCTCTGCATGCAGGCGGCTCCAAGTGGTACCGGCACTAATGCTTTGGCTGTCTCGAACCATCACTCAAACTACCATTATTCGAACAGCCATTGCTCGTACCAACATTTGCTGGAAACACTCCTCTACAAAGCTCTTGCTCAACTCGCATGATTGGTCGCTCCAGCAGTACCACTCGCTGCTCCAAAATTGAAACCTTATCCTCAGTCTCATTGTTGAAGTGAGTACGACGTTGTTTCTGCTTATCTTGTCCGAAATGAGTTCGATGTTGATACAGATTCTCCTTTTGAGGCTGTCTCCCCTCATTTTGCGATAATTGCTCCCGGAGCCTTTGTTGCTCGCGCTGGCGCTCTTTTCCGTCGAATCCCTTCCGGAATGCTTTGCTGAATACTTCCCACAATACAGCTGGCCCGGATGTGCTGACTTCCAAGGACACGGTGCACTTTGCACCAATCCAAGATACCATCCATCGGTAGGCACGAACCTTGCCGTACTTTGGAACGTCCCAGATATACGAATGAACCGTATTTCAAAGCTTATCCACTTGTGAGACCCTGTGGCACATGTCATCGCCAAGATCTACCACTTGTTCTACGAGTGTGAGGGACGAAGCAACGGTAGTGGATCGGGTGTCATGGTCGCCAGTACAGCGAGACGCTGCCAATTGCCCTCTGCACTCTGATACGGAAAGACTGAGTGGTGGGGATGTTAGTGGCGATGATGGCGGTAGGGGCGGTGAATAAAGTTGCCGCCGCGCATTGGACGTCGGAGACAATGCTGGCAAGGATGCTGCTGGCCGGCATGCTGCTGGCGGGGATAGTGGCGGTTGCGTAGGTGAAGAATGGAGAGATGGCGCACCCTCATAGGGGATGTTGATATTGCGCAGATTCAGTTGCAGTGATCAAATGCGATTCCTCTGGTAAGTGATTTCTCCTACCATGGCTTGGAATTGACTCCGGCCGACTGATGCTGGCCGCAGTGTTATTCTTTCTGGGAGGACCGGTGTGGGCACAGTATTCATTCTGTTGCAGAGAAACAAGATAGGAGATAGTCGAAGTACACTCAAAGTGTCGACTCGGTTGCTTGAACTTCTTGGTAATCCCCAATCGAAAATGGTGCAATTGATCCCGATGATACCGGAGGAGTTGATGCCGATGATACTGGTGTACTTCATGGCGGAGTTGAGGCCGATGGTACTGGTGGGGTGAGTGCTCTGAACTTGCACATGATTTGCGGGAATTGTCACATCAGAGGCTGACAAACATTGCATGATACCGCCTTGTGAGAATTTGGATTCGCCGTGTGCGATAACTGAACGTCGAGATGATCGGGTGACCTTGGATACTTTGCCAGATCTGGAAGCAGAAGATGGTTGATTGAACGTCTCGCTGACTTGGGTGCTTCGCCGGATTGGGATGCTTCACCGGATCTGGGAGCCACTGACTTGAATGCTTCCACGCGACACGTAAATGCTGTGGGCCGAAGAAGATGATTCAGTTGTTCAGACTTTCGCTGATTGGGTGCTGTATGCCGCAAGAATGGTGCGGAAGCCCAGACAGTAGCTTCTCCGGAATATCTGTCAATGCCGTATTGCGGGATGTGACTTCGCTGGTTTGGTTCAAATAACTGTGGTCATGCTGTCAATTGACGCGACTCAGAAGAGGGGAGGCTGTTGAAGAGACCCCTCCTTCATTCTTGACCATACGAAGGGAAAAACCGACCAAACAAACGCATTTGTCGCTGAAAACAAAGTGTTGCTACCGATTGAGGGGTTGGCGAAGGTTGTCTATTTGCTAGCTAATGATGCGGAGGTCATTCATGCCAGAGCCAGGTATCATGGTCCGTGCCCTACCCCAGAGCCGCATAGAGCCGCACCTCATATACATCTCCGAACCTCCCATACTGGACCAGATCCCGGCTGGTGCACGACTGGATAGACGCAATCGCCGGAGGCTGGCTTTCGGCTGGCTGGAGATGATCGAGCTGGACCGGAACTCGGCTGGAACTCGGCTGGCGGGAGTAAATCGAGCTGCAATGGATCCTGGCTGGCTGCACGTGATCGTTCTGGGGCTGGAGACGATTGAGCTGGGGCTGACCCGCGATAATCGAGCCGGGCTGCCTTTTGACTGGATGGACGTGATCGAGCCTGGCTGGCACTCGGCTGGCCGGAGATGATCGAGCTGGACTGGATCGCGGTTGAGTGCAGAACATCGAACTTGGCCGGCCTTCGGCTGGATGGAGATGATCGAGCTGGATTGGATCTTGGCTGGCTCACGGCTGGTTGGACACGGTCAAGTTGTGCTGGCTCTCAACTGGCTGGAGATGATTGAGCTGGGCTGGCTCTCAGCTGGCTGGAGATGATTGAGCTGGACTGGATCTCGGCTGGCTGAAAGTGATTGGGCTCGGGCTGACTGGAGATGGACGCGCAGGGCTGGCTCTCGACTACCTGGATGCAATTGAGCCGGGGCTAGCCACAGACCGTTGAAATGGGTTGGATCTTGGCTGGCTGAAAATCATGGAGCTGGGCATGCTCCAAGTCGGCTGGACACTATCGAGCCGGGGCTGGCTGGAGACGATCGAGCTGGGCTGGCTCTCGGCCGACTAGAAGCACTGGCTGCTGATGTCTGTCCACGCAAGTTAAAACTCATATACACAAGTAAAAGCTTCCATGCGTGATGACAATATTTAGTATATTGTTTGCAAACCGGTTCGCACGAACCCAAAAATATAACGACGGTTTGCGGCAAACCTACAACCGAATTGGTTTGAATGCACTTTTGTTCGATTCATAACAGAAATGTCAAACCCTAACCCTGATTCCATTCGAGCGAATGAAACCGGTTTGTCAATTTCCCCAGACTACAGCGGTTCGTTGCCAACACTACTCAACTGTATCAGCAATGATACTACTCTGTGAGGAATTTGGATTCAACAAAGTATTGTATACAATATTCAAAAAAAACTGAATTATTATCTAAGTATATTTCAAGTTTATATACAAACACAAGCAAATATTTGGAACCAGGTTTCAGCATAATATGATATATAGGTTGCAAATATTATATATTGTTCAACAAATGAAGCAGTATATGCAGCTTGAGAAATTAATGAATAACTGTTAGAAAGAAAATCAATATGCAAAATGATATTAAATGGAGTCTCGGGTAATGGCTTGTGATGCAGTTGTAATTCAATAAGATATTAAAATCTCGAAAAATATAGTGGGGATTGAGTTTGAAGATGATCACAAGTGAATTTAATATGAAAACGATATATAAATTGAATCATTATAGATATCATGGGTTCAGGGCTTCGGTATCAAGGGCTCATGGCACGAAGTTCCAGGGTTAGAAAAACTGCAAGATGAAAAGGCTGCAGGATTGAAGATAGTGTATAGCTATGGAGATGAATTGAAAGCCAGATGGCTAAGCAGGTCAAAGGTAGTCTGTAGCTTATAAGGCAAGGACTGAATACAGGAGACTCGATCCAGAATCACCAAATATCAGAGGAGTGGGCACTGAAGCAATTTGATTGTTTGTAGTCTAGAGAACAAATGAAGAAAGAAACATATTCTCTGCTGATTGACTGGTGAATATTAAGTGACTTCATCCGTAATCCACTCGTTCCATATTACATCCAACCACCTGGTTTCCATATACTATACTGGTGTGCAAATCGTATCTTTTCCGAAATATCCGACTTGAAACCACACTTGATTCTCACCATGCTCCATATTACATTCAAATCTTATTTCATTCTGGTTGAGCTGTAGCTTCTGTTCAAATCCTGAGTACATTCTTGTTATACTTAACCTCAACTCCAAACCTAACATCATTCTTGTAGTATATTATATTTTGAAATACTCTTCGATATCACTCTACCATCGATCGTCACTGAGAACAACACTGACGATAGTGGCTGAATTCCTTCTGGGAGTGGAATTAATTGGTAATTAACTGCTTCAATTACTTTGAAAGAATGGGTATGGGCCATTATGGCTCTAGAATTGAGTGTATAATTGGATATAGTAGTGCACCGAAATATGATATGCAGTGAAATGATGATGAGGTAAAATGATTACTGGAGTACAATTGTAAACCTGTGCAGTGTCTATGTACTAGGTTCATGGCATCACACAACCACCATCATTTGATTATCTCTTTCTCCAGCTGAGGATCATTTGTACAGTCATGCCAGCATACAAAATACAGAATGAAGACAAGGTCATGACCTGTATACCCTATTGCAACCACATGAATCCGGCAAACAATCGGTATAGTGCAATGGTGACTTTTCCATGGATCTGATTCACCCAAAACTCAATCCCCAGTTGATGGTAGTAAAACCCCATGTCAATGCAATTATTGCCGGGCCCATATCCACCAAGAGAAGACAACAGAAGAGAAGAGAAGGATACCTCTAATGGGTCAAAAACACCTCCAAGTCTCTGAATCCCAGTCCATTTGAAGACTTTCAAATCAATGTTATTACTTACAGTAGTACCAGCTGAGTGCACCTCATATCATTGTTGGCATCTATCATGCATTATTGCACTATTCTTTTGTGTAGAAGACATTTCAGAGTCTGGAGACTATTTGCAATAGCCAGTAATACAATTCCCAGGCCGATTGGTGCTTGCTATGTCTAGAAATAGTCTCAGTGGCTTCCAATTGACTTTAATACTCATTTTTACATTGGTTACTGTTGCTGAATGACAGGCAAAGCATTTGAGCCTTTGCCTTTGAGTTACCTCATGACTTTGCCTTTTTGACTTTGGTTGCAGTGTAATCACAAATGCTGGGGATTCAGGCAAAGCTCATATTGGATTATACAATCGTGCATAATTCTGCGCCTGTCGTTCTGAATATTCCAGTTGGCTTCCAATGTCTCTCAATCTGAACTTCCCTGTTTCATTGGTGATAGCTTCAGCACTTGGTATAGATTTAATGTCTGATTGATCGGCTCCAGATTGAATCATATAATGGCTCTTGATATTTCATATGTCTTGGACTTTTCATTGCTATTGACCTTCAGATTCAATCATGGCTGGTTCATTTTTGCAGACTTTGTTCTGGCTCATGATTGCAGCCATCTATATCCACTTATATCTGTACCAACTCATGTGTATTCAGGTATCTCACTTTTGAGTTTGATATAAGGTAATACTTAACAGTAATACAGTATGCATGTGTTTTACATGCATCATAGTATGTATCATCAAGTTCACATGAATTGCTGCACTGCATTTGTAGGCTCACTAGTGTAATATAGTTGCAAATTGTATATTCAAAATTATGCTCATATACATAATTGCAACATCATTTGGCATTGTGGCTTTCAGGTGTATTCACATCAGTCGATGCAATTATTGTCCGTGACATATACTTGTGTGGATATCATCACTTTAATTGTCAACATCCAGTTAAGCAATTGCAATCAGAAATCTACTGGCTGTTGAACAGAGTATTCCTGATGGAATCTAAGAACTGCTTCAACTAATGTCAGCTGGGGAAGTACATTCAACCACTCTCAAAAGGTGCTATTGGTCGATATATCTAATTGGTAAGTATTGTGTACATAGTCAAAGGTCTCATAAAATTTGATGGGATTATTCTCCTGGCTGTGTACCCCAATACAGTCGCCTTGCTATGTCCATCCCAGGATAAAGCATATTAGTATTACATGCAGCAATACATATTGATTGCTGATGTATCTGCCCTTCCGCTTGCTAGAACTGCTGCAGTTGATACCATTGTCATCTTGGTTACAGTAAGTACTGCATCTGATTGGTTCAGTTGTACATTGGGTCAGGTTATGAGTCCCAGCACTATAGTCAGTCACTTCTGTTACTCAAAAGTGCACTTTTACTAGATTTCATTGACTTCCAGGGATTGTTGTCATCTGCACTATACCATGGATATTGATGTCTTGTTTTTGTATTTCCAGTGCAGATTTCAGGTGTGGTAGTTGTGGATTTTCAGAGTCGAGAATGGTCATCCACAACACATTCATCCTAGTTGCTTGGTTCACAACGTGTGAGTATTTCAGCATATAAAGTGTCAATTATTGGGTTAATTTACTTCTGAATTCTTGTCGATTCTGAATCGTTCAATTGTCATCATTGTTTGATACATATACATCTGTATGGGAATGCCAGTCTCCCAGTCTGATTTTGAAAGGCAGAATTTTATACAGTATTTGAAAAGTTGACAGATAACCTGGTGTGTTCATATTTACCAGAATACTCTTGTTTTCTCTGACTGTATACAATTAAACTCTGCATTTATTAAACCACATATCAAGACTTTTTGGTAACTTGGAACTTGGAATGTGCCCAGCCGCTAGTTATTATCGATTCATAATTGTGCTTATATTGACATTTCATTTGTACTTACACAATGTCCAGTTGCCATCCTTCTTGGTACAGGCATCAATAATTGCTAGTTTCCCAGGGTGGTCATGGTATCAAGTATATTACCAAATCAAATAATACAAGCTGTTACTGTATATAACTAATCAGTAATGATATATTTCAGGCATCAATCTCCAATACTATATATGGAAATGAGAAGTTCTCAAACAACAATGCTGCCCACACAGTGACTTTCCTCGACCAGCGGTATGTCTGAACCAGCGGAGTTTTACACTTGTGAACCAATCAAGAGTGCACCGCTCTGGCCACAGCAAAGCCAGGATTGAATCGCTTTGAAACTCTGTACGCAATGCAAGCTAGCGTATACATTCCTCAGAAACTCTCTATGCAATGAAAGCTAGAGAATGCAACACTCCGAACAACGAAGCTAGAGAAAGGTAATTTCTATCCAACGAAAGCTAGGGAAAGCTACTCTCTACCCAAAGAAAGCTAAACGCATGCACCATGCCATACACCAAAGCTACTCTCTATCGAACGTAGCCTATTTGTCTCCCGGTTTATGAGATGGAAAGAATACTACCGGTCTGGAAGGCAAGTACTGCGGAGTCAATACCATAAAGAATACCAGCGGTCCGAGAATAATCAATGAAGGATAAAGATACTGTTGGCCCATGAGATAGTGTTCTGCGGTAGATGTGAAGTCAAGATCATTGGCTCGAATGACCGGTGGCAGTTGCGGAAGTAGATGAGGAACCGAAGCATTAAACCTAGCATAATACCCTCGGAGTGGAAACACACATGATCACCCATGACGTGCCTGATTGAGATGTCATTGGCTATCACTCGTCTCGGAGAGCAGAGCGAAGCTAGAGAATGTACCGCTCCGAAGTGCGACGCTACTCTCCAACAGTTGAAGCAAGAGAATGAAACGCTACAATCCACGAACATAGAGAATGCATAGCCCCGGTTAGCGATGCTAACCTGTAAAGAACGAAGCTACCGCTCCGAAGAGTGAAGCGAGAGAACACACCCCTCGAAACAACCAAAGTTAGAGAAAGCACCGCTCCAAGTAAGGAACACTACTCACTACTAGATACAGCCAGAGAATGCAACGCTCCGATTAAGTGACGCTACTCTCTGTTAGACGAAGCTACAGAATTCACCACCGCAAACAGCAAAGCTACTCTCTACCAAAGTTAGACAATGCACCACTCCGAACCACGAAGCAACTGTCTATCGATCCAAGACAATTTGCCTGGAGGTCGCTAGACAGAAAGAATACCAGTTGTCCGAAGGTAGAAGCTGTGGGGCTGATATCATAAAAGATACCAATTGACTGAGTATAATCTAACGAAGATAAAGACGATTCAAGGATCGGGTGATTGTGGCCTGTGGTAGTTGCGAGGGAAATTGATTTGGAGGATTGATATGGGAGCTCTAGAATACAGCATAGTTAGAAGTATTTGTTAGAATGCGGAGAAAGAGGTATAAAGACCTCTGAGCTCTTCAAGGGTAGAAAGATACAATCATCACAATCAATCTTCTCAGCGAGGAGAACAAAGGTTAACAATATACACATATAGACAGTCTATTCTGTTCATTCACAACCTTTTAGTGATTTCTACATTTCGAGAGAAGCTCCCAATCTACCTTCGAAGCAGTTCTGAATTATGAATGGATACTGCTTTGACAAATTAAACCTGGAGTGACATTCCCGGGGTCACATTATATTGTTTGCAAAGAAACGCTTCCGCCGAAGGCAGTCCTTTCTACCCACTTCTACACACATCAAACGATCCTGATGCTATCTTTGTGTGCAGACATTTTCTTATTATCATTGGAATCAGTACCCTCTTTGTGTTTATTCCAATTCCAACGTTCTTGGTTCCAGGAATCACCACATTTGTTGTACACCTCCGAAAATCCAGATTACCAGCCATTGAAGCAGCTACAGCGAGAAGCGAAACCTTGTTATCTCGTTTCTCTCTCCGACGGACAATGTTGGGTACAATGGTAATGGCCGGATGTTGAGCTGTATCGGATACCCACATGGAGGAAGCCTATAGTATTGTGAGAAGAGAAAATGGTTTTATTATATCAAGCGATAAAGATAAGCAGGTAATGCAATACCAGTCCATTACAAAGAACGATATTCCGGACTGGGTTATTTAGTGTTTGGATCGAATAAATGGTGAGATCAAATGACTGGACGACCTCATTCAGGAAGCAAGGGAGAAGAATTTGGGGATAAGACAGGCCTTCCCAGAATTGGGCAGATCTTAGGAAGGGCTAATCATTAGGCAGAATGAGATACACGATGCAATCTGCCTGGGAATGAAGAAGATGGGCAGGGTTCAATTTTTGCAACACTCTGATATAGTCATCCAATCCCAAGTATTGGCAGATAACGTCCAAGCAGCCTTTGTTGTGATGAAGGCCCAATCCACCGAATCATTCGAAGAGCTACGATTTGCTTTCAGTGACCAGATTCAACATTCTTGAACTGCCTGGAATACACTCTCAAATATGCTCAATAATAAGAAACGATCCCAAGTACATCTGATCCTCCAAGTGCACGTTCAATCACAAGAGTTTGTGACCACCCAGCTGAAACAACAGAGGATACTGAAAAAACGTCTGAATTATATGTCAAGAATTGAACAGAGTCAAAGAAGTTGCAAGATTCACAGACGGAAGCACAGAAAAAGGCGAAAAATGCGGAAAGGGAAGAGAAGGCGTGGGACAAAAGGATGAAAAAAGATTTTGAAAGGCAATTCAAAGAATTAACTAGAACCTTCAAAATGAAGCTCTCAGATGAACAAATGAAGAATTCTATTCGCTTCCTGGCTAGGTCAGTGTTGAAATCAAAAGAAGGGGTTACCAAGCCCAATGGCATGGGTTTCCGTATTCGATATGCCACTAAGGGTGGTGCGGGAATTTGGATGAGAGAAGCTATCACTGTGGGGTCCGAGGGCAATGGAGACGGCACAGCAGGCGTTCGAGCACTTTCACCTTGTGGCTTCGAGTATTCCAGCTCCAGGTCGAGTAGTTCAAGCTCCGCTGATTGTATGGAGAATGATATTCCGCAACTGCCACCTCCAGAAGAAACGAACTACAGTGAACAGACTGCGGTAGCGCCAGCACCTTCGCAACCACTTCCACATCTACCAAGAGAACCGAAGCCAGGATGGAAGCAAAAGATTGAGCTTCCTGGGAAAGTCAAAGGCGATCCAACAGACAGAACAGAGTCCTATCGCCAATGGATAGGTGGGGTGGAATGATATCTTAAGTACTTCAAGGACAATTATATCGACGATGACAATAAGATCATCTTTGTTGGCAGTATCTTACGGGAAATGGCACTGGCTTGGTACAACAAATCCGAGGACTAGATGAAAATAAATTTTCAAGTCGATACCTGGGCAGTGTGTGTTAGCAGCCTGGAGCACTGCTTCATCGACACGGACGAGGAAAAAAGAACAGCTTCAAAAAATGAATGATTTGCAGTACAAGGGAAACATTCAGGATTAGATCATGAGGATGGAAGCCTTGAACTACCAAGTCTACTTATCCGGAATTGCATGGCAAGAAGCTCTGCCAGCGGTCTCAACGTGGACATCAAGAATCGACTATCCTTTCCAAACTTACACTGAACGATGATACAGAATATGAACTGCTGCTTTAACCTGTCAGCGGGGCGTATAAGAGATGCCTGGAAGAAAAGAACCACCACCATTACAATGATCACAAGCCCAAAGATCAGAAGGAAAACAAGAGGATGCTGATGTTGATGGGGAACATGAAGGGAATCAAGAAAAGAAGAATCCTGAAAAGGGTTCAGACTCCACAAAACCTCGAACTGGGAAGAAGGGTTTTAAGCCTATCAACACGGACAAGGGCGAAACCCTGAAAGGTATTGCAGAGTCTTGGTTGGAAGCATGAGCCAAGCTTAATGAATGTATATGCTGTGGTTGTTCGGAGCATTGATAGGTCTACTGCAACAATGCTATCCAAGTTTTGTCCAGACAGAAAAAGAGAAAGCCTAAGGTGGAAACTTTGAAGCCAGAGATATCCAACTCTTGATGCAAGGTCAAGCTGAGGAGTCTGGCTGATCAAATAACCAAACAGCCAGCATCAGCAACGAACTCTTGAGTACTTTATGAGGTTGACTCGGTTGGTATTGAGCTTGACTACTGAAACGAGTTTGTTTTGCCTTTCCTTTGTTATAGGAGATTGCGGTCTTTCTTCTGTTATTGTGAGGTACAGACACCTCTATGTTGTGTATTTAGGGATACAAATATCTCTTTTTGGTTTTCTTGCCAGTGCGGTCATTAGTATTGTTTGTAGGTATTTAATTAATAAAACTTTCTTCCCTGCTGTTCAAGATAGGATGCCTGAGGATGAGTTCAGTACCCAAAATATGCAGGACATATAGTATCCAAATGTGTCACCACATTACATCGAACTTTATTATTCTCATTTAAACACTCATTCACCTACGAATCAATAATACAAGTAACACTCGTTTCGGCCGGAGCTATGACAAGAGGCAGTTAATCATGGTTTCTTTATGAAATGATCGATACCGTATGGCTGTGGCTAAAACACTTTTACCCGAACCGATACCCAAGATAAAAAAACAACTGCCACATGAGACAAGCACATAGACAAGACCCCCAGTATGCATGTTTGCAAGCTTTCGAGACGAGAACAATGTCCCTGTAAGGGTTCTTCTGGATACTGGGTGTGATACAGCAATTATATCTGAACAGTGGGCCGAATTATACAGTGTTCCGTTAGCGACTCGAACAAAACAACGAATAGTCGAGAATTACAATGGAGAAAGAGTTGAAGGAATGGATTGGTAGTATACCATTCCTGTTACTCTGCAGTATGAATTCCATTATACCAAAGAAACCTTCAAAATTGGACCAATGGAGGATTCGTCAGATATCTTGTTACCTTAAGTGTGGTTTGTCAACCATGGAGTACTCCTTGGAGTGACGAAAGAAAACGATAAGCTCAAGTATAGGTCGAAAAACTGCAATCAACATTGCTCAAACGCAGCGGTTTGATCCTTCTCTATCAAATATGACGGTTCCATTTTGACGTTTGGATCAGTCCCTCCATGGATCGGGGTCATCGGTTCAATGAATGTCAATGCGGTGCATGAAATTGAGGTCGATTGGGTACAGCTAATTTCATGGCATTATAGACACTTTCAAACGATATACACTGGAGAAACTGCCAATGCTCTTGCGCCACATCAATTCTATGGTCAAGCCATTCATTGACTTAAAGGATTGAGAACAGCCTCCATGCAATCCTATGTACTGTTATGGGGGTACTCCTGTGTGAGTCGAGGCTGATCGATATGGTTGCACCTGATGTTGATAGAGCATTATTTTAATGACTAAAACAAAACTCAAGAAGTATATATCAATCATGGTTCATCGTAGTCTGTGTGGTATTTGGATGCATACTGGCATTCGCAGGGTATGGCCAATACCTTGAAAGTCGAAGGAGTTCTGAAGAGAGTCTTCTGAGGACTTATTGTAGGATACCTGCGATGGGTACTCGCCGGTTTCCCAAAAGTGGATGTAGTCTTCCACAAGGTTGTTGTATGATAGGAATCCCAACAAGAAGTCAACGTGAGAGTCCATCTGGCAATACTATTGTAGGTAGGCGGCGTTATACATAATAATATCTTCACGTAGGTATTGGAACATGAACAAAAATAATTTTGTTAAGGTCCAAACTTGATAATATTTCAGGTCGGTTTCCACTGTTGTGCTGACTGTGGAATGCTGCTAGAGCTTGACCTTTCAATAAACTGTGGGTGTAGGTGGTCTTTTTATATGTGAGTATTTCTTCATCTGATATGACGGTACTTCTCTAATACTGTGATTTGTGTGTATAGTGGTATCTCAATAACATCTAATCCACCCAGGTGGGTGTTCGCGCATCAGCCGATCATTGCAACAGAGCCGATCTCGGTAGTTGGTCGCGGATGGTTCTGTTTGACAACCTGTGGCTGTATAAGCTTCCACCAGACATCCCAAAGGTTTTTCTCCATTCATGGTGTCATTGCTGACATAAATATCAGACTATTACTTCGTATTAGTGATCTTGCTTCGGCATGAGTGGAATAGTAATCAAAGATTTAATGAGCTACCAACCCATAATTGGCCACGTACCTAGTGTGATTGGGTTTTTTCTTTATATCCCGAAAGGGGGTGCCCTGTCTCAGATTATTGCATCGCAAACCCAACAGAGCTGGGGATCGAGAGTCTAGGTCCGAGCACTTATCTTTATTTAGAACCAACTACCATGGTGTAGTTAGCTCATCTTTATTGATTATTTTACTCAGGCGATATCATAGTTCCACATACCAAGATAATATCGCACGTCCAACGATCTTGGGAAAACTCTGTGCAGCTCCGAGTGTAGTTTCATCCCAGTATTTGTTTGATGGTGAGTCACAGTGGCATAATTCATAACGCAAAGGTGGCTCTGAAACCCCTGCAAGGCAGATATGATTTGCTTTGGCAGTATGATTGGGTGTGTCCCATGCCTCAGCCAGCACTAAGGGAATTACCCCTCAGTTACTGTCAGATCAAGTGTGCGCATTGTCTCCACATGGATTAGCTAGCCCATTTTGCTGACACTCGCTATAGCAGCTTGCAATATTATGGGAATTTAACCCGCCTATGTTGAGCCTTCCGCTCACTCATCAGTAGACATCTTCAGGGGTGTATCGTTAGCCATGCGATACAAGTCGTCACATGGTGAGGCTGGGGGACTGTGTCTGATGGACCTTATACGTATGATAAGGGACAACCCATAACCTCTACGCGCTCTCAGGGAAGGATCATTTGGTCCTTGAAGATAATCTTCAACCAATGCTTGATTCCAGGAAGTTTTGTCCAAGCAAGTTACCCGCGGGTGCAACAATACTCTTTAATCCAAATCCACATCGAAGAAGCTTACTTTTGTGCGTGGATTACAGTGGTGTTAATCGCATGTCAATTATGAACTGATTTCCCTTGCTGCTTTTGAATGAATTTGGAAGCAGGGTAGCTGGATCAAGGATTTCCACCAAGAATGATTTGAAGGCAGAATACAACCTCATGTGAATCAAACCTGGAGATAAATGGAAAACAGCGTTGCGTACGATATATGGACATTCTAAATAACTGGGTATGCCGTTCGTATTGGCAAATGTGCCAGCTACATTCCCGGATATGATGAACGAGATTTTGCGAGAACCAATTGATTATGGAGTGGTACTCTGTATAGATAATATTCTCATCTATACAGCAAACGACGAAGAACATGTACGAGTGACTAGACATGTTCTTTGTCGATTACAGGAAATCAGCTGGGCCATAGCACCTGATAAGTGCAAATCGCATTGGAAGCAAATTGAATTCATTGGGTACGTCATATCGGAAGAAGGTGTCTGCATGTCCGAGGACAAGATTGACACTATTCCCAAATGGGAGATTCCGGAGTCTGTCAAGCACATTTAGTCTTTGCTCAGGTTCGCTAACTTCTATGGACGCTTCATCGGAGGATTTTCAAAGATATGGCATCCCTTAACGGAGCTAACGAAGAAAACAAATAAATATTTTGATTGGGAAGCAAATCCATGAAATCGGATGACCTTTGATACACTCAAAAAGTACTGGACAGAGGCACCCATATTATGACATTTCGAGCCTGTTTGGCCTGTAGTGATTGAGACTGACCTAAGCGATTTCTCAATCAGCATAGTGTTCTCCCAAGTCATCATAGACGACTGCATCGTATTCCTTATTACTCTTGAAAGATCGATAAGGCACAGATAAACAAATCAATTCACGACAAGCAAATGCTCGCAATCATTTCTGCGTTCTATCAATGGGAACGTTATCTCGCAGAGGCTGCTCATCCAATTAGTGTATATACCCATCACAAGAATCTCGAAGGCTTAACAAATACCCATATCTTGAATCGGAGACAAGCCTGTTTGGCCCCACAATTGGCAGGATATTATTTTAAAATATTGAACCAACCAGGCAGTGCAAATGGGAAACCGGATGCTTTATCCTGGCGTTTGGAGAACCGCCCTAAAAATATTGGAGGTAGTGCCGAAGAAAACCAACATCAGCCAATGCACTGTGTTCTGAGACCTGATCAGTTGGTAACTTCTGAATGAGAAATAGTACAAGTAACGTAATGAAGTTACGAGGTGACCGAATTGTGATCTTTTATGCTTAGGTGAGAATTATTCCAGAAGTCAAGTTTACTTCAGAGCTGTTGGAAGTGGTGGTCAGCGCCGCTGACAGCGATGCTGCATGGCAAGAAGAGTACCTCCGTGCAATGGAAGCCAATCCTAGTTCGGACATCTTATTCGAATACTAAATCCTGAATTATAAAGGCAGACTGTGGACTCCGAACAATCTTCAGTTGGAGAAGATTATATTGGAAGTGGAGTATGATTCGAAGGTAGCAGGTCACATGGTGCAAGACAAAACAATCCAACTGGTCAGACAAAACTTCTTTTGGCGGGAAATGGAAAAATTCATTGAGAACTACGTTCCTTCTTGCCACAAATGTCAGAAGAACAAAGCAGCTCGGCATGTGTGCTACGGACATCAACAACCTCCCGAATTGGCGTCCCGCCCAACGGATTCACTTTCAATGGACTTCATTTTTCGACTACCGGTAGCTGCTGGCTGCTCATCGGTATGGGTAATCGTCGACTGCTTCACGACAATGGCTGACTTCATTCCATCAAAAGATGGTGAGAAGAAGGCTACGGACTTAGTCAGAATCTTCCGGAAAAAAGTATCGAGATACCATCGTCTGCCATCAAACATAGTGCCAGATCAAGACATTAGGCTCACCTCCACTTTTTGGTTCTAGTTAGTAGATGCTCTTGATACTCAATTAAAGATGTCTTGGCCATTTCACCCTCAAACAGATGGGCAAACAGAATAAGTCAACCAAATGCTTGAACGTTATCTGCCGAATTACTGCCACTATGAGCAGGATAATTGGTCTGAAATATTACAGATGGCAGAGTACACATACAATAACACTCTCACTACCGCCACAGGAATGTCACAATTCTTGGCAAACTTTCGGTTCGATTCTCAAACGAATTGGCCCATCGAAGCAGAACCGCAGAATCCGTCATCTTGGAACATTGTTCACTGGATGACTAGCGTGAATACACATTGCCGTATGAGCTTGAAACGAGTACAGGATACAATGGGGAAGAACAATGATAAACATGCTACGGAACATCCAAAGTATTGGGTTCATGATCTCGTTATGCTCAATGGACAGAACCTTAACACTTGAAGGCCATCTCAAAAATTAGATGTGAAACATCATGGACCCTGCAAGGTCTGGAAGGTACACTTGACCACAGCTATTGAGCTTGAGTTACCAAGCCGATGGCCTATTCAAAATACTTTTCATGTATCCCTCATCGAACCTTATCTACTCACCAACCACACCATTCGATCTCCACCTGAGCTTGCTTCGGCGAGTAGGCAGAATGAGCTTGGTTATGCAGTTGATAGCTAAGAGTACGAAACAATCCATAATGTCGAGGAAGTCATTCTGCAGCCACTATAGTGAAAACAGGAAACGAGTGTTTTATCTTGTTAAGTGAACGGGATATCCAGATGGATCAGAATGGACAAGGGAACAGCAGGAGAACTTCTAGGACAAAGAATTATTGAAAGAGTAGCATAGACAGAATCCTCAGACTGCAAAGAATAATAGGATCAGACCATTAGGCTAGTATCTTTTCCGCATGAAGGGTATTTAACGGCTAGCAAGACACCTGACGAAAGATTGGGATTTTTGGGCACAAGGGGTCATATTTTAGTGAATCAAGATCAAGAGAAAAGATGGATATGGTTTTAACGGCATGCGGGGTCACAAATTTTCCAGATAATGATACGAAAAAGACAGCAGAAGACATAAGCAACATGATTGGCCTATTTTGCTTCCTGCCATATGTCAACTGGACGCACAGAACTTGATTGGACAACTGTCCATGCGTGTGTCAGCAAGAGCCAGAAGAGAACGGTCTGTGCGGGCCCACGAAGATAGTGAATTTTGAAAACACTTCACTTGGGCGTAGAGAGTCAAACTTGACCAAAAGGTCAGGCGCAATGAGGTCGTTCACCGAACAACTCTGTGAGGGTGGGGATAGTATCATACCTGCGGTAATACCCACGGCGCGGAGACACACACGATCGCCCGCAATAATCCCAATTGACCTTACATCCACTATCACTCGTCTGGGTGAGCAAAGTGAAGTCAGAGAATGCACTACTCCGACCAAGTGACGCTATTCGCAACTAGACAAAGCTATAGAAAGCATCGCTGCGAGTAAGCAACGCTACTCTCTGCTCAAGTAGTTGGAGAATGCACTGCCCCAAACAGCAAAGCTACTCTCGACCGAAGCTAGAAAATGCCCCGCTCCAAGCCACAAAGCTACTTTCTATTGAATGAAGACTATTCGCCTGAAGGTCGCTAGAAAAAATGGATACCACTGGTCCAAAGGCAGAAGCCGCGGGGCTGATGTCATGAAGGATACCAATAGTGTGAGTATAATCCGATAAAGATAACAACGATACACGGATTGGGAAATGGACGCCTGCGGTAGTTGCAAGGGAAATTGATTCGCATGATAGGTACTGGAGCTCAAGAGAACAGTATAGTCAGAAGAATTTGTTAGAAAGCGGGGAAAGAGGTATAAAAGACCTTTGAGTTCTTGGAGGGTAGAAAGATATAATCATCACAATCAGCCTTCTTAGCAAGGAGAACAAGCCTTAACATTATACGGATTTACAAAGCCTATTATTATAGTTCATAACCTTCAGTGATTAACATCTCATGAGTGAAGCTTGCAACCGACCGCCGAAGCAGTCTTGAATTAAGGATACTGCTTTGACTGGGTAAATCTGGAGTGACAGTCCTGGTGTCACAGTGAGTTGAAGAGTACAGCGTGTAATTTGAAGTTATAAGCGAAGATGAAGGTATGAAGACCTTCTGTTCTTTGAGGGTTAAAAGGCATCAGATCATCGATTGCATCCTCAGCGAGGAAACCAAGCTTCAACAATATACCAATTTCCAAAGCCATTTCTTTCGGTTGTGAATTTTTCAGTTTTTTCCACATCCTGAGCAAAGATCCTAATCAGCTGCAATCAATGCCAGTCCCGAACCGAATATGGCATATACTTTGACTGGTTAACCTGGGGTAATGCTCCCTGTGTCAAATTATATTGTTAGCCAAAGAAGTACTTCTAAGGAAGGTATTCTTTTCTACCCACAGCGGTATACATCAAGTGGTCTTAGGGCGGTGTTACGTCCCTGAACCTTTTTCCATGATCAAAATTATTACCCTTTTGTTTCACGCCTCCAAACACACGACCCATCATATACCTCCGATGACCATACTGGTCATACACCTCTGAACATCCAGAATACGAGCTATCGAAGCAGCTACAGCGCGAAGCTGCGGCAGGTTAACTCTTGTACCTATCAAACGGTCGCTTTCTGGAACAACGCTAATGCCCGACAGTGGAACTAGATTTTATATTCCAATTGAGAATACCTACACTGTGGTTCAAAGAGCAAATATGATGATTCTATCCGCTGATAAGGATAAGCATGTGACACAATATTAGCCCAATAGGAAGAATAATATTACAGACTGGGTTATTCAGCTTTTGAAAGGCATTGATGGATTGTTGGGACAATTGGACCCTCTCATTCATGAAGCAAGGGAGAAGAAATTCGAAATTCCAACCGTCCTGCCAGAGATGGCCCAAGCTTAGCACGGGCTCATCACTCGGCAGATGAAATATACAACACAATAAGCCAGGGAGTGGAACAGATGGAACGGGCTCAATATGAAAGGTATTCCAACATGTTTGTTCAATCTCAAGTATTTGCAGCTAACATTGAAATCCCTTTCGTTCGTATGAGAGCCGAATCCAGCAAAGCCTACAAAGACCTTCAGAGTGGTTATAGCGATCAAATACTTTGTTCCCATCAAGCTTGGAATTGCCTCTCTGATCTGCTCGATTGAAGGAAACAATCCCAACAATGCTAAGCCCTGCTGTCACGGTGGTGCTGAGTGGCAATTGATGGTGGAGTGAAGATCGGTGATTAATAGAAAAGAAAAAGCACAACAAGAATGAAATCAGGTTTCGAACGGATGCTACAGGAGGACGGGAATGAAATCAGGTTTTGAACAGACGCTACATCAGGATGATAATGAATTCAGATGTCCAATGGAAAACAACAGTATCGTTCAAAAGCAATGTACAAAGAATGCAGGAGTTCGGAGGTATTATGGACTGAGTGAATCACTGTATATATACCAGGCGTTTGGCAGAGGATAAGTTTCTTTCATCTCTTGTTCCCTCGTCTATAAAACAATCAATTAGCTTCTGCTTTCACATCTTTTACACTTGATGATTCGTGACCAGAGTCTCTTGCATACAGTCCTCGTATCGTAGCTAAAGGCTAAACCTGGATTCCATGACCACCCAGCGTCGGGTTTTAATAAACCTAAATACCTCAAGCCCTGAATCCAGGATACTGAGTTGTGAACCATTGACAGCAGAACGAGCTGAAAACCGATTCTACCAGTGAGATTTTTGTTTTATGTGCCATTATTGTCACCATTTAGATTGCTCTTATCATCCCCCATTTGAAATGTATCTGGTAACATTTATAAATCAGCAAGCAATTTCGAAAATTGATTGGTCATCCAATCTTACTGAAGAGACATTCGACTATCTTGCTTGTGGACTTTCCGAAGACCTACGAACCCAGATATTTTCGGTAACCAACACCACTTCTAAATGCATGAGCAAGGACGAATGGACCTGCAACTGTATTCATTTTTGCTACTGTCTGGAAGAACAAGGAGACGTAGACCACTATTATCCGAATCCAACTATTCACTTAAACTGCAGAGCAATTCAGGATCAGGCTATCATACCTACCTGCAACTGCGGCATTGAGTAATTCGATACTTTTTCCATTGAATTGAGTAACAAGATTGCATACTCTGTTCACTTTGGGTTATCGACCTCGAATCCCTCTTGCCTTGGTATATAGCCCAACAGCAAGCAAATACAGTTATTTAGCCAACATTAAAGCAATCGAAGATGGTTATTTAATCAATGAAAAAGATTTAAAGCGATTCGCCATCGGGTGATAATGTGCTGGAACCAAAATAAGTGTATGTGGTGCGAAATTTCCGGTGGTAACGACTGCTGAATATAATGCAAGAGTGATACCTGGAGGCATATCGGTGACGTGTGCGCTGAAGTAGCAAAAACATTTTGTTTGAAAATCGACAAACACCTACATCAATCAACATTCGGAAACTGCAAAGATGTCAGAAGAATCTGCAAGGACACCCCGCAAGGTAATGTTGAGCAGAGAATTCCAGCTGGAATTGGAAATGGTAACACGTGCAAATACAGGGCCAATGGACGAAAACAACTCTGGGAACACATCCAAGCAATCATCACTGGACTCACAGTACTTATTCAGTTGCCATCAACGAGCAGGTTGAACGAATTGTTAAAGGATTAACCATATGTGAACACAGCGGAAGAATGAATATCGGAGATATTGGCAGTAGGAGAATATGTCATTGAGGAATGGAACATCCTGAAACAGGAGCTGCTTCCTACGCAATGGTAATTAGCAACTACGCTGGAAAGAGCCCCAGAATACAATCACAGAGATCTAGAAGAAAAAGTTCGGAACTTAGAACAACGATTGGAAAACCGGTTACCAGCAGGGACGGAAAATCTCAAACAGAAATTGGTGGAAACAGAGGAACAGTTAAGGATTTGTGGTGAAGAAAGAAATGAATATCGGGATCAGGTCAGAAAAGAAATAGTGCTTGCGCATAATCATGGTTATGGTAGCGGAAATAGGGGACATAAAGGCAGTGAAATCGTCCGATTCTTGGGAACAGATTGAAGAGCACTTCGAGGATGGATGGCACAGTTAGCAATCAAAATTGCTGATGAACGAACACGATTCTTCAATGAGCAGTCCAAGATGTGATATACAGTAATTCAACTTCAATGGGTGGCATTAAATTAGTTTCAGCCATAAATCAGCAGAATTAAGGATAACCTCGACCGCCCATTGTTGGAAAACCTATTGAATCTGTTCCAGATATCCTTCGGAGATCTAGACATACGAGCCACTGTCGATTGTGGACTCCATGAGCGTCAACAAAATTACTGACATTTCTTTCACTATTACGCAGAATTTCAATGATGGGTGCCAGATGTCGACTGGAACGAAGTTGCACAAGTAAACGTGCTGAAACCAGCCTTATCTGCAGAATTCAAAGATTCTGAACAATATTGCAACATTCCGGAAGACCTCACAGAATTTGTCACACTGTGCTCAAAGAGACATTCCCAGATGCGCGCTCGAGCTGCTGAAACAGAAACAGGGAGATGGATAGTGGTATACAAGAAGTCTGACACCACGAACAACAGAAGACCCACCCAATCAATCTCGGAATCAGCACCTGCAGCGACCGTGTCAGGATATCTTGGCCCCGATGCGATCGATCTCTTGGCAGTCAAAGAGAAGGCAATTACTCCAGAAGAACGCAAGCGACGAAGGGAAGGGGGACTTGGTATGTACTGCCGGAACAGCAGGCACTTCGCGGAATCATGCCCGAGAAAATTGACAGCAGCATCAGGGGATGTAGGGGTAACACCATGTAAGGAAGCAGGAAATGAAATCGACACTAGTGTTCGGCACGAGACGAGATATCCCGAGTCCCTGTCTCGGGACAAAAGCCTGAACCTGCCGAGCCCAGGGTAGCCACAAGACGGAATATCTCGGGCCTTTTTTGAGCCAGACTCGAGATATCGCGAGGTCCCGTGGGTGATGTCTCATGACAATATCGGCCGAGAAAAAGATCATTACCACCGATCTTTCTCTCTCTCTCTCTCTCTCTAACGCTCTCGAGTTCTTTATGCTACATCTTCGAGTTCCAAGCTACACCTCCTGTCAACACATCCTAAGCCCGGTACCACTATGTCCAACCCTGTGAGTACTACATCTTCTTCTGCCACTGCCATTACAGAGCCTCAGAAGCCTGAGGTCGCTGCCATTGAAGCTCAGTTCAGACCCGTCTAACAGGAAGATGGTGTAAGTAATACTATGTAGAGGGATATGTAAAGCTATGAAGTGTAGAAAGAGGAGGCTGCAGCAGCTGGGGAGCAGGAGGATGAAGGGGATTGGACTCAGGAGAATGAGATGGAAGCCGCAAACTGATATCCTATATATATCTATATATAGCCACGACTACTCGAGAGCTTGAGCAAACCCACTTCCATATCCCGAGCCTAGGAGATAAATAGGGTGGCGGGACGAGATGTCCCTGGCCATACTGAGATCTCGTCTTGGCTCGTCTCGTGCCGAACACTAATCGACACAGATTCGGAAAAAGCGGTTGAGTCTGGAAAAGTTTAGAACAGTGCAATAAGGATGGCCATTGTGCTGGCCACAAATTTCCTTTGTCAACAAATGTTAGTCCTACTTGTGGAATTTTGCAGTATTCCATTCAAAAAGCAGAAATTAGAGAATCTTGAATGGAAAGCAATCAGCTCATTGTGAAATGTTCGCTGAAAATGTGAGAAAATTTTATTCATACGCACGCCTCAATCGACTGTGGAGCCACGGGAATAGCAATTGTGGATAAAGATTTTATTCGCCATTATCTGTTAGAAGAGAATGAATTATCGCAATCGAGAGAGGTAGAAGATATTGAAGGAAGACCCATCAGGTCACGAACCGTTACGACCATGGCCAAGCTAAACATAGAAACACAATCACACAAGGAGCAATTACCTGCATTCGCAATGACATTAGGACACTGTCCAATGCTACTAGGTCTTCCCTGGCTAAGACTTTACGACCTCACAGTCTAGTTTCGAAATTTCAGGACCTGTTTCAACAGCAGTTTCTGCCAACAGCTCTGCCAGCACCACTCGAGCGTATGGGTGTGGGGCAAACATATGGAAATAACAACGGATCTGGAGAAACCTAAGCTTGACATCTGCGCACTCGCCATATCACTCTTCATGAGATGAATGAACAAGGTGAAGCTCAAGGTTCACACGGTTATGCTGTATGAAATCAACAGAGCCCTAGGAATTCAAAATCCACAAGGAAAACCCCTTGAAGATGTCAATCTCAAGGATTACCACGAGTTTCTACGCCTGTTCAGCCAGGTGGTCACCAAAACACTACCACCACACCGACCTTAAGATCATAAGATTAAGTTACAGGAGGGCTTCATACCGCCATTTGGACCCATTTACACCTGATTTCAAGACAGGTTGCAAGTCCTAACAGAATGTATAGAAAGAATTTGTCAAAAGGATTCATCCAATCATCTTCATCGTCCTGCAGAGCCCCGGTACATTTTGACTCAAAGCCAGGAAGAGGACTGAGACTTTGGGTCCACTATCTGAGGTTAAAAAATGGGACGATAAAAAACCGGTACTCTCTTCTACTGATTCAAGCAACCCTGTTAATACTCTCAAAGGCCAACTGATACACAATGCTGGATGTCTGCGACGCATATATTATGATTACAATTGCCGAAGGTGATGATTGGAAAACAGTCTTTAGAACGTGCTATAGACTCTTCGAATCCTTGGTTATACCTTTCAAACTGACCAACACGCCAGCATCCTTCCAAGAATTCATCAATTGCACAGGAGCATCTCACAGCATTGCCACTACTTCCTGTGAGGTCCATAATTTTCCCATTGGCGTACTCATCTCCGGGTGCCTCCCTGACACTCCGCAGCCCTGACTGCCAATTGGCATCATATTTGACACTATACATAAATCATGCTTCCAATTCATCGCTGCTATTTCATGCATCATCATGAGAGATTTGTACAAATAGACATTTCTAGATCTCATTACACGAATATATTGTCTATATACACCTGTAGAATTTCAAGCCCATCCCTGCATGAGACTCCTCTCAATCATTTGGATAAATCGCCGAGATGGCTCAAAACCTTTCGTCCATATGTGTTGTGTCTTAATAAATATTCCAGTACGTATGTGAATCGACTTCATTATTTATAATGCATACCGCACCGTTCCCTGACACTGCCAGGATCTCTGGGCCCGAGTGACATGGACCTTCAATTATCTCCACGGCAATAACATGTGGTGTTGATCTCTTTACCACTCTGACAAACCCATCAACCTCTTGGGGGTGCCATAAACGATACTCGAAATGTGTACTGACAACCACAGCCAACTCAAGCGGTGATGGTCAATCAACCCAGGCTTCCAGAGATTACAGGAAATGCAAGTGCTGTTAAAACAGCCAGCCGCCAGTGCTGGCAATCATCGCACTGACCAGCGAGGTCCTGGTCGGTGGTGAAAAGGTGACGTATAGAATTGGAAATGTGGAGTGGCTCCTGGGGTGTCCATCATCCATATATTCGCCCATGCACACCCATATCACCTGCGGTGGCCTCCTGAGCATCCCACCATCTAGCGTATCCTCAACTTTGCAGTTGAGCAGGATACGGTTGATCAGCCGAGGGTTATGACATTCCTGCGTATAGAAGCGACCATATTGAAAGTTTGTATGGTTACGTCCTCCTTGAACTCATTTCTGTAGCCCCCAATCACACTGACCATTACACGGCCCCAGATCTCATGCAGATACTGCCTGACAAGTGATTGCAATGTCGGAATGTTGAAGGTTGCAGTGGCTTCAGCTAGTGATATCCACATGATAGACCATAAACATGCAGAAACGGTGGAAAGATTAAATTACCACAGCAGATGTCTACTCGGTCGAACCAAAGGTTCAGATTCGCTGGCAAGAATCCTTTTCTGCAAAGCACACTTGGCCATTTGCTGTTTCTCTCGACCCGTCATCATGTTCACGACAACTGTACTCTCATCAACATACCATCTGTACAATGCAAGCCACCGAAGAGTATGTTCCATGTAGTCCATTGCGGTGTAGCGATCAGTTTGCTGCAGAAGCTGTAGCATGAAGTTGACCCCATTGCTGGCACGGTAACGTATTTCTCGGTCTAACAGCCCAAGGCCTAGTAACCGATAACGCAATTATGCACGTAAGTGCCCGGGCAGGGGTTCATATTTACCCCGCTCCTAAACTTAATTTTCATCTTCCTACTTCATCACCGCAACAATGGGCAGAGTGAAGCCCAGAGAACCGGCCGCTGACAGAGCAAATGACATCCGGGATGCCAAACAAGCGTATCTTAATGGTGAAGTAACCTACATCCGCTCAGCAGGCTGAATTTACGGCATTCCCTATAGCACCCTGCGAGATAGACTCAGAGGGGTACAACCCCGGAGTATTGCACATGAGAAGGAGCAGCTACTCACTCCCGAAGAAGAGAAATCGATTGTGAGATTCTGTGAAGTTCTGGATGACCTGGGACACCCACTGCAAGGGAGGATGGTTAAGGATTTTGCGCTATCTCTACTACCCCCGCAACGTTGCTGGCAATTGGGCAAACACTGGATTTCTCGCTTCCTAAACCGACATCCTGGTATTACTAGCAAATTTAGTCAGTGCCTGGATCGCCAGAGGGCGAATGCGAATGACCCTGTTATTCTGAGAGACTTCTTCCGCAATGTAAGTTAGTTTCGGATACTTCAATATTTTTGACTGATGCCCGGTTTGCAGATGGGAAAACTTATCAGGAAGCTCAATGCTCGACCAGAAAACATTTACAATATGGATGAGAAGTGGTTCATGCTTGGGCAGGCTTTGAAGGTCAAGGTTATCTGCCGTAGAGGCCGAAGGAATCCCCGGTACAGTCAGGATGGCAACCGGGAAATGGTTACAGTTATAGAGTGTATATCTGCAGCTGGTAAGGTTGTACCACCCATGTATATCTATAAAGGTGGACAGCATGTACTAGGATAGCATGCTGGGGTTCAAGCTAAAGAGCAGGCTACCTTTGCTTGGGCATCCAAGGGCTGGACCGACAACGAATTACGGTTAGAATGGGTGGAAATGAACTTTGAAAAATTCACAGCTCAAGTGTAGGTACCATTGAAATGCTCTCCTGCTGATGCTGACTGCATTAGTGCTAAGCAACAGCTGCGTATTCACATTCTTGATGGACATGGATCACATTTGACAGGGCAGTTTTTCGATTTTTGCTTAAAAAGAGATATACACCCCATATGCCTCCCAGCACACTCCACACATATCTTACAGCCACTGGATGCCGGCCTCTTTGGTCCATTATCACACTGCTACAGCAATGAGTTGGATTTATGGATGAGAAAAGGAGGTAATGCCATTAAGAAGGGACAATTCCATAAGTGGACACACCCCTGGAATCTCAGTGTATTCGGTTAATAACTTTTTCAATAGACTTGTCACA
Source organism: Trichophaea hybrida (assembly GCA_015178995.1). Lineage (NCBI taxonomy): Eukaryota > Fungi > Ascomycota > Pezizomycetes > Pezizales > Pyronemataceae > Trichophaea > Trichophaea hybrida. Next base: position 144,668 of record WHVE01000135.1, read on the forward strand.
CGAGCAAGGGCTGCAGCATACACACACAAGAACATCTTGACTGCATTCAAAGCTACTGGGATCTGGCCATTGAACTCACACAAAGTTTTTGAGTGCCAATCGCGAAATATCACTCGGCCAAATACACCGCCAAGCTCTCCCTCTGCTGCTCAAACGAAAACTCCCCAAAAGCCCAGAGCCGTTAGCAGACTAGCGCGAAGTGCATTACACCTTGTCATCCGTCAAACACCGTCTTCTCTAAATCTCAAGTCTCTCATAGGTCAGCTGGGAATGTCTGCCCAGGGGGCACTTGCAGACAAAGAATTGGGGGAGGAAATGGTGAGATTTCTTCGTTCTGGGGACAAGGTTACCACTGCAGCAGCAGCTAAAGATTGACGCCACCTTGGTAAAGCTCGTGTGTATACCGCTGAGGATGTGGAGCAGCCCAGTGAAGAGAGAGAGAGGATTGATCAAGAAAAAGCGGCTAAAATCAAAAAGCGCCAGGATAATGCTGCAGCTAAAGCAGCACCAGTAGGAAAGGGTCTCAAAGGGTCCAAACATGCGGAAAAGCAGGGTGTAGGTTCGAAGAAGGTGGATACAAATTGTCTTAGTGATTGGGAAGATGAGGAAGAAGCTATCACAGATAGAGGGGGGTTGGATGATGAGAAGAGCGAGGGGGAGGAGGGCTCAGTCATATATGTTAGAAGTAGGCCATTCCCAGTTGATGTCATAGAGGATGGAGACTGTGGAGAAGAGGTCAATAGTCAACCTCCAGTAGTTACACGGTCAGGGAGAGTGGTCAAGAGCAGTCATTTGACTTAATAAATATCACCTTTGGGTGGTCGGTTACATGGTCGTGGGCAGTTTCCCGGTAAAATACGTTATGCTTCTTTGATGTTCGAATTGTGCAAAAGCGCTGAAATCTTGGTGGAAAAGTTAACCGGAGGACATATTCTGGTGCTGAACTCACGGTAATGACAGACAAGGTGAATTTTTGGTTTTCCGATGTGATAGAATTGCAGTGTTAGACGCTTACATGAATTTGACCCTTTCCTTGTGTCCCATGTCTGATTATCGTTCAGGCGCTTTTCCATCATGGCGTGACAAAAAGCAGCTTGGACCGCATGGCTTGCCCTGTCAACCTCTATCTCCAGTCACCTGGCAACCTCTTGTTGGTGCTCCATTGACCCATTAGTTTCTGCTGTCTCACCTTCCAACAGGCGCCACCCAAAAGCCCACATTGCAGCGACAGTGACCTTCGATGCACCGAACACAGCAATCATGATGGCGTGACATTCTCGTTCAAGTTGTCAAGCAAAGTTGCTTGTTTGTCCACACGTAGCTGTGGGACGCAGCTTGAGTTCCCTGCAGTCCTGACCTTCTTTAAACAACTGGCCCATCCGGGCAAGCTGGGCAGTGGACGCTCCGTAGAGCTCTGCTTTGAGTCGCATGATTGTTGTTGCCTACTCCTCTGTATTCCAGGTAGTGGTGCGCAGTGGCTCTTCTTGCATGTACAACTCAAAAGTTCTCTGCTGCCCAGATGTGATACCATAAATCTCCCTATATTGCTCTATCTCTCTCTTCTCCATTGCCACCTCTTTATGTTTTGCTGCCAGTGATTGGAAGAGGCTTTCTAAACGCCTGGCCCGAGCTTCAGTAGCATGTTCAGAAGTGAAGATGTGTTTGCATATGTACAAGCTTTGGAGAGCTTCGTCGAGGTATTTCAACCAAATATCTGAGTGAGTTTGCTGGCTGGCTTGTAATGAAAATTCAATCAGTGCCCAGATGGTTTTCATAACCTCGGAATCAGATGCACATTCTGAGATTGTTTTCCCTGCAACGTCGCTGGAAAGCAGTAGAGCACATACAGCAGATAGACTCATTAGCATTTCTTGGATTTCCTTGCCATGACAGGACCCATTCTTGAGAGCATCAAAGGGTTGAGAGAAACGCAATATGTTCGGGTAGTGGAGAACTGCAGTGAACCGGACCAGGAATTCATCTTCCAAGCCTCAATCGGTGAGGTACTCCAAAAGCCAGTTGAAGAGATCTTTCACTATTCCCAAATGGAGTTGGTGAAGCGCATCTGGTTGCCAAAGCCGTTAGACGTTGTGCAGAGGATAATCCCAGAAGAGTTTTGAAATCGGTTTTAGATGCACTTGTTTGAATTGATCAAGTCGATTCTCTTCCAGGTGCTCTTGATAGCCTGATGTGCATTGAGGCTCCCTGTTGCGAAATCCTTTTCCATGGCCCTTATCAGGTCATTTTGGTACATCACACAGAGGGCATGCTCCTCCGACTATCTTCGTGATCATTGCAATCTCCGTGTAGTACCCACTCCAGGCTGCTAGTTTTCGGTCGCAGGTACGGTTGAAACCATCGGCACAAGTCCACTTGTAACCAAGGACACTGATATCAACTTCTATATGTGGTTTCACGATAGTATGGATCGGGTGATGCCATGCATCGTCTATATACGTTGCGTATATTGGGGGAACTGGAATCAATCCCAACACCATCCAGGCCCTCTATAATGCTGCACGACAAACGTCTTTCTGAATGTTTCTAATCCTAATATATTGTGCCCAGGCGCTTGTGTCGCCACAGACTTTTGTGAAATGTGCTTTGTCCAAAGCAACGATTACCTGTACAATTGTTGCACCATTGGGTAATGCTGCTGAGTTTCCCACCACCAATCTTCTCCAGTCATCCCACTAGAGATTGGATGATCAGCTGAATGAAACATCTGCACCATAGCGAAATCCAGGTGCTCAGTAAATGGTAAATTCCCAAAAATACACTGGATGCACTTGACAACGTTCCTGCAGTATATGTTGCCATAATTCCCATGGGCCTGAAGCCAACTCTCGGTTTCCAGTTCGAAGTCAAGGCACCTCAATAGCTCCCACAGCCCAGATGCTATCTGGAACAATGTTGTATGCAAATCATCCAGGCCACGCTGCACATAGACATTTATCCCAGTTTTCCTATGTATACCTAGAGCATGGGCATGTTGATGATCAAACGCATTTGCAAATAGGTGGCACAGGTTTCAATTCGGGTTCAAGTGTTTGTCGTAGAGGCTCGTGCCTCTCTAACCACTTGCCTATCTGTGACATCTGTATACACTTCGGTGTGAATGACTTTCCTCATGGTTAGAAATGTGACATCATATTGCTCTGCAAGATCAGGTATGGTAGCGCTCTCAGAGGTGTGCGCAGCTGGTATGAACCCTTGAGTACTGTGAGATTCTACTGCATTTGATTAGATCTTTCTTTACTCATCTCGCTACTTACTAGATCTCCAATTTGCGTCTGTTGCAAATCGTTTCTTATCTCTGCCGTGTTGTCAAATGCCTCTGGGAGATTGTTTCGATAATGTTGAGCAACACCAGTGGTGTGGCGGATCAGTTCTGTACATTGTGAGCATCATAATCGTAAGAACTGGTATGCCCAACAACTCATATTAATAACTGTGGTTACAGTATTTCTGGTACAGGGTGAAACACAAGTGAATGGTGGATTGAGAATAGACTGAGGCAAGTGTATGGTGAATGGTAGATGGTGCGACGAGGGTATGGTGAATGGATGATGGTGTGCGTCGAGGGTATGGTGAATGGTAGATGGAGTGCAACCATTTTATGTGGAGTGGTAGATGGGGTGCGACTAGTGTGTGGTGAATGGTATATGGGGTGCGACAAGTGTTTAGCGAATGGTTAGGAGTACTGATTCGGTGGTAATGAACGCTACTGAGGCTTCATGTTGCACACCCCTCCAGCGCGATGAGGCTGCGTGCCATATGACACGCAGGCTTGATAGGACTTGTTTTGAAACAGACAAATTACTATATGTAACTTCACCCGACAAATTGTTTGTACACCAGTTACTGATTCAGTTCCCGTCCCTGACCCCTGCTAAGACTGTAATTGTTGTCACGAGCACTCCACTAAAACCTCCAGGAAGAGGTTCAGATACACCTGTAGGCAGTGTTCCTAAGCGGCCCGGCCTCCATTTTGAAAGCCTGCGCTAGCGGCGGCCCGGCCCGGCCTGGGTCAAAAGCCGGCCTGCACGTGATTTAAAAAACTAGCATTGGCCTGCATCGGCCTGCATAAGCCTTGGTATGGTTGATGGATGGAATACGGCAATGGCAGGGCTACGATGACTGAGTTGGATATAGTTTATATTTCGTACTTTGGAGACTTTCTTAGTATAGGCAGCAGAGAATCTTTCGAACAAAATATTCTGTTTAGGCTTAGTTCCGCCAAGAAAAGCCTGCAGGCCGCCAAGAAAAGCCGGCCGGCCGCCAAGCGGCCGCCAAGAAGCCTGCAGGCCCGGCCCGGCTTTCATTTGAAAGCCGCCGCTAAGGCCGGCCCGGCCCGGCCTACGCAAAGCCGGCCTGGCCGGGACGTTTAGGAACACTGCCTGTAGGTGACGGCAGAGCTCGGATCGCATCAAATCGTGCAGCTCCCGTTCAATTGCAAGGCATCGGGGTTCGATAGGGGTTGGATAATTGGAGTTTCCCATCTCCAGATAGTGTTGTATGTTCAGATATGTGGTAAATTTTCTGTATTTTTCCATTGTCTGCAACCACCGACAGGTGTCTCATGCAGGTTGCCTGGTTTGTTATACTAGAGATAAACACCTGCAAGCACCTCTCTTGAAAGGCAGTAGGCTGAGTTCAAATATCAAACTTCAACATGCAAGGTGATTGCGGGTGTTCTTATGATTTGTTGGTTGTAGCTTCTGAACCGCAGCCTCAGTTCGGTGGACTTTGACAAACTGCAACCAGGTGGTAGGGGTGATACCACACCTGTCATCGAGTGATCAACTTCAACGGTCCTAGCACGCGGTGGGAGAGGAAAACATGTATCACAAGATTGTCAAACAAGGTGGTATGGTTGGTGTGACACCGGGAGTGTCGCCCCAGGTTCACTGGTCAAAGTATTAACCATACTCGGTTCGGGACTTGCTTCGATTGTGGCAGTTTAGGTGTATCACTCAGGATGTGGAAATCAATAACTGATTCACAACCAAAAGAATGGCTTTCCAATTGAGTATATTGTTATGGCTTGTTCTCCTCGCTGAGAAAGTGAACAATTATCTGATGCCTTTCCACCCTCGATGATACCGAAGGTCTTTATACCTTGATTTTAGCTCATACCTGCTAATTACACTCTTTACTCTAGAACTCCCATACCTCAACCACTTTCGAACCAGTGCAACTACTTTTGCAACTACCACCGGCCATTCGAGCCAATGCCCATAACATCACAACTACTGCAAAACTCTATCTCCCGGGCCCACTGTATCTTTACCGTTAATAGATTATACTCAGACCGCTGGAATCGTTTATGGCATTGACTCCACGGTTCCTGCCTTCCAGACCGGTGGTATCCTTTCGATCTAATTAACCTTCAAACAAATAAGCTGCGTTCGATAGTGTAGCTGCATTGTTTGCTGCTCCGCATGCTTTCAGCTGTAGTTGCATAGAGTGTTTTGGAGCGACTCTATTCTTGCTTCGCTCTGGCCAGAGCGGTTCACTCTAGATTTGATCACCAGTGAAAAACTTTGCATGTAAAGATGCGTTGCTGGTCGAGACGCGTCGCTGTTCGAGAAGCTTCGCTGTTCAAGAACTTCGCAGTTTGGGAAGCTTTGCTCTGGAGTCCGACACATGTGACAGCCAATACTGTCGCGAGTAATCCTGTGTGTCACCACTCCATCGGTAATATGTTAGGTATAACACTACCCCCTCTCTTAGAGATTTTGTCTCTGAACGTCGTTATTGCTACTTGCCTTTCGATGATGAATGATTCAGCGTGCCCAAGAAGTTCTTTCGAGATCCACTTTGTTAGTGGGCCCGCACAAATCATTTCGCTTTGACCTTTGCTGAGACATGCAAGCAAAGTCCACCAATCAAGTTCCTTACCTCCATCTGAATCATAGCAGCAAGCAAATTATGCTAATCAGATTGCTTGCCTCCTTTACAATGTGTTTGGTATGATGATCTGGAAAAATCGTGACCCCACGTGCCGTTATAACCATAATCATTCTTCTCTTAGATCTGGAAAAATTGTGACCCCTTGTGCCCAGAAAAGCAAATCCATCCATCATTCATGATCTGGAAAATATGACCCCTTGTACCCCAAAACCCAAATCCTGTGACAGGTGTCTTGCTAGCCATTAAAAACCCTGCGTGGGGAAAAGGTACTAGCTCAACCGTTGGATCTTACTTTTCTTCGCGGCCTGAGGATTCCGTGTTTGATACTTCTTCAATAACGCTTTGTCCTCGAAGTTCTCATACAGAACTTCTGTCCAATCTGCTTTGTCAGGGTATCCCTTCCACTTAACCAGGTATAAAACCCGTGTCCGTTCTGTGCTATACCGGCTGCCCATGACTTCTTCAACTTCGTAGCCTGTTTTGTAGTCGTAGCCATCTACATCCTAACCAAGCTCATTGTGCTCACTGGCTGAAGCAAGCTCAGGTGGTCATCTGGTAGGGTTGGTGGAAAGTCGGTATGGTTCGATGAGTGATACATGAATAGTATTGTGAATTCGCCATGGATTCGGTAACTCAAGCTCGATCGCTGTGTGCGAGAGCACCTTTGAGAGCTTGAAGGGTCCGTGAAGCTTCACATCTTATGTTCTTGACAGCCTTCTAATTTGGAGGTTCTTCCCGTTTAGCATAACTAAATCGCCAACCAAATACTTCGGAGGTTCTTTAGCACATTTATCATGGTACTTCCCTATTGTCTCCCATGCATGATCTAAGCTCCTACAGCAAAACTTATGCACGCTGGTCATCCAGTGAACGTAATTCCTAGATGCCGGATTCTTTGCTTCTGCTTCGATTGGCCAATTCTTTCAAGGATCAAATCCAAAGTTTGCAAAGAGAGGTGACATTCCCGTAGCGGTGGTCAGAGAGTTATTGTAGGCATTCTCTGCCATCGGTAACATCTCACACCAATTACAGTGCTCTCAATTGCAGTACTTCCGCAGATTGTATTCCAGCGATTGGTTGACTCTTTCCGTTTGCTCATCCGTTTGAGGGTGGAATAGGGAAGACATTCTTAGTCTGATTTCAAGAGCTTCGACTAGAGCATTCCAGAATGTGGAGCTTCGAAATGGATAATCAATTCTTAATGTCTTCGTTTTGGGCACTGTGTAAAGCCTCTCGCCAAGCAATTCCGCATAAGCAGAGTTGGCAGTTCATATCCTCCATCTTTACATTGTAGTGTCGAATGTCTCCCTTGTACTGCAACTGTTTCATTGTTCGGTGGTTTTCCTTTTCTTGCTCCGTATCGATATATCGTTCCTCCATCCTGCTGATGAAGGCTTGCCAGGAATTCATTTGAAAATGTTTCTTTAGCTGATCCTCGCGGTTATTGTACCAAGCTAAGGCCTTTTCTCAGAGCAGAGTTCCGACAAGGATAATCCTATCATTGTCACAGGTATACTCATTCTTGAAATTCCTATGATACCGATCCACACCTCGAATCCAGTGGCGGTAGGACACCGTCTTGACCGTAGGATCTCCCTTCAACTTGGGTGGAAGATCCATCTTATGCTTCTTTCCCGAGTTCGATGGTCGTGGTGGTTGCAGAGGTGCTGGCAGTAGCAGATGAGATGACGGATGAGGTTCACCATTGTCCGTTCATCTAGATGGTGGAAGTGGTGGAAGATCACAATCTGCGCAATCAGTTGAGCTAGCGCTACTTGAGCTGGAGGTGCAAGACTCCCAGCCACTAGGTGGATCTCCTCCAACGCCTCCTGGGCGATCTCCATTGTGCTCGTGCCCCAGAGTTATAGCATCTCTGACACAAAGTCCGGTACCATCCCTAACTGTATAACGACGATGGAATCTGACACCATCTGGCTTCGTATCTTCTTCTGTTGGTTACAATACCAACTTGGCCAAGAGGGTACTGATCGTTTCGTACTTTCATCTGAGAGCTTTGTCTGAAACGCATTAGTGAACTCCATGAATTTCCGCTCCAAGTCCTTTTTCATGCGTCGGTCTGACGCCTTCGTCTCCCATTCTGTCACGGTTGTGTCGAGTGAGGATCGAAGATGGAATAAGAATCGATGAAGGAGAAAGGGAATACGAAGGAGAACAGGTTTCGTTGGAAGGAATCAGGTTTTGTTGGAAGGAATCAGGTTTTGTTGGAAAGAATCGGGTTTCGTTGGAAAGAATCAGGTTTAGTTGGAAGGAATCAGGTTTCGTTGGTTGCGTTGTAAATATGGCGTGATGGTTATTGCATAGGCCACACATTGAAAGGGTTGCGTATATAGTTGGATGGTGTTAGGATGTATTTTGGAATGAGTGAGCAAAGGTGACGACGGTCGCATTAACTGTATATAAGGATGCTGGATTTGCGGAGGATAGGTTTGTTCTTCACTCGTTCTCTAGTCTACAAAACAATCAATAGCTTCGGCATCAACCTTTGTTCACTTCTGTGATTCCGGAATTCGAGTCTCTTGTTTGCTACGCAGTACCCGCGATCACTGCACCACCGCACGATAAGCCCCGTCTTAGTTTGGTTTTTATAACCCCTAGAACTCCGAGCCTTGAACCCTTGACAGAAGAACAAGTCTACAATCCATTCTACCGGTTATATTTCAGTAAATGTGCCGCTATTCTCATCGAAGCGGCTGTTACTTTTGCCATAGGCCATGCAATTCCCTCTGCTCCGTGTTTAAATCAGTTGGAAACTTCGAAAAGAAGCTCACAGTTCACAGCTTTTGGAGACATTCCTGCGTTGTGTGCCTGTGGAAACATCGACGAGAAGGATCCGCGCTGTTTTAAATGACAGCATACGACAGCAACAAACCACAACAAGCCAGAATCAATTTCTTCGACCTAGCTGGTCGAACCACCGAACTCTTTGAACAAGAACCCTTGAACGCCTTTGATAGCATCAACGCTATCCTCAACGAATCCGAGGAACCCTTGGAAGCATATTTTTGGGACGAACCACAAGCGGTATCCCCTTGGAATAGCTACTGGACAGAAGCAGCAAGAAACGGAGGAGGCCTCCAAATCGACGACCCAGTATTCAAAAACTTTTGGACCAAGTACTACGGTCTTCACGTCGATTGCCAAAACAAAGAACCGTGCTACTGCGAACACAACTGCGGAGGAACACACACAACAATGGGCAGAGCGGCAGAAGCTTAATCAACAAAATCCGAGTCCACGATTAAAGCAATACAGAAGGACATAGAAAGCCAAATCTCGTGGACAGACTACAACGAACGAAAAGCGAACAAGGGAAAGGGAGTCGATCGCGATTTACATCCAGCCCCTCTACCAACCCCGCTGATCATCTTAACGACACCCAGCAAACATGAAGTGTTCTTCTGGTAGATGGTGAATCCATTTTTAGAAGCAGAAATCCAAGCAGCAGTACAACAAATCCAAGACAACATAGACGAAGTCAGAGACTGTCTGACAGAACCTCGCCTCCTCACAGCCGCCTCCCTATATCATCAGAAAGATGTCCGGAGAATCTTCAAGACCAACTCCCGATGTCACATTGACGGGAGCTCTACAGACAGAGCTCGAAATGGTGACAACAAAGGATACAGAATCCATGAACGAAATACAGCTCCGGAGTCACATTACGGACATCAACCGAGGGCTAACAGCACTGAGCCAACTACCAACGACCAGCAGATTAAACGAATTGCTCAAGGAACGGCAATCTGTGAAGAATGCGGAAGTACGAATATCGGAATTGTTGGCAGAAGGAGAAAAAGTGGTCCAAGAGAGGGACAACTTGAAACAAGAACTACTGCTTACTCAACAAGCAGCAGACAACGCAGAAACATCGAGGACATGCAATCATGGGGATCTGGAGGAAGAAGTCCGGAATCTAAAGCAATCATTGGAGGAATCAAATCCAGACCTGGCGGAATTAAAAAGAGATCTGGAAGACGCCCAGGCTCAAATGGTGATGTATAGGAACCTGGCGGAGGAAAATCGACAACAGGTAACCAGAATCCTGAAATTGACGGAAGGAAGGAGGGGAGAAACGGAGAGAGAGGAGCGAGAGGAGAAGGTGAATGATATCACCAGTTTTTCAGGAGAAGATAGAAAGGAACTTCGAGGGTGGAAAGTGCAACTGGCATTGAAGATAGCCGGAAAACAGAAGGCATTCAACAGCGAACAGAAGCAACTGAGGTATGCAGTGGGATGTCTGAAAGGAGTGGCTCTGGCACAGTTAATGCCACACTGTGACGAAATCTCAGGGAAAGTCAAGCTCAATCCCCTGAAAGACCTAGTTGACCTGCTGGATGTAGCATTCGGAGATCAAGACAGAGCAGCAACAGCAAAGAGGGAAGTCGAGAAACTCAGGCAACGAGACCGCGAATTGTCCCAGTACTACGCGGAATTCCAAAGATACGTAGTGGACACCAAATGGAACGAAGATGCACAATTGGACGCGTTACGAAAAGGACTGTCCAACGAACTCAAAGACTCCATACAACATATCGAGGAGCCAGAAAGCATGATCGAATTCGTCAAGATGGTGTCGAAGAGGGATTCCCAGCTGAGGTGAAGAGCGGCGGAAAAGAAATCTGGAAGATGGGAAGGATATAAGAAGTCCGATACAACGACCAACACCACATCTGCCCCAGACGCAGCACCTGCAGGATCAGTCGCAGGTTACCACGGCCCTGCGCAAATGGACCTCTCAGCGGTAAAAGGGAAGAAGATTACACCTGAGGAAAGGAAGAGACAAAGGGAAGGAGGATTATGTATGTACTGTGGGGATAGCAGACATTTCGCGGCATCATGCCCAAGGAAGCTGAAGGCAGCATCAGGACAAACAGAGGTGTCACCGTTTAAAAAAGCAACGAATGAAGGGGATGCGGATTCGACAACAGGGAAAGGAATAGAAGTGGAATCGGGAAAAGTTTAACCCAGTGCAATAAGGATGGCAATTGCGCTGGAAACGAATCTCCTTTGTCAGTTAATGCTAGTTTTGGTATTTCGCAGTTTTCTATATCAAGCGCAGTAATAAAAGAGTCTTCTATGGAAAGCAAACATCTCGTTGTGAAATGCTCGCTGAAAATAGAAGACAAGATCATTGATACCCACGCTTTGATAGACTGCGGAGCTACTGGAATAGCATTTATTGACAAAGATTTCGTCCGCCATCATCAGTTATTGGAGCAAGAATTAAAAGAGTCAAGAGAATTAGAGGTTATAGATGGAAGGCCCATCGAATCAGGAACCATCACCACTATGGCTAAACTGAGCTTAGGCATACGCGGACATCAAGAACAGTTACCAGCATTCGTTACGAAACTCGGACACTATCCAATCGTACTTGGATTACCATGGCTACAACTTCACGATGTTACAGTCAAATTCCAAAAGAAAAGAATAGGATTCGAAAGCGATTACTGTCAGAAGCACTGTCAACATCATTCAAGCGTATGGGTATGGGGAAATCATATGGAAACAAGGGAATGTGAAGGACCAAAACTGGACATATGCGCCATAGCAGCGACCCCATTTATGAGAAGGAATAAAAAGGAGAAACTCAAGGTGTACGCGGTAACCTTATACGACATCAACAAGGCCCTAGAAGTCAAGGACCTTCAAGAAAAACCACTGGAACAATTAATTCCTAAGGAATATCATGAGTTTCTCCCCCTCTTTGATAAAGTAATCGCTGAAAGGCTACCACCCTACAGACCGTACGATCATAAGATTACACTCCAAGACGGATTCACACAACCCTTCGGACCAATATACAGCCTGTCAAGAGAAGAACTTCAGGTCCTGAAAGAATGGATCGAAAAGAATTTATCAAAAGGATTTATCAGATCGTCATCATCACCATGCGGAGCACCGGTGTTGTTCGCACCTAAACCAAATGGAGGCTTACGGCTATGCGTGGACTATCGAGGACTCAACGAAGGAACGATAAAAAATCGATATCCATTACCATTGATTCAGGAAACCTTGTTGAGATTATCAAAAGCCAAATGGTACACCAAATTAGATGTCCGAGATGCCTACAATATGATTCGAATAGCAGAAGGAGACGAATGGAAAACGGTGTTTAGGACCCGATATGGCCTGTTCGAATCCCTAGTTATGCCCTTCGGACTCACCAATGAACCAGCCAGTTTTCAGGTGTTTATCAACGATGCTCTTCGCCCATTTCTGGACATTTTTTGTACAGCATTCCTGGACGATATTCTCATTTACATTGACAATTTAAAGGAACATAAGGTACACGTCAGAGCAATAATGACGACGCTTAAGGATGCCGGTCTATACTTGAAAGCGGAACAATGCGAGTTTCATCAACAGGAAGTAAAGTACCTGGGATTGATAGTTGGGGTAAACGGGATTGAAATGGATCCAGAAAAAGTAACAGCGGTGAAGCAGTGGGAAGCACCTGGCAAACTCAAGGAAGTTCAAGCGTTTTTAGGATTCGCCAACTTTTATTGAAGATTCATCAGGAATTACAGCAGGGTGGTCCAACCGTTGACAAAGCTAACGAAAAAGCTGGTACCATTCCACTGGGGACCCGATCAGAAACGAACCTTTGCGGAATTAAAAGAAGCGTTTACGACAGCACCAGTTCTAGCACACTTTGACTATGAAAAAGAAATCGTTTTAGAAACCGATGCCTCGAGTTTTGTGTCTGCAGGAGTACTATCTCAATACGATGATCAAGGAATCCTTCACCCGGTAGCATTCTTTTCGAAAAAACACACACCGGCAGAAGAGAATTCCGAGATTTACGAACAAGAGCTGGGAGCCATAGTTAAAAGTTTGGAACAATGAAGACCAGAATGCGAAGGGTCAGTACATCCTATTAAGATACTCACGGATCACAAAAATCTCGAGTACTTTATGACGTGAAAGCTACTCAATAGAAGACAAACTAGATGGTCCGAGTTCCTGTCAAGATTCAAGTTTAAGATTATATACCGCCCAGGAAAGCAAGGTCAAAAGCCCGATGCACTCACCAGAATGCCAGGAGACATTCCTCCGAAGGGGGGGGCAGAAAAAACCCAACAAATCGTGCTTAAAACGGAGAATCTCGACAAACGAATACAACAAGGACTGGTCATAGCATTCGCAGAAGTGGTAAATCAGGACGAAACCGATCCAAAAGAGTTGTGGAACTGGATTCAAAATATATGCAAGGACTGCCCATTCGATAGCAGCGAAGGACTGTGCCTCAATTCAACGGACATCAAAAAGGATTCGGACAAGCTGCAATTGATACGGGATCATCATGATACACCGGCGGCAGGACACCCGGGACGGGCAAAAACCCTCGAACTCCTGAAAAGAAATAATCAGTGGCCAGGTATGAGGAAGGACGTGGACAGGTATGTACGAAACTGCCACCTATGCCAACGCAGCAAAGCAACTCACCAGAAGATCCACGGATGGCTCAAACCACTGGATATACCGCAACAACCGTGGAAGGACCTGAGTGTGGATTCGTGGTGGGACTACCGGAAAGCGAGGGGTACAACGCCATCTGGGTAGTAGTTGATAGACTGTCAAAAATGAAACATTTAGTGCCATGTCGGGACGATACGGACGGCAAGAAGCTGGGCGAGATGTTTATACAAGAGGTGTTCAAGTTACATGGTTTACCGGATACCATAGTATCAGACAGAGGACCCCAATTCGCGTCAGAGTTCTGGAGACACGTTTGTGAAAGACTTGGAATCGAACGAAGGCTGTCAACCGCGTTTCACCCACAAACAGATGGACAAACGGAACGAATGAACTCCATTATGGAACAGTATCTCAGGGCCTTCGTCAATTATCAACTGAACGACTGGACACAGTGGCTACCAATGGCAGAATTCGCGTCGAACAATCATGCCTCGGAAACAACAGGATGCTCACCGTTCTTTGGTAATTACGGATTTCATCCAAGAATGACTTTTAGCCAACATCCGATTCAGAATGGAAACGATATCAGGGAAGTAAACACAAATATCCTCTCCCAGAAAATGAACGATATCTTCAAACAGATGAAGGCTGAAATGACTCGAGCACAAGATATTCAAGCGGAACAAGCAAACAAACATCGACGAGAGGGAGTGCAGATGGGGGTTGGGGATCGAGTCTGGATGGATGCCAGGAATGTTACAACACAACGACCCAGCAAGAAGCTGGACTGGAAACGCCTGGGACCATACAGCATTACGGAAGTTATCAGTCCATGGGCTTACCGATTACAATTACCCAAAGACCTTCACATTCACCCAGTTCAACAAATCTCCCGCTTGACCAAAGTATCGGAAGATCCCTTACCAGGGCAAATCGAATCGGCACCACCTGCGGTTATCGTGGACGGAGAAGAAGAATACGAAGTGGAACGTATCGACGACTCGAGGATGTTTCCACGACAATTGCAGTACCTAATCAAGTGGAAAGGCTACGATGAACAAAGCTGGGAACCGGCGGTTAACGTGGATCGGCTCCAAACAATCCATGTCTTTCATGCGGAACAACCTAACAAGCCTGGACCAACAGCTTCGTAGGAACTTAGCATGTGGGAGGGGGAGCTACTGTCACGGTTGTGTCGAGTGAGTATCGAAGATGGAATAAGAATCGATGAAGGAGAAAGGGAATACGAAGGAGAACAGGTTTCGTTGGAAGGAATCAGGTTTTGTTGGAAGGAATCAGGTTTTGTTGGAAAGAATCAGGTTTTGTTGGAAAGAATCAGGTTTAGTTGGAAGGAATCAGGTTTCGTTGGTTGCGTTGTAAATATGGCGTAATGGTTATGGCGTAGGCCACGGATTGAAAGGGTTGCGTACATAGTTGGGTGGAGTTAGGATGTATTTTGGAACGAGTGAGCAAAGGTGACGACGGTCGCATTAACTGTATATAAGGATGCTGGATTTGTGGAGGATAGGTTTGTTCTTCACTCGTTCTCTAGTCTACAAAACAATCAATAGCTTCGGCATCAACCTTTGTTCACTTCTGTGATTCCGGAATTCGAGTCTCTTGTTTGCTACGCAGTACCCGCGATCACTGCACCACCGCACGATAAGCCCCGTCTTAGTTTGGTTTTTATAACCCCTAGAACTCCGAGCCTTGAACCCTTGACACATTCTGCCTTGTCCAACTATTTCTGCGCGTCCCTCTGTACCTCCCGCAGATTCTTAGCCTCCGCTCGAGCGTTGGCATATAACCCAGACATCTGTTCCCCATCGTCTCTGGCTTTGACTTTGATGGTTGCGAGTTCCTGCAATTGTTGATGAACCTGATAGGCTAGGCATTGTTGGGATTGGTCCCTGGGGTCGAGCAGATATGAGAGAGAATTCCAGGCTTGACGGTAACGAAGGATTCGTTCGCTAAGACCTTTTCGGAGGTCTTCGTAGATTTCGGTAGATTGGACTCTCATAAGAGCGAAAGCTGTTTGAATGTTAGCCGCAAACATTTGATATTGAATAACTATGTCGGAATTCTTCTCAAATTGAGCCCATTCCATCTATTCCACTCCCTGGCAGATAGCGTCGTATATCTTATACTGCCCAGCGATGAGCCGTTCGTAAGCTTGGGCCAACACTGGGAGGGCGGTTCGTATTTCAAATTTCTTCTCCCATGCTTCTTGAATGAGAGTATCCATTTGTCCCACCTTCCCATCAATTCTATCCAACAGCTGAATTACCCAGTCCGGAATATTGTTCTTCGTAATCGGCTGGTATTGCGTTACCCGCTTATCCTCATCGGTGGATGGAATCAAACAATTGTCCCCTTGAACCACGGTGTAGGTGCCGTCCATCGGAATATCTGATCCTGCCCTACTTTCGGGCATTATGTTCGTTCCAGGAAGAGACCGTTCTGTAGATCAACGCGGTAACGAGCCTTAGCTTCCCAGTGTAGCTGGTTCTATGGCTTGTAGGCTGTATGTTCGGATGGGTATGACGGGTATGGTTTCGGAGGTGTACGACGAGTATGGTTTTTGGCAGGTGTACGACGAGTTGGGTAGCCAGAGGTGTAAAACAAAACAGGGTACTTCCTCAGAAGAGTATCTCTAATAATAATGTAATGTTACACCGGGAGCGTCGCCCCATGTTCACCGGTCAAAGTAGTCGCCGTACTCGGTTCAGGGCTTGCTTCGATTGCGGCGGTTTAGGAGCTCCACCCAGGATGTGGAAATAACTAAAACATTCCCAACGAAAAGAATGGCTTTCCAAATGAGTATATCATTAAGGCATGTTCTCCTCGCTGAGGAAGTGATCAATCATCTGATGCCTGTCTACCCTCGAAGAAACCGAAGGTCTTTATACCTTCGTCTTCGCTCTTAACTGCTAATTACACTCTTTACTCTATAACTCCCATACCTCAATGACTTTAAACCAGTGCAACTACTTTTACAACTACTGCCGGTCATTTGAGCCAATGCCCATAACTTCACAACCACTGCAGAACTCTATCTCCCGTGCCCACCGTATCTTTACCATTAATAGATTATACTCGGACTGCTGGTATCCTTCATTGCATTCACTCTGCGGTTCCTGCGTTCCGCACAGGTGGTATACTTTCGATCTACTTAACCTCCAGACGAATAGGCGGTGTTCGATAGAGTAGCTTGGTTGTATGGCATGGCGCAGGTTTATAGCTTTCGTTGCATAGAGTGTTTCGGAATGACTCAATTCTTGCATCGCTCTGGGCAGAGCGGTGCACTCTACGTTTGTTCACCAGAGAGAAACTTCACTGGTCGAGACGCGTCACTGTTTGGGAAGTGTCGCTCTGGCCTCCAGGACTAGTGACAGCCGATGCCGTCACGAGTGAGGGTGTGTGTCCCCGCTCCGAGGATGATATGTTAGGTATAACTGTATAAATGTGTGGACGCGATCGGTACGCATTGAGTGTTCTTGTGAGAATTGCGTGTGTATATACAGGCTCCTTGCCTCCCACACCTACATCCCATCACACTACATCATTCTCAGCAATGACTGCCGGTACCATTTAGCTTTTTCAAAATGCTCTGAACCTCCTAACCTCCTCCTTGTAACTACTTATTTTACATCATGTCGCAGAACAACCCCTCTACCAACCACTCTTCGACCATCCCAGGACACCTGTACTATTATCATTGTGGCCCACCTCCACAACGACCCAATCCAAACTACCAGCACAGCACTGATCGGTCTCAGATGTGGGGCGGGTTTGCCTGGAATCCCAATCCCGATTATCAACCGCCACAGCTGCCGACTGAGAATCAGTATCATGAACAGCAACCCCATAACCATCTACCGTATTCTGCACAACCGATGATCAGCCCTGACGCACGGCACATGTGGAATGAGTACCGACAAACGTGGGTTCCATACAAACGTATTCAACCGCCACCACCACAACCGCTACCAACACCACCGCCACCTTCCGCAAACCGAAACACATGAATGTCTCTGCCGCCTGGCAAAGACCAATACACAACACTGCATGCCCCACCACGGCGAGGTCCACCTGGAGCGGAAGAATCCCAGTTTACCACACAGCCCCCTCCCGCTCCACATGGAGGTGAAGGATCCCAGTTCACCTGACAGCCCCTTTCCGCTCCACCTGGAGTGGAATGATTCTGGTTTGCCACACAGCCCCCTCCCACTCAACCTAGGGGTGAAGGGCCCCGGTACAACACACATCCTCCTCCCACTCCACCAAGGCCACCAGTATCTCCCAGCGCATGGTTCACAAATCATCCCCCACCTCTGATGTAGCCCACAATCCCTCAACCACTCCCAGCACAGCCGGGAGCCCCAGGAGCACTGACACCTAGACCGGTAACTGCCACTTCTGAAAAAACTAGCGTGACTGAAGGGAGTGCGACCCGTTGGCAATGGCGTGGGACCAAAGCCGTACCTACAATGTCGCCATGGACCCAAACTTCTAACATCCCCATTGGTCAACGCCTGTAGCAGATTGCTTTCAGTCAATACATGGGTCAGATAGCACTAGCCAACATTTTCCCAATCGATGGAACTGGAAAGCCGAAGGGCCCATTCACACTCAAGACCGTATATTGCTAACAGATGAGTGGAACAGCTGCTCAAGGTGCCGGAGTTATAGTTGGGAAGGAGTTATGATGCAGTGTTTGAAACGAGGCAACATGGATTGCGGTGGTCCAGAACATCCGTGCAGTTGCGCCTGAAGCAGTGACTGTCCTCCTTGAGGCGAACCTGGGGAATGGAGATGGGGAGGACCCACCTGTGAACATCCTGTTAGTAGAGCAGCCCGAGAAAAGCAATGATGGAGAGATAGTAAGTTTGGAGCCCCTGAGGTGATGAATGAAGTTCTGGGCTATCTGGAATTCCTTGTAGGGAGCATCCCCACAAACACCCAAAAGAAAGTCTCCCAGAACCCCCAGTGCACCACAAGATAAACCCAAAAGGAAGTCTCTCAGAACCCCCAGTACAGCACCAGATACACCCAGCAAGATGAGGGCCCCTGCCCAGCAAGATCTCTATGACAATTTCCCTGTGCCACCGACTCCAAGTGCTCATGCCGCCCTTGTGAAGGAAATTGAGAGCACTACCATTCTAGAAAGCGATGCACAATGCGCCAAAGAGCTGATGGAGCCCCAAGGTGATGAGCCCGGGCAAGTTTTGGAAGATACTATCATGGCCACTATCAAAAACACATTTGAGCACGAGTATCTTGAGGAAGCAGTTGCATCACATAGTTCTGTGCCATGCCGGGATTAACATGTGGATGCCATTCGAGCATCAAATCACACCTTGGAGCAATTTCCATCAGAATTATCTATTGCATATCAAATCTGGGAGATTTGGTTTATTATGTGGAGATGCATCTTGGATGTGGACGTTCCAGTTGTGCTCCTGCCTGGTGGAATGGGATTGGAAAAGATGTTCACTGTGTTAGCTGTGGCTCGTTATGCCAAGTGAATTGAGGAAGATGTGACCAATCACCATGAGACACAACAACCGGTGCTCTGTAACCTCTCGATTGGTGGATGGTGTCAGGCTGTGGATACGGGCTTGTCAACCCTCAGCGCTGTGGAGAAACAATGTTACCCTTTCACTCACCCCAACTCTGTTCCTCATTGTTATGTCAGATTGCTTGATGATTAATCGACAACAGACCTCCCGCCATGGAATCTGGCAGTGTGTGTGGTGCTCCCAAGTATCCATGCAAGATTCATCGGCGCAATCAATGACATCACGAATATGACTCCATTTTCACTGCACGATCTCTGCACACTACATGCTGGTGACCTGACTCACGCACACCTCAACTCCTGTGTGGAACATTCCAAGATATGGTTGGACATCCACTTTATCATATAGGATACGTGCACAAGCCGGGCACGAGCACATGAGTACGACATCATTCACCAGCTTATGAGCTGCCAGTGGTCGAGGGGAATCTTCGATGAGGCACACTGCTTCAAAGGTCCGAAGTCAAAAGGTTAGTCCGTTGCATCTGAAGCCCAAATTAGTTTCAAACTGCAAGTTACAGCAACTCCAGCCTACAACTCACTGAAGCACTGGGGATACACCACTCGGTGGCCATTGACAATTCCAGATGCGCATGAGAATGAGTGGGAGGTAGAAGAATATGGTCGCAAGGGTTTAATGTGATAGATCACTGCCCTTCAAACTGCCATTCCGAAGGGAGGTTTCTCTGAATCTCATCCGGAAGCTGCCTTCGTCATGCTGGAAGTCAATCACCCATGCACAATCTACCGATGGGCAGAGTCGCGGCTGGCTTCAGGTGCACCCCTGATTTACATCCCATTGGAGGATTCCCATTCAGTCGCCCTGGAGTGGGCGCATGAAGAACAGATGCAGCTCAATGATGTTGCCATCCGACTCAAGAGGCAGAAGCATGAAGGCAAGCATGGGATGGCCTGGCAAATTCATTGCTGGCAGCTTGCTGGCTTTTCAGTACCATTGAAGCGAAAAGGTGATTGTTTTGCTGATTGCAGTAGGAAGGAACAGTGGGATCCCAGCAGTTTTGTGGAGGAACTGATTTTCAGATGGTTCAGAGAATCGTTCCTCCCTGAGTGGATCAGCGGTTCGGCGACTGTTCCTGAGATGGATGACAAGTTTAGAACAGGCTCTCCTGTCCTTTCACCACTTCCTCAGAAGGCTGTACTGTTTGGTCCAATGCCCGACCAGGATCGCCATCTGGCATGGTTGATTGGTCGCCATTTCAACCATGGCATCCTGATCATTCACATGGTCTCCGAAGATGCCGCTGACAGGCTCAATGATGTTATGAGTGATTTCCAGCATTCCCCCTGGTGCTCTGTCTTCATTACCACAACCAAGATTGGGGGTACGGGACTCAACCTCATGGCTGGCAATCATGCGGTGATTCTTCAGAAGCCTTGTGTTCTCAATGAGCAGCAACATGCATTTGGACAGATTGTGCGACTGGGTCAGATATGTAAGCCTCACACTTGGCTCATCAACACTGGTCCAAACGGCTTCGATGATAGAGTGACTGTGCCCCATATGGTCAATGGTTCTACTGAGCTACATATTTTGCATGGACTGATGAAATGTCAGATGATAAGCAAGGTGGACGTCTACAACGTTCGCAAAACACACAGAGGGAACTGCCTTTAAGGCTGGTATGTTGTCGCAATCTTAATAGCTGCGTGTGTGTTTCTAGGTGTGCGTGTATTTGGAATTTCATTAATGGATTGTTTGGAATGTTTTTTTGATTTGTTGAGATGCATCTGGGAGTATTCTTTGTGGTTGTACAGAGTTCAGGTGGCGGTATTTACTGGGATTGTTGCTGAAAATAGGCTAGATTTTCTGTATCATGATTATCTCCCATGTATTACTAGGTCCAGATGTTAGAACATTGATGCCTTTGGGTTAAGGTATATCGACTTGATATCATGTGAGAAACAGAATGCAGTTGTGAAGAATTACGTATGGTGGTGGTGGACAGAGTGGTCGAGCTGATAGGTGCAACATGCTTGCCCAAAACCAGAAATAGAAAGCCGTGGCGGATCGGATCGTACTTGAAATAGCAATACATTTGATCTGAGTTTTCCTACGCTATCTCTGGTGCATCTACCACACACTGAGACTAAGCCGTTCGAACGCTTTCAGCTTCCAAAGAGGTACTTTCAATGATCCATATTTCTGCTCGGCCTGCACAAGCTTTTGTTACACACTCAGCTCCAGCTTACAGCTTCAAGAGTATGCAAAGATCGAGTGAGAATCGATGCTTAGGTTGGATATCATACCAGCTGATAGGCACTCAATTATTCTGAATGGGAGTCAGGTCCACAGTGGAACATCCCCATGGCAACCGCCAACATAACATGATGATTTTGTCCCTTCTGCTCCATCTCATCTCGCCACTCTTCATCATCTCTGCAAACCTACAGCATAACCCGCTTGCCTGCCATTCGAATCATCACATCTCCACCTGGACCACAAGCGCCAATTCTATCTTCCATTCAGTGAATGCTTTGCGCCACCAGATCTTGTCTGCGAGTGAACTGAGTGTATCTGAATGGACACAATTCACACTATAGCAGATACTCTGGGCATTCAGCATGAGATTGCATATAAATGGGGTGCTGTACTGCATAAGTTCGATAGCTATGGGTTCCCAATATTGAACAACGGAAATGGCCCACAGGTATATCTTTGATTCCGACGTTGTCCCACAATACGGAATGCGACGTCGTCCAGCACTATCACGGCAGCAGCGGGATCCTGAGGCTGAAATTCCATCAGATTGATAGGGAGGACTATCGTCCGTTATCTGAAATGATTCATGCCTGTTCATCTATTAGAGATCTGGTAAGTGGATCCGAGCATGCTGACTTTGTGCTATTTGTGCTGAAACATGTCAACCTAATGTGTACAGCACCACAAAACCCAGTGTTCAACATGCAACCAAAACGAAAACAAAACCGTCAATTGTTCGAGTACGGCTACTCATATGGCAGGGTATTAGTCACGTTCGAGGACCATTGAAGGCAGTGATATCCAGGGGCAAGGTTGAAGACAAAATGGAATGCAAAGCACCAGTATGCTAACGGTAAGAACACTGGTACCTCTTGCGTATGCAGTCCAATCCGCATTGTTGGTCGGCTATGAGAACACCCGACATAGCAGATATCAGCTGCTTTGGCACTCCTGACATCTCTGATTCAGAGCAAGGACTTGCATCTAGCTCAACCACGTCTGAGTCTGAATCTTGCAACCTCACAATGGTAAGCAGTTCTTCAGCTGCAATACCCATTCCTCTGACTAACAGATCCCTGAACTCAAAGTACACATTGGCAACTCAGGTGCTCTTCAAATTTAGTGAGAATGCACACGTTATCCCTTCGATGTGAACAGCAGTGTCACCTTCTGTTTCCTATATGAAAAAAGAGGTTCTCCAGGTGCACCTGAGCTTTATTCAGACCTGTTCTTCTTAAATCACATTTGGATATATTCTCAACACCTATTGCCTCGCACCGTCCTGACATTTCCGCTTCCCAAGAGCGAGATTTTGAGCACTCAGAAAGGACAGGCAGTCAATATCGTTCTCGATGCAATCCGAGACATGTAAGGCCAAATGAATCCCGAATTGGTATCAAGCTCACCTTCAGGGCCAACCGAATGAACTGAATGTTGTCAAAGAAGAAAATGATGAACACTGAGAGCATGACGATGATCCCACCACCGGTGCGGACTATGATGATGAAGAGCTACTGTGAACTCATGAATGGAATAGACACAGTCGCAACAGTGGCTCAAATGGCCCGAAATGGGCTGGCACAGATACTGTCCAGGTGACTGACTGACTGCAAAGTGTGATATCCAGATCAAATCTCGGGGGTACTGATGCAAACTGTTCTCTGGTGTCAACGCGACCACAATCACCTCAAGAGAGTCCACCTCAATCTCACAACCAAGATTCAACACTCGTCGTTCTAGTGAACCAGGCCAGATGGCGGCCTGCAAGGAGTCGCAATGCCTCAGCTAACCCTCCACATATTTAAGGTGCATCAGGGACGAAGAGCAACAAGGATAGCCAGGTACCGCTCCATAACAAAGCAGCTTTCGATATAGCAAGGACATGATGAAATTTGTTCTCTATACTGAAAACCCCTGGCCGAGCACGCAAGAGAAGGAATTGGACATTTGTGATAAGGCATGGGATGCAGTCCTTGATGTCATGACTGTCCAACAGAGAGCTGTTGGCGCACTCAATGGCATGCAACATGTGTGGGAGCACCCCGGTGGACCCAGTGAGCCCATCGATTTGTTGACATATGGCATTGTGAGTTTCCAAAGTATTCTGCGGGTTCTAAAGTTTAATTATTCCAATGATCAATGCAATACAATTGCAGGGGCAAATCATGGATATGCAGGGTTGACTTGTGACGACAGCGGATTTATATGGACTTCACTGTACTCGTTGAAGATACAACTGAAGCTTCTATGTCTACAACAGGTTGCCGCTTTGCTGAATGATGACTCTTGGATTGGGATATGGGAAGATCTCCCAAACGGTATGGAGGAAGTCTGCTGGTTTGTTATAAGTCAACCCGCAGCACTGATCTTTGCTCACTTCTTCGCTTCCAACCGCAACCGTGGCATACATGAGCATTGCAACAAATTGTGGGACATGGAAGTAACTCCCCAATTGATATGCTTGGATGCAACCTCACTCAACTGCCCTTTGAGGGACAACAAGAAAGGAAGGAAGAGCAAACCCTCTCAGAACTTCCGCAGGGAGATATTCAGCTGTCAGTGTACCCCTTCGATCGTATAATCAATGGCTGCCAACGTTTGATATAGCCTTGTACAAAAAATGCCGGGGACACTGAAATTCCATTCGTCCTGGTCGCCAGGCAGCCATCATTGAGCATATGGGTAGCTATATGGACGCAGGAATAGCAAGCTCTGCCGAGTACTTGACCCATTATGTAGAACCAAATGCCGCTGGGGAGGACATGGTGGACCAGGCAGCTGTGTTTCAGTAGGAGTCTGATTCTCGGGCATTGTGTTCCTCAGGGGTTGTGTTTCTGGGGGGTTGTATGTCTTTTGGCAAGCGCGTGTCGAGATGCTGCTGGGGCACAGTGTGGATATATATTGATTAAGTTGATAGTGGCAGGCTGCAGTAGATGAATGCCAATGATGAATGGAATGCTAGAGGCGCATCTGAAAATGGGTGACATAGCATAATTCCTTCTGGAAATGAAGAAATCGATCCAGGCGCTCCTGAGTGATCCTAGAATGTACCAGAGATGGACAGAAAGTGCCGAAGCGGCCACGGAGGACTATGCTGCGCTTCTGCACTCACCTGCAGCACCCCTAGAGGCATTGGAAGTCGCTACAGAGAACAATTTTACGATACCGAAATCCCCCGGAGCAGCTTCAAGGACTCTGGGACAACATCAGAGTGTGGTTAAGCAACATTCGCCGTTTCTGGAGGACTCCCGCAGGTTCTGCACAGTGCCTCATTCAAAAGCAACCTCCACAACCTTGGGTGAGTCCAGGGATTTCCGGGACCGGATGATTGACTTTGCTGATGGACATCGCTATTTGCAACAATAATCTGAAAGAACACAAGGATCACATCAGAGCAGTCATGACTGCACATAAGTAAACAGGTCTCGACCTAAAAGCTGAGAAATGCGAGTTACATAAGGAGGAAGTCAAATACCTAGGGTTACATGTTGGAGTAATCGGAATCAGACTGGATCTGTAGAAAGTCCAAACCGTTGACAATTGGGAAGCACCAGAGAAACTTAAAGAAGTCCAAGCCATTTTGGCATTTGACAACGTCTATTGACAATTTGTACGGAACTACAGTCAGGTATTACAACCGCTAACAAAACTTACCAAAAGATTATACCCTGTCACAGGCAATCCGATTAAAAAAGAGCATTCACCCAACTCAAGAAAGATTTTACCAAAGCACCAGTGCTAGCCCATGTCAATTATGAAAAAGAGCCAGTCTTCAAAACAGACGCCTCAAGTTACCTATTGACAGGTGTCCTCTCTCAATACAATGGCCAATGAGTGCTACACCCAGTGGTCTTCTCCAAAAAACACCCGCCCGCCAAAGAAAATAACACAATATAAGACCAACAATTAGGTGTGATAGTCAAAAGCCTGGCCCAATGGAGACGCGAATGCGAAGGTTCAGCACACCCGATTGAGATTCTTACCAATCACAAGAACCTGCAGTACTTCATGACATCGAAACTGTTGAATCGAAAGCTGACCAGTTGGTCTCACTGTCTGTCGAGGTTTAAATTCAAGATCGTTTAACGGCCAGACAAGCAAGTTCAAAAACCAAATGCACTTTCAAGAATGCCAGGGGACATTCCTTCGAAGGGGGGGGGCAGAAAAAATCAAGCAGATTGTACTAAACACGGAAAACCTTGACGAAAGGGTATACACGGTGTTAATTGAGGCTTTCTCGGAAACGGTAAACCTGCATAACGACTCCCTAAGCGTCAAAGAGTAATGGAACTGGATAAAAAGCAATGTCAGCATTGCCTGTACGTCAGCAGCAAAGTGATAAGTACACATAATGATCAGTCGCTGAAAATATCTGGAACACATATCCTACCAACAGATGAGAACAAGCTCAAGTGGATTCAGGAATGCCATGATTCTCCTGTGACGGTACATTCAGGATGACCAAGAACTTACGACCTGCTATGCCAAAGCGATTCCTAGGATCAGATGAGAAACAATGTGGACCGCTACGTACGAAACTGCCACATTTGCCACCGGATCAAGGCATCTTGCAGAATGACTGATGGACTGTTACGACTCTTATAAGTACTGGGGCGATCATGGAACGATTTGAACATGGACTTTGTATTCGGACTGTCACCATGTGAATGTTTCAACGCAGTATAGGTGGTGGTCGATCACCGAATGAAGATGTGTCATTTAGTACCCTGTGCTAACAAGATAGATGGAAAGCAGCTGGCAGAAATGAACATTAATGAAGTATTCCGACTGAACGGACTGCTTGGGATAATAGTGTCCGATTGAGTGCCACAATGCGCTTCGGATTTCTGGAAATACGTCTGAGAAAGACCGGGAATCAAATGAAGTCTGTCAACAGCATTTGATCCTCAGACCGACGGCCAAACTGAAAGAGTCAATGCAGTAATGGAACAGTATCTCCGAAACGTTTTCAATTACCAGCTGGACAATTGGGTCCAGTGGTCATCTTTAGTGGAATTCGCAGCAAACAATCATACCTCAGAAATGACCAGTTGCTATGCATATTTGGCAACCAAGACTTCCATCCACGAATGACCTGTGGCCAATATCCTATAAAACATTCTGATGATATTCGCAAAGTCAACGCCCAGCAGAAGGCTGAAATGATCAAGCAACTGTTCAGTGAACTCAGGGCAGATATACAAAGAGCCCTCGATGTACAGTCGGAACATGGCAACAAGTCCCCAAGGGTCGGCACGCCATTTGACGTCCCCGATGGTATATGGCTGAACGCGCAAAATATATTAACTACCCTACCAAGCAAGAGACTCGTTGGAAACGCATAAGGCCAAACGAGATCACTGAGGTCATTAGTCCCTGCGCCTTCCGAATCAAACTATTCAACCAGCTATGCATCCACAATGTCCAACCGATATCTCGGTTGGAGAAAGACACTGGAGACCGTCTTCAGTATCAAATGCAAGAACCACCATCACCAGTACTAGTAGAGGGAGAAGAGAAGTACAAAGTCGAACAGTTGGATGATTCCAGGCTGTTGCATAGGCAGTTACAGTATTTGGTGAAATACAAGGGCTACAATGAACAGGTTTGGATCCTGCGATGAACCTCCATGGGCTTAAGCCTATCAACGAGTTCCGTGCTGAACAACCTTGCAAGCCTGAGTCGTGAACCTCCTAGGTACTTGGCATTGGAAAGGGGGAGCAATTGTTACAGTTCTGCTGAGTGACAATTGATTGTGGAGTGATGATCAGTGAATAATATAAAAGCATAAGAACAACAAAAAATACATCAGATTTTACTTGGAGGATGAGAATGAAATCAGATTTCGAACAGAGGCAAAAGCAGCACGATCATGTGATCAGGTCTCAAATGGGAAACGACCGAATCTTGCAATAGCAATGTTCAAAGAAAGCAAGAGTTCGGAGGAACTATGGTATGAGTGAATCACTTTATATAAACCAGGTGTTTGGCGGAGGATAAAATTCTTTCTTCACTGGTTCTCTCGTCCATAAAACAATCAATTAGCTTCGGCTCTCACGTCTTTCTCACATGGTCATTGTGGATTGAGTCCCTTGCATACAATCCTCGTTTCGTAGCTACAGGCTACTCATATGTTCCTCAACCACCCCTCTTTCGGTTTTCATTACCTCTAGAACCTCGAGCCCTGAACCCTCAATCCCCAGCCCTGAACCTTTGACACCTTCAAGTGTTTCACCAATTGCAGACACTCGCAACCATCCAAGTCAATGCCAGAAACCATTGTGAATGGATGTCCAGATCGTATGCCAAAGCCCAAGCAGAGGCAAAAAACATGTGGGATGCACAGAGGGACACACAGAAAACGGAGGAACAGGTTAAACAAGAGAGGAATGCGGCACATCGAAGTATGAAAAAACACCTTGAGCGAAATTCAAGGAGTTGAATTGAGCCTTAGAGACAAAGATCGCAGATGAAAGGATCAGATAATCAGTATGCTCTTTGGCCAAGTAAGTTATGATACCAAAAGACTGCCATACAACAGAAGATTGTGTCCGATTGCAACTTCGATATACAGTTAGAAATGGTGCTGGAATTAGGGTCAGAGATGTTATTACACCAGAGCCCAAGAGCAATACAAACGGCGCAGAAGGTGTTGAAGAGGATCCACCTAGTGACTCTGAGTCTTCCAGCTCTAGCACACGTAGCTCTCGCTCTGCAGATTGCGGAATTCATCTCCCACTGCTTCTACCCTCTAGAGAAACGGACAATAGTAATTCTCGTCTGTTATCGCATCCGCTACCAACAGTACCTCCACAAACACCACCATCCTCGAAATTGCAAAACAATCAAAAAATTGTCATTCTGCCCAAATTCAAGGGAGAACTTCCAGACAAAACAGTGTCCTACTGCCCGTTGAATCGTGGTGTCAATCAGTATCTCAGGTATTTCCATGACCAGTATACCTACCAGGAAGTCAAAATTATGTTTGTTGGAACCCTCCACTGAGAAAAGACATCAGCTTGGTACAATCACCGTGAGCATCAGGTGAAGAAGGTTTTTCAAGTCGATACCTGGAGAGCATGCAATAGTAGCATGATGGAACAATTCAAGATTGGGAGGAAGGACAGGAAAACTGCTGAAAGATGAAGGGTTTGCATTACAAGGGAGACATTCGTGACGACATTCTAATGATGGAGGACTTGAACTACCAAGAATGCTTCTTCGGAATTGCATGGCAAGATACATTATGCAGTAGCCTTAATGAAGACATCAACGATTCATTATTCTTTTCAAAGTTTACACCAATCGACGATACAGAATTCAAATTACTGCTCAAACAAGTTGGTCGACCATACATGAGACGACTGCAAGAATAGAATCAACACCATCACCAAGATCACAAACCCAAAGACAAGAAGAATCAGAAGCGTGATGACCATGGTAATAAGGGAGATCAAGGAATGAAAAATACTGAAAAGAGGTCGGACTCCAAGACACCTTGAATGAAGAAGTGTCCTAAATCTGTCAATGCAGACAAGTCTATTGTCACGGTTGTGTTCAGTGACGACCTGTGGTGCAGTGATGATTGGTGAATAATATACAGGATGAAAGCACGACACTAATGAAATCAGGTTTCGGACAGAGGATACCGCATGATGAGAATGAAATCAAGTTTTGAACCAAGGCTAAAGCATAACATGAATGAAATCAGGTTTCGAATGGAGCCTACAGCATGACAAGAAGGCAATCAGGTTTCAAATGGAGGCTAAAGCATGGCAAGAATGAAATGAGGTTTCGAATAAGAGTTTTACGGAAAATGACAGAATCATATAACAGCAGAATTCAAAGAATGCAGGAGTTCGGATCGATTATGGATCAAGTGCAATCACTAAATATAAACCAGAAGTCATGCGGAGGATCATTTACTTTCTTGAATATTTCTCAGGTCTATGAAATAATGAATTAGCTTTGGCTTTGATTTCTTTCATGCTGGGTGATTCTGGATCGAGTCTCTTGCGTACAGTCCTTGATTTTTAGCTACAGGCTACTGCTACATTCCTCAACCACCCAGCTTCCGGTGTTTATAACCCCTAGAACCTGGAACCATGAACCCGGGATACTGAGCCCTGAACCCTTGACAGAATAACAAGTCCAAAATCGATTGTACAGGTTATATTCTTGTTTCATGTGCCGTTATCTTCACCATTTAGGTTGCTATGATTGTAATTGCAATTGCAACATGTCTTGCAAAGTTTTTAAATAAGCACGCAATGTCGAAAATTGATTGGTCGTCCAATCTTACTGGAGACCCATCTGTTTATCTTGCTTGTGGACATTTCAAAGACGTACAAATCAAGATATTTTCGGCAACCAGTGCCACCTCTGAATATATAAGCAAGGACGAAAGGACGTGCGACTGTATTTATGTTTGCTACTGTTCAGCAGCAGCAGGAGACCTAGATCACAATTATCCAAACCCAACTGTACACTGCAACTGCAGAGCAATTCAGAATTTGGCCGAAATAACTACATGCAAGTGCTGCATAGAGGAGTTCAATTACTTTTTTTATTGCCTCGAGGAATGCGATTGCATTCTGTGTTCACTGTAGGCACTTGGTCTCGAAACCCGTTTGCCTTGGTAGCTAACTAGCAGTTAATGTCCGGGCATCCGAACAGATGTAGTTGCTGCAATATTCCCTGTTCAGACAATTGCTGGATTGACTGGCCACACAACCAGTGGGATCACATCTGTAATCAGTGTATAGAGGAAGAACGCTTACCAGGTTTTGACATTAATAACTGCGTTCCTCAATCACCATGCAATGACGAAAGAAGCCATGTCAAGCAGCGGTATGAGCAATGGGCTTCGATTTATCGAGATTGTGACAGTGGATCAAAATATAATGGCAACACTGATTTTGGTGGATCTCAAGAAGCTGAATCAACAAGATGCCCTGACTGCAGCCAATAAAATGAAGGTATATATAGCAGGCATGGCAGGAGCACCACCATCTCAAATTGAGAATTAAATTCAGCGATTTAATGAACAAATTACCATCAAAGCAGCAATCATTGGAGCAGCCCATGAATGAATCACCCAGTTGTTAAAACATGGAAAAAACCTTGAACAAAACAAGGCAAATACAGACAAGGAATTGGCATTAACACTACAAAGGATTAAGGACTTGGAAGCAAGTTTTCCCATCTGTACACCCGGGGATTTAGAGACCAAAGTCACCAAATTACATCAACGACTAGCAACTAGACCACCCAAAAGGACGGAAAATCTCAGACCGGAATTTGGGGAAACAGAGGAACAGTTGGAGATCTGTGGAGAAGAAAGAAATCAATATCGGGATCCGGTCGGAAGAGTGATTGTGCTTGCAGTGCATGGTAGTAATGGTAGCGGAAGCCCGGAACATCAATGCAGCAATATTGTCCGATTCTCAGGATCAGATAGAAGAGCACTCCGATGATGGATGGCACAGTTAGCAATGAAAATTGCAGATGAACCAATACGATTCTTCCACAAGCAGTCCAAGATGTTATATGCAGCAAATCGACCAGAAGGTGTGGCATCAAATCAGATCCAGCTGTGCATCAGCAGAATTATCAGTAACCTCGACATACCATCATTGGAAAAATAATTGGACATGTTACCACTAGCCTTCGGAGATCAAGACATGCGAGCCTCTGCCAATTCAGAACTCCTTAGGCTTCGACCAAAAGACTGAAAATTCTCTCGGTATTATGCAGAATTTTAGCAATAGGTCCCAGATATCCACTGGAACAAAGCAGCTCAAATAAACATGCTAAGACAAGCCTTATCTGAAATATAGAAAAATTCACTTCAACATTGCAACATTCCGGTAGACCTACATCAGCAAAAACACTTTTTGCTTGTTGAGATTTCTGAGGTTTCTACCAGGTTTCTGAGGTTTCTGAAATCGGCAGGTACTGTATTTACTTAAATGTCATTCTTGAATGCTTGTTAACGTTGCTGAGATGAGTGATTGACCTCTCTCATCGGTGAACTCTCTCTGACGATAGCAAGATCCACTCAGTGTGAATAACTCATATTGAGGTTTCCCTCCCAGGCTGAGTACAATTCGTCCCTGCCAATTTCGCACTTAGAGATATTCCTCAAACCTCTGAAGCCTTGATTCACCATCACCATCGCCCTGACAACCATTCATACCCCTGAAGATTTATCTTACTCGCTCCATCCTGTATTTGCACCGTTGTCACCATATCCATCACCATTACCATTACCATCACCATCACCATCACCATCACCCTGACAACCATTCATACCCCTGAAGCCTTATCTTACTCGCTTCACCCTGTATCTCCACAGCTGTTACCATCACCATCACCATCGCCCTGACAACCACTTATACCCCTGAAGCCTTATATTACTCGCTCTACCCTGTATTTGGACCGTTGTCACCATCACCATCACCATCACCATCACCATCACCATCGCTCTGACAATCATTCATACCCCTGAACCCATATTTTACTCGCTCTACCCTGTATTTTCACCGTTGTCACCATCATCACAATCACCATCACAATCAACACCATCACAACTTTCCATCATTATTTCCGAACAGAATTTTATATCCTCCTCCTCCTCCGGTGCTGATGCCCTTCGAACTTTTGCAGATCCACTCCGATTCACTCGTGGATATGCTCATTTGATTCGTCTTGCCGAATGCATTAAGACAGTGAAAGCACGCTGGAGTACGTCCACTATTGGCTCTCGACTGGCTGCTCTACTTCTCTACCTTCTCTTCCTTCGCCTCCTCCTCCTCCTGCAGTGCTGACCCCTTTGACCTTTTGCAGATCAACTCCGATTCACTCGTGGGTATGCTCAATCGATTCGTCTCGCCGAGTACATCAAGACAGTGAAAGCACGCAGAAGTACGTCAACTATTGGCTCTCGACTGGCTGCTCTACTTCTCCTCCTTCTCCGCCTTCGCCTCCTCCTCCTCCTCCTCCAGTGCTGACCCTCTTCGAACTTTTGCAGATCAACTTCAATTGACTCGTGGGTATGCTCAATCAATTCGTCTCGCCGAGTACATTAAGACAGCGAAAGCACGCTAGAGTGCGTCCACTATTGGCTCTCGACTGGCTGCTCTACTTCTCCTCCTTCTCTGCGTTCTCCTCCTCCTTCTCCTCCAGTGCTGACCATCTTCGAACTTTTGCAGATCAACTCCAATTGACTCGTGGGTATGCTCAAACAATTCGTCTTGCCGAGTACATCAAGACAGTGAAAGCACGCTGGAGTACATCCACTATTGGCTCTCGACTGGCTGCTCTACTACTCCTCCTTCTCTGCCTTCGCCTCCTCCTCCTCCTCCAGTGCTGACCCTCGGCGAACTTTTGCAGATCAACTACAATTGACTCGTGGGTATGCTCAATCGATTTGTCTCGCCGAGTACATCAAGACAGTGAAAGCACGCTGGAGTACGTCCACCATTGGCTCTCGACTGGCTGCTCTACTTCTCCTCCATCTCCGCCTTCGCCTCCTCCTTCTCCTCCAGTACTGACACTGTTCGAACTTTTGCAGGACAACTCTGATTGACTCGTGGGTACGCTCAATCAATTCGCCTCGCTGAATAAATCAAGACGGTGAAAGCACGCTGGGGTACGTCGATCATTGACTCTTGACTGGCTGCTCTACTTCTCCTCCTGCTCCTGCTCCTACTCCTGCTCCTGCTCCTGCACCTGCTCCAGCTCCTGTTTTTCTTTACCCTTGCTACCAGTAGGGCTGTTGACATGATCTGGTACTCAAATCACTCGTTTGATCAAACGATTTCTTTGGTCAGATGGATGGATGGTGTGGTAGCGAAAATAGAAATACGAAGCTAGTTATTAGTGTTAGAAGCTAGATCTTAGTTTAATGAGAACTCGTATACAAGCGTACTTTGGTTCGGAAATTGCAATTGTGACCTGAACTGAGTCAAATAAGGGCTAAACCGAGTCAAATAAGGGGTAAAACGAGTAATTTCCGCATTGCTTGCTGAGGTTTCTGACGTTTCTGACTTTCGTGAAGCATTTGTGAATGCTTCATGAACTCGTGCTGAAGTTAGCGCCGAGTGGCCCACTCTCATGAACGCTTCATGAACTTGTTATGAACCCTTGACAAGCAGGGTGCTCGGGCGCACATCTCACCCAGAGTTTCTGAAACCTAAATTCAATCATTTGCTTGCTGAGCTCGCAAACCTCAGAGAGCTCGGCAATGTACTTTTGGTTTTTCCTGATGTAACAGAATTTGTCAATCTCTGTTCAAGAGAGATTGACAGATCCGTGCTCGAGATGCTGAAAAAAACTCAGGATGATGGTCAGCAACCTACAAGAAGTCTCAAACCTAGAACAATAGTACACCCATCCCATCAACCCTGAAGACAGCACCTGCAGGAACCATAACAGGATATCATGGCCCCACTGCGATGGATCGCTTGGTAGTGTAAGGGAAGAGAATTACTCAGGAAGAATTCAAGCGACGAAAGGAAGGAGGACTGGGTATATACTGTGGGCATAGCAGGCACTTCGCAGCATCATGCCCGAGAAAATGGAGAGCAGCATCAGGACAGGTGGAGGTAACTCTTCCCAAGAAAGCACGAAAAATTGTGGATACAGATTTGGGAAAAGCAGTCGTGTTAGGAAAAGTTTAAGCCGGAGCAATAAGGATGGCTATTGCACTGGGCACAAATCTCCTGTATCTACAGTTGGTCAATCTCGTTTTGAAATTTCGCAGTTGTCGATTATTAGCGAAGAAATGAAGAAGTCTCCAATGGACAGCAAGCATCTTGTTGTAAAATGTTCGCTGAAAATTGGACACAGGTTAATCGATATGCACATTTTAATAGAATGCAGAGCCATGGGAATGTCATGTGTGGACAAAGATTTTGTTCACCATCATCAATTGAAAGAGAAGGAAATATGAGAGTCAAGCGAGCTAGAGGTTATCCATTGCAGGCCCATCGAATCAGGAACCATTACAACCATGGCCAAGTCAAACATGGCAATACAATAACATCAGGAGCAACTACCAGCGTTCGTCACCAAGGAAGGTGATTATCCGATAGTGTTAGGGCTACCATGGTAACAACTTCACAATGTAACAGCTAAATTTCAAAGTTGCACAATTGGTTTCGAAAGCAGCTACAGCCAACAACACTGCCAACACAATTCGAGCCTATGGGTGTGGGGCAATCATATGGAAACAACAGATACAGAATCTCCCGTGCTGAACATATGTGCAGTAACCGCCCCACTCTTTATGAGAAGAATAATGAAGGAAGGGCTCAAAGTTCATACTGTCACATTGTATGAAATCAATAAGGCCTTGGAAATGAAAAATCTACAGGAAAAACCCCTTGAAGAAGTCATCCCCAAAGAAGAGGTCAAGTTTATATCCCTGTTAAGCAAGGAAATCACGGAAATACTACCTCCACACCGGTCTTACAGCTAGTAAATGAAGCTGGAAGAAGGGTTCACAGTTCCGATTGGACCAATTTACAGCTTAACCTGAGAAGAGCTACAAGATTTGAAAGAATGGATAAAGAAGAACTTGTTGGAGGGATTCATACTATCGTCTTCGTCTCCCAGTGAATCCGTGCTACTTGTGGATCCCAAGCCATGACGAGGTTTGATACTCTGTGTCAACTATCAGGGTGGAATGAAGGAACAATGAAAAACCGGTATCCCCTGCTATTAATCCAAAAAGTAATTACAATGCTCGAAGGCTCGCTATTATACATAGTCAGACGTCCGCGATGTATATTTGATATGATTAGAATCGCACAAGGGAACAAATGGAAAACGGCATTCAGGACCCGCTATGGACTTTTCGAATCTTTTGTTATGCCCTTTGGACTTACCAACGCGTCAGCATCATTACAAGAATTTATCAATGATATGCTACACCCCTGTTTGGACATATTCTGCACAGCGTTGTTGCACGACATACAGATTTACAACGATAACCTGAAAGAACATCAGGAACATGTCAGGGCTGTCATGACCTTACTAAAGGAAGCCGGCCTCTACCTAAAAGCAGAAAAATGCGAGTTCTATAAGGAAGAAGTCAAATACCTAGGGTCAATTGTTGGAGTAAATGCAATCAGAATAGATGCAGAGAAAGATCAAGCATTCGAGAACTGGGAAGCGCCGGTGAAACACATTGAAGTCTAAGCCTTCCTAGACATTGCTAATTTTTACTGACGATTCATACGGAATTATAACAGAGTAGTACAACCACTAAAAAAACTTACAAAAAAGCTCGAACCTTTTTACTGGGGACCTGATCAGAAAAGAGCATTCTCAGAACTGATATTAGTGTTTATATCTGTTCAGGTACTGGCCCACTTCAATTACGAAATGGAAATCGTTCTGGAAACCAACGCTTCAAGTTAGGTATCAGCAGGAGTCCTATCCCAGTTCGATGATCAAGGAGTATTACATCCAATGGCCTTCTTCACCAAGAATCGTTCGCCCGCTGAGGAGAATTAGGAAATATACCATCAAGAACTGAGTTCAATAATCAACAGCCTGGAGCACTGGAGGCCGGAGTGCAAAGGGTCAGCACATCCTATGACAATACTCACTGATCACAACAACCTGAAGTATTTCATAAAGTCCAAATTGCTGAATCGAAGACATACCAGGTGGTCCAAATTCTTGTCAACTTTCAAGTTCAAAATGGTCTACTGCCCTGAAAGCATGGTCAAATATCCGATATACTCACAAGAATGCCATGAGAAATTCCTCCGAAGAGGGGGGGCAGAAAAAACCCAACAAATCATGTTAAAAACGGAAAACCTCAACAAGGCACCGGTCAAAACCTTGGAAGTAGCATTCATGGAAACAGTTAACCTCGATAACAATTCAGTAAATCCTGACGAACTGTGGAATTGGGTAGGAAATATGTATTAGGATTGCCCGGAGTTATACACACATGAAAGATCCACTGGAGGTCTCTGAATAGGAATAAAACCAACTGATGGATGCGAATCAGCTGAAGTGGATCCAAAAATGCCATAACTCCCCGGTTGCTGGACACCCAGGACGAGCAAAAACATACGACCTACTTAGCCAAAGCCATTGCTGGAATCAGATGTGAAAGGACAGGGACCGCTAGGTACAAAACTACCACCCCAACGAACGAAGCGACGCAATCAACGAATAAACTCATCGCTAGATATAATCGTTAGAAGTGCCGGAGCACCCATGGAATCATTTGACTGTGGACTTTGTATTCGGACTGCGAGAAAGCGAAGGGGTCAACCCAGCAAGGATAGTGGTCAATCGTCTAACGATGATGTGATATTTAGTATCCTGTACTGACAAAGTGGATTGATAGAAGGTAGGAAAAATGAAAATTAAGAAAGTGTTCAGACTGCACAGAATGCCCAAAACAATAGATTCGGATCAAGGGCCGCAATTCACTTCGGAATTATGGAAAGACGTCTGCGAAAGATTGGGAATTGAACAGAGACTGTCATGTCAAGGGTTCGAGGCTCGGAGTTCTAGGGGTTATAAAAACCAATCCTGAGGCTGCAGTGATCGCGCGTACTGCGTGACAAACTAGAGACCCAAAATCCGGAATCACAGGAGTGAACAAGAAGTGGTGCCGAAGCTATTGATTGTTTTGTAGACTAGAGAATGAGTGAAGAACAAACCTGTCCTCAGCAAATCCAGCGTCCTTATATACAGCTAACGCGACCGTTGACATGTTTGCTCACTTGTTCCAAAATACATCCTCACTCCACCCAACTATATATGCAACACTTTCAGCGCGCGGTTTACGCCATAACCCTCACGCCATATTTACAACGCAACCAACACAACCTGATTCTATCCAACGGAACCTGATTCCTTCCATCAATACCTGTTTTCCTTTGTATTTCCTTTACCCTTCACCGATCCTTACTGCCTCTTCGATCCTCACTCGACACCATCGTGACAGTAGCTCCCCCTCCCACATGCAAAGTTCCTATGAAGCTGTTGATCCGGGTTTGCCACGTTGTTCGGCATGAAAAACGTTGATTGCTTGAAATCGGTCCACGTTAACTGCCGGTTCCCAACTTTGTTCGTCGCAGACTTTCCACTTAACCAGGTATTGCAGCTGTCGTCGAAACATCCTTCAATCGTCGATATGTTCCACTTCGTATGTTTCTTCCCCGTCTACGATAACTGCCGGTAGTGTGGAATTGATTTGTCCTGGCCATGGATCATCTGATATTTTGGTCAAGCAGGAGATTGGTTGTACTGGATCATTGTGACGGTCCTTGGGTAATTGTAATCGATAGGCCCATGAACTATTTGCCTCCGTAATTTTGTAGGGTCCCAGGCGTTTCCAGTCAAGCTTCTTGTTGGGTCGTTGTGTTGTAATGTTCCTGGCATCCATCCAGACTCGATCGCCAACCTTCATCTGCACTCCCTCCCGTCGATGCTTATCTGCTTGTTCCGCTTGAACATCTTGTGCCCAAGTTATTTCAGCCTTCATCTGTTGGAAGACATCGTTCATTTTCTGGGAGAGGGTGTTTGTGTTTACTTCCCTGATATCATTGCCATTCTGGATCGGATGTTGACTGAAGGTCATTCTTGAATGAAATCCATAATTGCTAAGGAATGGTGAGCATCCTGTTGTTTCCGAGGCGTGATTGTTCGAAGCGATTTCTGCCATTGGTAGCCACTGTGCCCAGTCGTTCTGATGATAATTGACAAAGGCCCAAAGATACTGTTCCATAATGGCGTTCATTCGTTCTGTTTGGCCATCGGTTTGTGGATCAAATGCGGTTGAGAGCCTTCGTTCAATCCCAAGTCTTTCACAAATGAGTCTCCAGAATTCCGAGGCGCATTTGGGTCCTCTGTGCAATACTATGGGGTCGGGAAAGCCATGTAATTTGAACACTTCTCGTATGAACATTTCGCCCAGTTTCCTTCCATCTGAATCCTCTCGACATGGTACTAAATGCTTCATTTTCGACAGTCTATCCACCACTACCCATATGGTATTGTACCCCTCGCTTTCTGGTAATTCCACCATGAAGTCCATACTTAGATCCTTCCATGGTTGTTGTGGTACTTCCATTGGTTTAAGCCATCCGTGGATTTTCTGATGATTTGCTTTGCTGCATTGACATGTGTGGCAGTTCCGTACATACCTTTCTACGTCCTTCCTCATACCTGGCCATTGATAACTCCTTTTGAGGAGTTCGAAGGTTTTTGCTCGTCCTGGATGTCCTGCTGCTGGTGTATCGTAATGATTCTTTATCAGTTGAAGATCCTTTGAAGTTTCTTCGCTGGTGATTTCCGTGGCATTGGCACACAGTCCCTCGCTGCTATCATACGGGCAGTCTTTGCATACGTTTTGAATCCAATTCCTTAACTCATTCGGGTTGGTTTGGTCTTGATTTACCACTTCCGCGGTTGCGACCACCAACCCTTGTTGTTTTCTTTTGTCAAGATTCTCCGTTTTGAGCACGATTTGCTGGGTTTTTGCTGCCCCCCCCTTTGCACGTATGTCACCTGTCATTCTAGTGAGTGCATCGGGCTTCTGGCCTTGTCGTCCTGGGCAGTATATAATCTTGAACTTGAATCTTGACAAGAATTCGGACCACCTGGTTTGTCTTCTATTGAGTAACTTTGACGTCATGAAGTATTCGAGGTTTTTGTAATCTGTTAATATTTTGATTGGATGTACTGACCCTTCTCACTCTGGCCGCCATTGTTCGAGACTTATTTCAATGGCACCCAATTCATGATGGTAGATCTTGTAATTCTCTTCTGCGTGTGTATGTTTTTTCGAAAGAATGCTACGGGATGCAGGATTCCTTGGTCATCGTATTGAGATAATTCTCCTGCAGATATCTAACTTGACACGTCCGTTTCCAGAACGATTTCCTTGTCATAATCGAAATGTGCTATGACTGGAACTGTCATGAATGCTTCTAATGCTCTGTTCTGATCGGGACCCCAGTGAAATTGTACCAACTTTTGCGTAAGCTTCGTTAATGGTTAGACCACCCTGCGGTAATTCCTTATAAATCGTTGATAGAAATTGGCGAATCCCAAAAATGCTTGAACTTCCTTGAGTTTGCCAGGTGCTTCCCACTCTTTAACCTCTGTTACTTTTTCCGGGTCCATTCTTATCCCATTTACCCCAACTATCAATGTCAGATACTTCACTTCCTGTTGGTGGAACTCGCATTTTTCCGCCTTCGTATACAGACCGGCCTCCTTAAGCGTCGTCATTAATGCTCTGACGTGTTCCTTATGTTCCTTTAAATTGTCACTGTAAACAAGGATGTCGTCCAGGAATGCCATACAGAAGATGTTCAGAAACGGGCGAAGAGTATCGTTGATGAATTCCTGAAAGCTAGCTGGTGCATTGGTGAGTCCAAAAGGAATAACGAGGGATTCGAACAGGGCATAACTGGTCCTAAATACCGTTTTCCATGGGTCTCCTTCGGTTATTCAAATCATATTGTAGGCATCTCGGACATCCAGTTTGGTGTACCATTTGGCTTTTGATAATCTCAGCAGGGTGTCCTGGATTAATGATAAGGGATATTGATTTTTTATCGTTTCTTCGTTGAGTCCTCGATAGTTCACACATAATCGTAAGTCTCCAGTCGGTTTAGGTGCGAACATCACCGGTCCTCCGCATGGTGATGATGACGATCTGATAAGTTCCTTTGACAAGTTCATTTCAATCCACTCTTTTGGGACCTGAAGTTCTTCTCTTGGCAAGCTGTATATTGGTCCGAAAGGTGGGGTGAATCCGTCTTGGAGTGTAATCTTATGATTGTATGGTCTATGTGATGGTAGTCTTTCAGCGATTACCTTATCCAAGAGGGGGAGAAACTCATGATATTCCTTAGGAATTAATTGTTCCAGCGGTTTTTCTAGAAGGTCCTTCACTTCTAGGGCCGTGTTGATTTCATATAAGGTTACCGCGTACACCTTGAGTTTCTCCTTTCTATTCCATCTCATAAATGGGGCTGCTGCTATGGCACATATGTCCAGTTTTGGCCTATCAGATTCCGCTGTTTCCATTTGATTTCCCCATACCCATACGCTCGAATGATGTTGACAATGCTTCTGGCAGTAATCGCTTTCCAATCCTATTCTTTTCTTTTGGAACTTGACTGTAACATCGTGAAATTGTAGCCAAGGTAATCCAAGTACGATTGGATAGTGTCCAAGTTTTGTAACAAATCCTGGTAATTGCTCCTGATGTCCATGTATGGCAAAATCTAGTTTAGCCATAGTGGTAATAGTTCCTGATTCGATGGGCCTTCCATCTATAACTTCCAATTGTCTTGATTCTCTTAATTCTTTTTCTTGTAATTGATGATGGCGGACGAAATCTTTGTCAATGAATGCTATTCCAGTAGCTCCGCAGTCTATCAAGGCGTGGGTATCAATGATCTTGTCTTCTATTTTCAGCGCACATTTCACAACGAGATGTTTGCTTTCCATAGAACACTCTTTATTTCTGTGCTTGATATAGAAAACTGCGAAATTCCCAAACCTGCATTAACTGACAAAGGAGATTCGTTTCGAGTGCAATTGCCATCCTTATTGCCCTGGACTAAACTTTTCCCGACTCCACTTCTTTTCCCTTTCCTTTTGTTGAATCTGCAACCCGTTCATTTGCTGCTTTCTTAAAAGGGGACACCTCCGTTGGTCTTGATGCCGCTTTTAACTTCCTTGGGCACGACGTCGCAAAATGCCTGCTATCCCTACAGTACATACACAGTCCTCCTTCCCTTCTTCTCTTCCTTTCTTCAGGTGTCATCTTCTTTCCTTTAACTGCCGAAAGATCCATTGGAGCGCGACCGTGATAACCTGCAACTGAGCCTGCCATTGCAGCGTCTGCGGCGGATGTTGTGTTGATCGTTGAATTGGATTTCTTGTATCCATCCCACTTCCCAGATTTCATTTCCAAGGCTCTTCTCCTCAGTTGTGCGTCTGTGTGTGACACCATTTTGACGAATTCGATCATACTCTCTGGTTCCACGATGTGTTGAATGGAATCCTTGAGCTCGTTGGACAGTCCTCGCTGTAATGCATCCAGTTGAGCGTCTTCGTTCCATTTTGTGTCTACTACGTATCTTTTGAATTCTGCGTAGTACTGAGAGAATTCGCTGTCTCGTTGCCTGAGTTTCTTGAGTTCCCTTTTCGCTGTTGCTGCTATGTCTTGATCTTCGAATGCTACATCCAGCAAGTCAACTAGGTCTTTCAGGGTATTGAGTTGGACTTCCCCTGAGATTTCATCACAGTGTGGCATTAACAGTGCTAGAGCTACTCCCTTTAGGCAACCAACCGTATATCTCAGCTTTTTCTGTTCATTGTT
Organism: Trichophaea hybrida; assembly: GCA_015178995.1. NCBI lineage: Eukaryota > Fungi > Ascomycota > Pezizomycetes > Pezizales > Pyronemataceae > Trichophaea > Trichophaea hybrida. The sequence goes on from WHVE01000135.1 coordinate 186,206, forward strand.
GAATGCCTTTGGTTTTCCGGCTATCTTTAATGCCAACTGCACCTTGCATCCTCGAAGTTCCTTCCTCTCTTCTCATGAAAAACTAGTGATGTCATTCACTTTTCCCTCCTGCTCCTCTCTTCTCATGAAAAACTAGTGATGTCATTCACTTTTCCCTCCTGCTCCTCTCTGTCCGTCCTTTCTCCTCATTCCCCCCTTCTTCCTTCCGTTAATTTCAGGATCTTGGTTACCTGTTGTCGATTTTCCTCCGCCAGATCCCTAAATATCTCCATTTGAGCTTGAGCATCTTCCAGATCCTTTTTCAGTTCCGCCAGGTCTGGATTTACCTCCTCCAATGTCTGTTTTAGAATCCGGACTGCTTCTTCCAGGTCCCCATGCTCACATGTCTTTGGTGTTCCTGCGGTAGCCGCTGCTTGTTGAGTAAGCAGTAGTTCCTGCTTCAGATGGTCTATTTCCTGGACGACTTTTTCTCCTTCTGCCAACAATTCCGATATTCGTACTTCCGCATTCTTCACATGTTGCTGTGCCTTGAGCAATTCGTTCAGTCTGGTGGTTGTTGGTGGTTGGCTTATTGCTTTGAGCCCTTTGTTGATATCCTCGATGTGCTCCCTGAGCTGTAAATGGTTCATGACTTCTATGTTCTTTGCCGCCACAATTTCCAGCTCCATCTGTAAGGCTCCTGTCAATGTGACATCGCGAGTTGGTCGTGAGGATTCTCCTGACATCCTGGCGGTGGTGTTGAGAGGCTGCTGTGAGGAAGTTTGCTGCTGTGAATTCAGAGGAGGATATTCTGTTCAGGCAGTCTGCTACCTGGTCGATGTTGTCTTGGATTTGTTGGACTTCCGCTTCGATTTCTGCATCTAAAAATGGATTCACCATCTACCAGAAAAATACTTTGTGTTTGCTGGGTGTTGTTACGATGATCAGCGGGGTTGGTAGAGGGGCCAGGGGTAACTCTCTGTCTACTCCCTGTCCCTTATTTGCTTTTCGTTCGTTGTAATCCGTCTACAAGATGTGGCTGTTTATAACTTTCTGTGTTGCCTTGATCGTGGATTCTGATTTCGTTGATTGAGCTTCTGCTGCTTTGCCGATTATTGTATGTGTTCGCAGTAGCACGGTTCTTCGTTCTGACAATTGACGTGAAGACCGTAATACTTGGTGCAAAAGTTCTTGAATACTATGTCGTCAATTTGGAGGCCTCCTCCATTGCTTGCTGCTTCTGTCCAGTAGCTATTCCATGGAGATACCACTTGTGGCTCGTCCCAGAAGTATGTTTCCACAGGTTCCTTGGGTTCATTAAGGATAGTGTCGATGCTATCAAAGGCGTTCAAAGGATCTTTTTCAAAAGATTGATGGTTGGACCAGCTAGGTCGAAGAAATTGATTCAGAATTGTTGTGGTTTGTTGCTGTCGATTACTGGCATTTAAAACAGCATGGATTTTTCTCTTCGATGTTTCCACAGGCACACAACATAGCAGTGTCTCCAAAAGATGTGTACTGTGAGCTTGTTCTCGAAGTTTCCAACTGATTTAAACACAGAACACAGGGAGTTGCAGGGTCTGTGGTAAAAGTAACAACCGCTTCAATGAGAATAGCGGCACATACACTGAAGTATAACAAGTAGAATCGATTTGTTGACTCGTTCTTCTGTCAAGGGTACAAGGCTAGGAGTTCTAGGGGTAATTACAATCCAACGTGTGGCTGCAGTGATCGCGGGTACTGCGTGACAAACGAGAGATTCAAAATTCAGAATCACAGGAGTGAACAAGAACTGGTGCCGAAACTATTGATTGTTTTGTAGACTAGAGAACAAGTGAAGAACACACCTATCCTCTGCAAATCCAGCGTCCTTATATACAGCTAATGCGACCATCGTCATCTTTGCTCACTCGCTCCAAAATACATCCTAACTCCACCCAACTATGTACGCAACCCTGTCAGCCCGCGGTTTACGCCATAACCATCATGCCATATTTACAACGCAAACAACAAAACCTGATTCTTTCCAACAAAACATGATTCCTTCCATCGATACCTGTTTTCCTTCGTATTCCCTTTACCCTTCATCGATCCTTACTCACTCTTCAATTTTCACTCGACACAACCGTGACATGTCAACTGCATTCCGCCCTCAGACTGACGATCATACTGTGAGAGTCAATACAGTAATGCAATAGTATTATTGAAATTTCATCAATTATCAGCAAAATTCCCAGGTCGGATTGCTACCCATGCCATAGTTCGCAGCCAATGATCATACCTTGGACACAACGAATACGTCCGTGTTGTGTGGCAAATACAGATTCCATCCATGAATGACCTTCGCCAAACATCCGTTCGGCGATTGGAACGATATCCGCAAAGTCAACTTACAGCCGGTTGTCCAACGAATGGAACAACTGTTCAGACAACTTAGGGAAGAAATGAACAGAGCCCAGGCCGTACAGTCTGAACAAGCCAACAAATCACAAAGACTCGGAACGGAGTTGCAGATAGAAGACGAAGTATGGATGGATACCAGAAACCTATCGACAGCCTGACCCAGTGAAAATCTGGACTGCAAAAGAATTGGACCGTATGAATTCATGGAGGTTATCAGTCCATGGGGCTATTGAATTAAGCTACAAAATGAACTGCACATTCACCATGTTCAACTGATATCCAGACTAGAGGAAGCCCCCCAGGATCCCCTCCAGGATCAAAAGCCAGAACTACCATCACCGGTAATAGTGGACGGGGAAGAGGAGTACGAAGTTGAGCGGATAGGCCATTCCAGGCTGATCCAGAGGCAGCTACAGTATTTGGTAAATTGGAGGGGCTTAGGGTTAGCAACGGTTCCAAATTACGAGTCCAGGTCGGTTCCGGTTCCGGAACTGTACCAAACCCGAACTGGCACTAATCTCCGGTTCCAAACCGGGAACCGAGACCAATAGTACCGTTCTGGAACCGCCAAGGAACCGAACTGCCCAATCACAAGTGGTTTCGACCTGGAACCGACCCGGACGCGCCGGGTTTTGGCAGGTTTTGTCTCAACAACTATCGCTCCAATTAAGTAGTTGAGTTCTGATTGGATCCCGAAATTTTATATACGTAGATTATGAAGTTTTTGACGCTCATTCACCTCCAGCTCTCCGAATTGCGATTCAATTTGTATACGTTGAGTCCCTGGGAAAAACACTCAATTTTTGCCGCATTTTTGGCTTCATTTCACAGCGACTCCACAAATACTGATCGTATCGCCAATCCAAGGGCGGGAGGTAAAAGAACGTCAAAAACGGCATAATCTACGCATATAACATGTTGCAATCCAATCAGAACTCAAATACTTATGTGGAGCAGAAAAGCTGTGATTATTGGGGCCGATGAAGAATGAGGCTCTGCTGCAGGTGAAACGCGCCAAAACCCTGTGGGTTTCGGTTCGGTTCCGGGTTGGAACCGCTTGTCATTGGGCGGCTTGGTACTTTGGGGGTTCCAGAACTGGACCCGGGGCTCAAATCCGGGTTAGGAACCGCTTGTAATCGGGCGGTTCGGTTCCTCGCCGGTTCCAAAACCGACTCAGGGGCACGGTTCCGGATCCAATCCGGACTGCGGCCAGGTAACACGGAACCATTGCTAACACTAGACGGGGTACCACCAGCGCAGGTGGGAGCCCACTGTCACGGTTGTGTCGAGTGAGGATTGAAGAGGGAGTATGGTTTGATTAAGGATCAAAAGATTACGAAGGGAAACTGGTTTCATTGGAAGGAAACAGGTTTTGACAGAAGGAGTCAGGTTTTGATGAAAGCAATCACGTTTCGTTGGTTGCGTTGTAATTATGGCGTGATGGTTATGGTGTAAGCCGCGGACTGAAAGTGTTCCGTACATAGTCGAGTGGTATTAGGATGTATTTCGGAACGAGTGAGCAAAGATGAAGACAGTCGCGGTAACTGTATTTAACGACGCTGGATTTGGGGAGAATACGTTCGTTCTTCACGTGTTCTCTAGTCAGCAAAACAATCAATAGCTTGGGCATCAACCTTTGTTCACTTCTGTGATTCCGGATTTCGTGTCTCTTGTTTGCGACGCAGTACCCGCAATCACTGCATCTTTAGTTTGGTTTTTATAACCCCTAGAACTCCGAACCTTGAAACCTTGATACCCTCAACCAATATACAAGAACATAAGGCTATCGATGATTGTCACAAGGAACAACCTGGCAAGCCTGGACAGTGACCCAGATAGGAACTTGACATTGGAGAGAGGAAGGCTACTGTTACAGTTGTGTTGAGTGACGATCGGTGGTTGAGTGATGATCAGTACATAATATAGAAGATCAAGCATGACGAGAATGAAATCAGGTTTCGGATGGAGGCTAACATATGACGAGAATGCAATCAGGTTTCGAACCGAGTCTAGAGCATGATAACAATGAAATCAGATTTTGAAAGGTGGCGGAAGCATGATGACAATGAAATCAGGTTTGTAAGGGAGGCTACAGTCTGAAGAGAATGAAATCAGGTTTCGAAAGATGGTTTTACGGGAAACGACGGAATTATACGAAAGTAGTGTACAAAGAACACAGGAGTTTGGATGCATTATGGAACGAGAGAAATCACTGTATATACACCAGGCGTTCAGTGGAGGATAAGTTTCTTTCTTCACTCGTTCTCTTGCGCATAAAACAATCAATTAGCTTCGGCTTTCGCTTCTTTCACACTCGGTGTGTTTGGAACAACTCTCTTGCATACAGTCTTCATTTCGTAGCTACAGGTTACTGCTAGCATCCTCAACCACCCGGCATCCGGTTTTTATAACCTCTACGACATTGGACGCTGAACTCTGGATACCGAGCCTTGAACCCTTCACAGACATAGCCCTTACAGGTATTCCTGAATCTCAACTGGAAGTCAGCACCAAGGGTAACCAATGCAAGCACTGGGGTTCTTCAGAGCATTGATGGGTGTTCTGCAAGAACACAATGAAAGCTTCGTCCAGCATGGAGAAGGAGAATTAGAAGCGTAATGTAGACACTTCGACTTGAAAAGAGACCACCACTTGTTCGTGGTCAGGCCAAGCAATCTCGCTGATCACATTATTAAAACACATGCGGCAGCCTCTAGCTCTCGAGTGCTTGACCAGGTTGACTCTGATGTTATGGAGATTGACAGATGAAACGAGTTTCCTCTGGCTTTGGTGGGACTCAGGATTGCGGTCATTCCTATGTGCTTGGAGTTACAGATACCTCTGCTGATTGTATATGGGTATAGACATCCATATTTCTTTTGTATTTGTGGGTACAGACCTCCTTATTGCTTTTGGGTTTTCATTTTGGGGCATACCAATAATGTCATTGGTATGGTTTATGAGTTTTGATTTTGCAGCTTACTGATGAGGTCATTGGTATTGCGTAAGGGTTTTCGATAATGATTAAATTTCTTTTCTGCAGTTTAAACAATTGTGCCTGAGGATGAGTTCAATAGTCGAAATATGCTGTTCATATAGCATCCAAGTGTGATGGGCAAACTCCATTATACTCATTCAGACTTTATTCCCATAAAAATTTGTGTATTAGTCACCCCCACCCATTCATGATGGAGCTGTTCCGAGAGGCAGTTCATTATAGTTTGTACTCAAAAAGATCAAAAACACAAGGCTGTGGCCAGCGCCCCTCACACTGAAACCGAGAATTTTAAACAACTTCCACCTGAACCGAAAACAGGTACTTAACCCACTGTACGCATGTTTTCAAGCTATTAAGACAAGAACAACATCCCAGTTATGGTTCTCTTGGATACGAGTCCAATACACCCATGATGTTCACACAGTCGGCCAAGTCAAATGTAGTATTGGCAACAGGACCTGGTTATATGGCTGCGGTCCAGTTCGGAACTTGACCCCTGGCCCCAGTTCGGTTCTGGATCCGCCAATCAACCAAACCTGTCCAATCACAGGCGGTTAAAAACCGGAACTGAACCGTAACCCACTGGGTTTTGGTGGGTTTTACCTGAAGCAGAGCCTTATTTTTCATCGGCCCCAATAATCACAACTTTTCTGTTCCAATTAGGTATTTGAATTCCTATTGGATCATGACATGTTCTATACGTAGATTATGCAGTTTTTGACGCTCTTTCACCTTCCGTTCCCCAATTTGCAATACAATTAGTATGCATTGAGTTGCTGTGAAATAAAGCCAAAAATACGGCCAAAATCGACTGCTTTTTGCAGCGACTCAACAAATACTAATCGTATCGCAAATCGGAGAGAGGGAGGTGAAAGAGCGTCAAAAACTGAATAATCTACGTGTAGAACATGTCGCGATCTAATCAGAACTCAAATACTTAATTGGAGCGATAGTTTTAGAAAAGAAATCTGCCAAAACCCGGCGGGTTACGGTTCAGTTCTGGTTTTTAACCGCCTGGGATTGGAAGGTTTGGTTCCTTGGCGGTTCGGAACCGGAACAGACCTGGATCCGTAATTTGGTATTGTTGCAAACACAAGTCAAATGGTGTCCCATTAGTGACTCAAATGGAACCAAAGATTGTTGAAAACTTCAATGCAGGAAGAGCAGAAGGAGCAGGTTGGCAGTATACCTTTCCCATTACTCTGCAACATGAATTCAATTATACCAAGGAAACCTTGGAAATCAGTCCTATGGGGGATTCGTCCAATATCATATTACCTCACTGGTGAATGTTCAGGCATCAAGCACTCAGCGGAGTTACAGAAGGATACAATAAGCTCCAGTTAAGGTCAAAACACTGCCATCAACATTGAACGAAGGCCGAAGTCTGATCCCTCTCAATACAGTATGATGATTCGATTTGGATATTCGGGACAGACCTGCAATGGATGGGGGTTATTGGTCCAATGTATGTTCATACGGCGCATGAGATTGAAGTCAATTGGGTAGAGTGAATCCTATGGCATTGAAGAGACTTCGAAACCATGTACACAGAAGAAACTGCCAACACTCTTCCGCATCATCGATCTTATGACAATGCCATAGACTTGAACAATGGAAAGCAATTGCAGTGAGGTCCCAGCTACGCAGTCTCGGAGAAGTTGCTTTCGGTCCTCGAATGATATTTTCGGACGATGCTTGATTGTGGAAAGATCTGTCCTAGCAAGTTGTTCGCAGAAGAACCCATACTCTGCATTCCAAAGCCTCACGGAAGAGGCTTACGTTTTTTCATGGATTACAGGTCTTCATCGTGTAATGATTATGAACCGATATCCATTGCCGCATATGAACAATCTTAGAAACAGGGTAGCTGGATTGATGATCGTCACCAAGATTGATTTGAAGGCAGGGTAAAACCTCATTTGAATTACACCTGGTGATAAATGGATAACAGAGGTTTGTTCGAGCTATGGCTATTATGAATACCTAGTAATGCCGTTCCAATTGGTGAACCTGCCAATTACATTCCAAGACACGATGTACAAGATCCTGCGAGATCTAATCGTTCTTGGTTTAGCGGTCTATCCAGATGATAGCTACAACAATACAGAAAAGAAGACGAGCATATGCAATTGACTAGCGAAGTCCTTCGTCGACTACAGAAAAACTATTGGAAATAAAACCCAATAAGAGTAAATGGCACCAGAAACAAGTTGAACTCATTGTGTAAATCATATAGGGGGAAGGTGTCAGCATGGCCGAGGACAAGATTGACAATATTCTTGAAAGGGTGATTCCGCAGTCTGTCAAAGATGTTCAGTCTTTTCTTCGCTTTGCAAACTGCTATCAACGTTTTATCGAAGGATGGTCAAAGCTATGCCATCCTCTAACACTGTTAACCAAGGAAACCAACAAAAAGTTTGATTGTAATGCATATCCGCGAAATCAGATATCCTTCAACACACGCTGGAGGTACTGTACTGAAGCACCCATATTATGGCAGCTCGAGCCTGTTGGGCCTGTAGTAATTGAGACTGACACGAATGATTTTGCAATCGAAGCAGTTCTTGTTCTTGTTAGTTGGTGGAGGATATTGCTCGGTGGAGTGACGGGTGAACCCATGGTGTGACTGCGCTATGTGGACCAACTAGTCTGTTTGGCGAGTGCACAGGCTCCTTTTGCTGACTAGTTATCCCACAGAGTGCCACATCAACATTACCTGTTGCAAATATATTTTGGTCTAATTAAGTCTGCCAGTATTTGTCCAATCACCAAGAATTGCATACATGTAACACGCAATATACATTGCTCTTTCCATTTTCAGTCATTGATTTACGATATCTTTAAAAACACAGACACAAAATGCCAAAAATCGATATTTTTCCACAACCATTCTAACAATATTCGGGATATGGACTGATGACAAGGAGGAAGAAGAGGACAGCCAGAGCGAAATTTTCGGTGGGGATAAGAATAGTGAGAACCGTGAAGAGATGTGAAGGAAGAGAATAGGAACTTGTTAGCGGCCCAGATATCAGATGATGACATTGAGTATAGTGTAATTGTAGTTGCGACACGGTGTTGAGGGATTCAGTGTTAATTTTTGTAATGAGTAGTGTGAATCAAACGCCAGTCAGTTTGTGGAACACTGATTTGACTGGTTCATTCGTCAACGGTGGGACTGCATGAACTGACCGGTTATTCCATGGAGCAACAAACTTCATGAACTGACTAGAACTGCTCTATTCCAAGTCATTGATGGATGACTGCACTCTATTGCATACCACTCTGGAAAGATGGAAAGAGCCGAAAGCAATTATGCAATCCACGACAGAGAAATGCTTGAAGTCATATCAGCATTCAAAGAATGGCGACGGTATCTCGATGGGGCCACTCATTCAATTAGTGTATTCACCGATGACACAAGGCTCGAATACTTTTCAAGACAAAGAAATTGGATCAGAGACAAGTTTGGTGCGCACAAGAACTGGCAGGTCACGATTGCAAAATATTTCACCCGCCATTGAATGAAAAAAACGAGTCAGTCATTTTATTCAGGTGGTCCGAGTACCGCGGTGAAAACAGGAGGGTTAGTGGCGAAGATCACCAGAATCAGCTAATCCGCGATATTCTGATGCGCGGTCCATCGGTAACATCTAATGGGGAAGCAATGCAAGTGGTGGGAATGAAGTTACGAGGTGAACAAATTGGTATTTCTTCTGCCAAGTTCGGAGTGATTCCAGTTGCCAAGTTCACTTCCGAGCTGTTGGAAGCAGTGGTCGGTGCTGTTAATCAGGATGCTGTATGGCATGAAGAATGTGTCAGAGCGATGGATGGCAATCCTAGCCGTGATATCTCTTTCGAAAACAAAGCCCTTCATTAAAAAGGTCAACTGTGGATTCTGAACATTCTGCAGCCGAAGAAAGATGAATTGGAGTCGCAGCACAATTTGATGGTGGCTGTACATATAGAACTGGACAAAACAATCGAGCAGATCAGACGAAACTTGATTTTGCCAAACATGGAGAAATTCATTTCTGATTTTGTCCATTCATTGCCGGAGTGTCAAAGTAACAATGCAGCTTGTCATACACATTACGGACACTTCCAACCTCTTGAATTATCATACTGCCCATGGGATTGAATTCCTATGGATTTTATTATCGATTTACCAGTGTCAGGCGGTTGCTCATCAGTATGGGTTATCGTCGATGGCTGAACGAAAATGGCACAATTCATTCCATCGAAAGCTGTTGCAGAGAACACTACGGACTTGGTCAAAATTTTCCTAAAAGCATATCGTGATTTCTAGGCCTACCTTCAAACATAGTGTCAGATCGTGACTATATGTTAACCTCCGCATTCTGCAAAGCTCTAATAGATGCTCTTCATATTGGACTGAAGATGTCTTTCCCATCCCACCTGCGAACCGATTGGCAAACACAACGAGTCAACCAAACGCTGGAATGCTATCTGCGGAATTACTGCAATCACGAGCAGGACAATTTGGCCGAGATGTTACCAATGGCAGATTATGCCTATAATGACTCCCTCATCACCGCTACAGGAAGGTCACCAATCTTTGCACACATTGGGTTCGATCCTCAAATGAATTGGCTGATGGAAGCTGAAGCAATGAATCTGGCATCTATGAATCAGATACACTGGATAACCAGTGTTCATATTCATTGCTGTAGGAGCTGAGATTAGGCACAGGAGACAATGGGGAAGTAACACGAGAAAACTTGCAGATGAAGCTCCGAAGTATTCCATTCATGATTTTGTTATGCTGAATACAAAGAACCTCAACATTGGAAGGCCCTCTAAGAAATTAGAAGGGAAGCATAATGGACCCTGCAAGGTCCCGAAGGTGCTCTCGCCCACAGTGATGAAGCTTGAGTTACCAAATCAATCGCCAATGCACAATGCTTTTCACGTATCACTCATCCAACCATACTGACTCGCCACCAACCCTAAGCGATCACCACCAACCCTAGTCGATTGCCACCCAAGCTAGCCTGCGCCAGTGAGCGGATTGAGCTTGGTTATGATGTAGATGGCTATGAGTGTGAAACATCCGATGAAGTTGAGGAAGTCATGGGCAGCCAGTATAGCAAAGCATGGAAACGAGTTTTAGATTTGGTTAAGCGAAAGAAATGTCCGAACAAAGCATATTAGACGTATGAACCTTATGCGAACTTCAAGGAAACAGAGTTATTGAAAGTGTATCATAAGAGGAATCCTCAAGTCGCGAACGATAGTGGGATCAGACAGTTGAGCTAGTATCTTTTCCCCACAAAGGGTTTTTAACGGCTACCAAGACACCTGACCAACCATTTGGGTCCATGGGTACAAGGCGTCTTATGTTCCCAATCATGAATCACAGATGGATTTGGTTTTCAGGACACAAGCTGTCATGATTTTTCCAGATGAAAAGAAGGAGGATTATTGTTGTAGGGGCATGTGGGGTCACAATTTCCCCGGATCATCATACAAAAAAGACAGCAAAGGACGCAAGCAACTGGATTGGCCTGATTTGCTTACTGCCATGATTCAGATGGACCTAAGCAACTTGATTGGTCGACTGTGTTTGCATGTCTCAGCAAGCGGCCAAAGGGCAATGGTCTGTGCAGGCCCACGAACTTGGTGGATCTCGAAACCACTTTTTCGGCGGGCTGGATCATACATCACCAAAAGGCACGCAGGTATAATGCTGATCAGATTCGAACTCTCCAAGCGTGAAGGTAGTATTTTACTTTACATTATACCCTCCAAACGGGGACACATACAATCACTCGTGATAGCGTCCGCTGCCACTATTCTCTAACTCCAGAGTGAAGCTTCTCGAAATTGGAAAGTTTTCGAACTGCAAAGCATACTGAACTGCCAATTTCTTGAACAGCGAAGCTTCCTGAACTGCAACGTTTCTCGACCAGTGGTATTGCCGAACCAGCGAAGTTAGCCTCTGTTGAATGACTCCAGAGTGCACCCCTTAGGCCAGAGTAACGCAACGATATAGTCACTGCGAAACTCTTCATGCAAAGACAGCGAGAGTATACATCGCTCCGAATCTTTCTACAGTATGAAAGCTAGAGAACGTACCGCTCCAAGCAATGAAGCTAAAGAAAGTTCATCTTTACGCCACGAAAGCTAGAGTATGCTACTCTCTACAAGCCGAAACCGGAAAGCACGCACTGCGCCATACAACGAAGCTACTCGCAATCGAACAAAGCCCATAGGTTTGGAGGTTAATTAGATCGAAAGGATACCACCGATCTCGAAGGCAGAAACATTTGAGTTAATGCCATAAACAATACGAGCGGAAGGGTATAATCTAACAACGGTAAAGATACCGTTGGCCCTGAAGATAGAGTTCCACAAATGTTGTGAAGTTAAGGGCATTGGCTTGAATGACCGGCAGTGGTTGCTAAAGTAGTTGAGGTATGGAAGTTATAGAGTAAATTAGCAGTTAAGAGCAAAGACGAAGGTATAAAGACCTTTGGTTTCTTCAAGGAGAGAAAGGCATCAGATTATTGATTACATTCTCAGCGAGGAGAACAAGCTTTAGCACTATACACATTTGGAAATCCATTTCTTTTCGTGGTGAATCTTTCAGTTATTTCCACATCCTGAGCAAAGCTCCTAATCGACCGCAATGGAAGCAATTCCTCAACCGAATATGGCTACTACTTTGACCGGTGAACCTGGGATAACGCTCCCGGCATCACACTGCCTGAGATGTGGAAGGAAGCGATCGATTGGGTGAGGATGGATATGAGCTGGTTCCGGATATCATCTGGCTGATGACTGGCAATGCTGAGGGGGGGACTTGACTGTTGGTAGGACAAGGTTGAGAGAGGACATGCAGATGTACAAAATGGGGGAAGAGAATGAATGGGGGAAAAGATGAATGGAAAAGATGAATGTGAACTTCAGAGACTTGTATGTGAAACACTCAGCCTCGATTAGGTATGTTGAGCCTGTCATCTTGTTTAATCTCATACCACCTAACCCAAAATGGCTTGCCAAACCCAAATTAGTGGTGCGATTTCGGCCATCCCAGCCATATGTGGCTTAGCCCAGCAACTGTCAGACAAGAATACTAATGCAACTTCCCGAATTGAGACCTGGTATCTTGTATACGAATCCATGCTCCAGGAGTTTCTCTCCCTTCATGCTCGTCCATCTCCATCTCCATCTCCATCTCCATCTACATCACCTCTCTCAACCTCGTCCCATCTACAGTTAAGTTACCCCCCTCAGCATTGCCAGTCAACAGCCAGATGACATCTAGGACCATCTCTCATCCATCCTCGCTCGATCGATCACTCTCTTACACCGTGTGGCCCTCGTCTCAGCAGCCAGCTTCAGCAACCGACTCCCGTACATGCAGCACCTCTCCGCTCTATCCAAGTCAAGTCCTCCACTCAGCTTCCCAATCGTGGGTTAACATTTCCCGGGCCAGACCTCGCACCAATTACACTCGTGTTCTGTCAGGTCCTCGCTCTCTGCAGCCAACTTCAGCGACCTACTCCAGCAACTGACTCCATCCCATGTATGCACATGCTGCCGAATACCGTTAGTGCTGCCTCTCTCCTGTCTTTCCTCCCCTCGGCTTCTCGACCGTGGGTTAATATCTATCAAGCCAGGTCGCGCACCAATTAACTCGTGTTCTGTCTGGCCCTCGCTCTCTGCATCCGGCTTCCAAGCGATCTCTCCCCAAACCTTCTTAAGAGCCGTATCTCATCAAACCCCTCTCTCATCAACCCATCTCTCCAAGCCCGTTTGTGAGCAATCTCGTTCATCTCTCTCTGCCCCGCCTGAGAGCCATCTCGTCCATCTATCCCCAAGTCCACTTGAGAGCGACCATGTCAGAGTTGTGAGTGCTAGAATATCAGAGTTTCGAGAGTGATCATGTCATAGTTGTGAGAGTGTGTCAAAGTTGCAACTTGTAAATAGTAGCTCATAATTTAGTAATGAATAAATAGTATATACCATGATTAAATATGAAGCGACCATGAGATTACAGTGATTACTCTGACATGTGACCGTAGGGTCTGACATGATCATAACCACCATACCCGTGGACTCTGACAAGCGACAGCCGTCTCTCAAACTTGGCCTTGTCTCCTCTTGTATTCATCCGACCGTGTATATACTGGAGATAGATGTCAATAGAACCTGCAATGTCCATACAAGTTCTACAAGTCGGTAGCGCGGATACATTTCCCGACGGATGTAATGATGCAGACATAAGGAGATTACTTATAGAATTTCCATGACCTAGGGCTTGAGCGACCGTGAGTTGTCTTAGTTATGCTATGGCCGCAAACGGCCGAATGCAATATGATTACAAACAAACAAACAAACACAGTATCGGACACAAGTATCCGTTGTACAATACTATAGTACAAGCTCAAAATTCTGTGGTCTGGGTGCTATATAAAAAATAAAATTTAAGGCCGCGAAGCTGCCTCCCTGCCTTGTTTGAAATACCGATGCAGAAGTAACACCTAACTCATATACATAAGCGCGGTGAGGTGCACCCGTAGAAAAAATAGAGCGGTAAAAATGCGGCAGGTTTCATAGAATGAAATCAAACACGTTAACGCATTGCGATAGACTACCCGTACGTGCACTAGGCAGATTTCACAGATCGGCTAATGAGGTTTAGGTATTTGGCGATTATCCGGTCAGTCTTTTGGGCCCCAAATGTGCAGTTTGGTGTGACATACTGTAATAATGCACGTAAGAGGTACCCCATTTCGGGTATACTACCTACCATTTGCGGTAATGTTTCAGCGCTAAGGCGGTTTACCTCTTATGTGAGTTATTACGGTAGTAACGACCAGAGGCATACTGGAACGGAAAGTCTAGACGACTACGAATCAACGAAATACAGTGCGATTCTCGGGCGAGGCTGGGTTAGGGTTGTTTTCTGTTCAGTGATCGATCACTGAAACGAAATTGATATCACAGGCACACAATCGCATTAGTGTTTGTTATACAATTCTTCCCAGTGTAAGTATCATTCAATGCACGTATACGTATTTATGCTAGAGATATAGAATTTTTGCTAGGGGAGGAATGAGAAGTCTAAGTACTCTTCCAAATAGAAACATTGCAGAAGCACATTCCAATATTAGAGCCGTCCTGCCACCACAAAATTGTAACTTTCTCGCCGTGTGTCTTGGATCTTGGCTGACAGTAGTTCTTCATGGTTCTGCAGGACTTAACCTTTGTGAGCACTTTGCAGTCAACAACAATACCAACGGCAACTTTGGTAGGCTGATAGGTATCAAGCAACAGAGCCTCACACATTCACTGAAACAATGTGCAGCACTACTGCACCCTACTGCAGGCCAAGATCCAAGACGCACGGTAAGCAAGTTACAATTTTGCGGTGGCAGGACGGCTCTATTGCCTGTTCGAGTGAGCTGGGTCTCAGCCAGTTGTATACCACGCTAAAGGCATTTGAAGTGTCATAATCCTTGGGGGCGCGTTGCACTGGTAGAGTATGACTTGTTAATTACGTACGAATAGTATGGATCAAGTGCTACTATGATCTGTGTACAGCTGGATTCTGAATCTGGCTGGACCCTTAAAGTATAGTGTTGATTCCCGATAATACTATTTTAGTGAACTAGTACGTGGTGCCAGCGACATCCATCCCACCGGCAACGCCAACCAACTCGCTGCACGTATCTGCAACACGGACGGACGTCAGTCGGAGGAACAGACGCAACGTTTGCAGTTTGGGAGGTACAGCAAATTCATGTATGCGTGCAAGCAGTTTGAAGCGAACCCAACTCCACAGCTGAAAATAGCCCAACACACTGGTTGATATTTTGTATTTGGGGTCTCTCGAACGTGTTTCTCATCAGGGTTCTTCTTCGAGCCCTTCCGCAGAATCCTGACAAAAAGCTACCTTACCAGCCGAACGTCGAAGTTGCCACTGCATTCGAATTTCGAACCCGAATCGCGAACCCGAATATCGAACCGAATATACATGTCGAACATATTTAATATCCTTCGAAGCCCGAGAATGATTGGCGTCGTCATGCTGATGCATCAAATCTTGAGTTACTCCAGCACGGCAGCCTCCGCGCCAATCGACCAATGGCGTCCTTCGCTAGGGAATGAGACAGCACTTCGACACAACACTGCACCATCTTGGGTACAAGAACCAAGATACCGTGGAACGTGGGGAATTCTCTACAGCTGCACGATAACACTTCTTTTGTGTGTTTATAATGCAATGCATTTGAATGTGCCTGCATACGATGAAGGTCGATTTGCGAATTTTTGGCGTGGGATTAAATGGGCTCTGATAGCTATTGTTGCTCCTGAGGTAACTTTGCTGGCTGCATTTTTTCAGTTTTATCAGGCATGGCGATTATGTATGCAACTCGAAGAACTGAAGGGCAACTCAATCGGGAATCCCGATTCAATCGGACAATCCGCAAATGCTATATCTCTTGCCTATCCGCCTGCAAGCGAAAGAGTGCAAGCCATTATTTTCCATTGGTTTTCGAGGACGCCTGTTCCTAGGAAGCGCTTCCCTCTCGCATATGGATTTTATGCAGGAATGGGGGGTTTTACAGTGGATACTAAAGACCTCCCGGAGTTCGACCGATACCCCAAGAACACACGACTAGCGATCACGCCGTCTGGACTTGTCGTTTTGGCTAAAAAGGGGCACTTTCTGGAGGTTGATATCAAGACAATCAAAAACAAATCTAAGGCGGATATATTAGCCAAAGGGTTGGCCATATTACAAGTTACCTGGATGGCCATTGAGGTACATAAGCTACCTTTGATCAATTCGTTACATTAATATGCTGACTATATCTGATAGGTTATTGCCCGCAAGTTGAAGGGTTTCCCGCTTTCGGTCCTCGAAATTCACACGCTTGTCCATGTATTCTGCGCTCTGCTGATGTATTCATTTTGGTTCGAGAAGCCTGCCGGTGTACAGGACCCAACTCTAGTAGACGAATCAACAGGAAATATTCTGCGAGAAGCCATCGATAGTCAACAGGTCATCGATCTGAGTGTGCAGACAACTTCACAGGCTACGAAAAAATATGCCAAGATTCATGAAATATTGCCTCTGGTAACAGTCCGGGTGTTGAATGCCTGTGATATCGTCTATTTCTTTAGCATTTTGGGTTCGATTATAATGTCCATTGGTGTTTTTATTGTTTTTGCAGCGTACGCGGGTGTCCACATGTCTGCATGGAATTACAAGTTCCCAACGACTGTGGATGGCCTGATTTGGAAGGTATCTTGCATTTGCATCATGGCGGGGAGTGTGGCTGCGATTCCATGGCTCGGGATGGTTGAAATCTATGTTGGCAAGGCGGAGTACTCATTACGCCAGGTGATGCCTTTATATTGGCAACGTTTGGAAGATTCGTTTGGAAGGGGGTCTGTGTCGTATACTCTAGGTTGTGGGTGGAATATTTTTTCCGTGATCATGATACCACTGTTTCTTTGTGCCCGAATGGCAATCGTGGTCGAGTCTTTTATTAGTGTATGGAAGGTTCCGGAAGGGGTCTATGCAACGGTAGTATGGACACAGTATATTCCTCATTTCTAGTGTATGTATCTTGGTATTTTGCATGCCCTTTAGTTTTGAAAAATTTTTTTTTTTTTTTGAATCATTGTATTCGGCCGCTTGCTGCCAAGACATAATCTACCTTTTTCCCCGGTACTTCTCCAGTGTGACCGTCAGGTGTCCCTTCTTGTCTCTTGAAGCAAAGTCGTACCGTCCTTTTCTCCTCCTCCTCTTTAGTTTTGAATTCAGCTGCGGGACTTTCATACAATCCGACTGTCACACGAACTGGGCATATTTGTCCTGTTGTGATCTCAAGCGGTCAGATCGACCTGCCGGTCATCTGCAGATACGTAAACCGGTCAGATAGGATGTCAATTTCTGATGCCGCCCCTGGCGTAGACTAAATGTTTCCCACGCTTGACGTTTTCCGAGTTCGAGAAAAATTATGGGTAGGATCAAAAACACTCCCGGTATCCTGACGGCAGCCGGGTTGTGGATACACCAACCCCTGTCTGACTGATACTAATTGATGGTGGATTGCATTTCCTGGAAAGAATTAAGGTTTGGATAACCAACTGAATTACTTAAACAGACACGAAATCGACTTAAAGAGAAATGAAATAAACCTCGAACCTGTTCCTCCTCATATAGGCTGATTGGTGCATGTCTTGGTGAATATGTTGTCGTACATTTTGAAAGAGAGTGTGGCCCATCGACGATTCCTGCACACCCCCTTCAAGACGAGTGTGCCACACTTTTCCTAGTGCCGGATAACGAACTCAGCATCTTTGAAATCAGGTTTGCCGGTTTATCCGGACCTCTTTCCGGATCTGTTTCATTGTGACCTATGGTCGTTTTTGATCTTTTCGGCTACTTTGTGACTTAGCCTTGTGACCTGTCTCAGCCTCGTCACGTGAGCAGACTGAGGCTAGTCGCAAGGCAGAAACTTATATTACATGTCTCTTAGCAATCTATGCCCTCTTCAAACCCAACCCTAGGTCTTTTACTTGTAGTGGAGTTGTGTTGGTTTGTGAAAGTGTCTTTTATGATCTGGCAACCCTTAACTGTGAAGATTCCGTACCATCCTCGATTGCTTCATTGGAGCAGTACCTCTTTCACAGAAATATCCCTCTGTTACTTCCCGACCTGTTTCATACTTTGCCCTTTCCATTCATAGCATAGTTGGGTAGGAATTCCTTTCCACTCCCCAACTTGATTTCCCAATCCATGTCTGTGACGTCTTCTAGCCATCGTACAGTCATAGGTTGTATCTTGATTGTTGTGGTGAGTTGATATAGCACCTCATGGTCGATTGTTAAATTAAATTGGTGTTTGACTAGGCAATATCTTTCAGTTGTCAGGTCATTGATAATTGTCCAAAGTTCTTGTTTCCACATGGGCCACCTTGATTGGGTATTGATAATATCCTTCCCCAGATAACAAATATGTTATTTCTTTGTCCATTTTTTTTGATAGACAACGTAGCTGTTTAAGAAAACTTTCATGTCGCATTCAATGGTGGTGGGGTAATCTTCGTTGTATGTTGACAATACCTGACTCGAAGAATACACTTCTCTCCATTTCTGGAAAGATTCTTCGTAGAGTTTCATCCATGGTATTAGTACTCTTGTTTTCTATGGGGCTTCTGTAATGCGGGCAACCATTTCCTCCCCTCTTGCCTGGTATTTGGCGATTCCGCACAGCCGCATGCAGCTTTGTAAGTTGACTACCTCCACGCCTCGTATTAATTGGGATGGTTTAGGCCACTCCTGTACATGTGCCCCTTTCCCTTGGCCCATATCCACCCCGTTTGATGGAGTCGATGTCCTCAGTTGGTGTATCGAGGTTGGTGCCAGAAGCATGTCTTCAATCCCACGGGTCTTTTCTTGTTGATGCACCTCTGCCAAACTTGTTCAATTCTTTGGGCGACTATATCATTATCATCGTCAGCGATTATCGTGTCGTCAAGCTATATTTGTCGCCACTCATATCAGTTCATCCATTTCACCAGAGCACCCTGCCATATCACCCAGGCTGTTCTTACTATGAATGACATCATCTTGTACATGTAGGCCACTGCTGTATGTACAAAAGTGGTAAGCCATTTCTGTTTAGGGTTTGTTTTGATGTTGAGGAATGCATGTTTCATGTCGATAATGGTGTGAGTCTTTATCCCTTTAAAATCCAGGATGAGTTGGTCGATCCTGGGGATAGGCCATGCATGGTTCTTGATCCATTTGTTTAGTGGTCGGTAGTCGATACAGATCCTGAGACCCCCATTTTCCTTGGGGTTGAAGTTTGAGTTGGCTACACCCATTGGGTTGTAATTCACTTGTATCCATTCTTCCTTGAATTCCTTCGTTATATGTTTGTCTTGAAGGGTAGGATTCGTGGGTGTTGATTGTTTTTGAAAGGTTCCCTATGTGTTTCTGCCCCCTTGACAAATTCATGGTTGAATACAACATCAATTTCTGGTGACCCCTTGTTTTTTCTTCAAAGGCTTCGGTGTATTTATAGTACCTTTTTGCTCCCTCGCGTTGCCATCTCCTCCCTTTTGTGACTTTGTTGATGGTACCAACTGATATTTCGTCATTATTTCGAGAAGATTTTTGTGAGACCCCTTCTCTATTTCAATAGTATCTTTTTTGAGGAATATGGTGATGCCGTAGTCCTTGAGGCAGTCCATCCCAAATATTGTGCATTCCTCATGTGGTATGATCACTCAATGTTGGGATATTGGGACGCTGTCCATGTTGATGTTCCAAGTGTCCATCCCAGTGCAGTATATTTTTTGTCTTGAAACTGTTTTCATTTCTGTCTTCTGTTGTATCTGGGGCATTTTCAGTAGTTGAATTGTTTCTGGTATGTATATGCTCCATGTAGCCCGGAAATGTATGAAGACCACTTTTCCTTCAATATCTTAATGCTATGCATTCCCATCGGCTGTTTCTGACATTTTGATTCATTTTTACTCGGGGTTCCCGGCCTGCTGGTCTAGTGTTTGAACCGGGCCTTCCTTTTTGTCCTCACCACCCCTTGGAGTCGATCTCAGAACCTTCCCATAGCTGATATCTAGCTGCACGGTTTTCTAGTGCTTCTACTATCAGGACCCTTTCTCCTGAGCCACCCTCTTGCATTTGTCCCCATATTGGCAGGGCTGATTTTTTGATGTTTCCTTGAGCCTTGCTTTTTGTTTCTCAGTGTACATTATTTTTTCTTCTGTTTCGTTTTGTGGCGTGGTTGTTGCTATGTTCATTGGGGTCTTTTGTAATGATTGACCAGGCTACAGATCTTCGTCGGTCAGGAGGTATTCTTTTCTTAGGGCGGTGTATTTTCTAATGTCTTTGATATTTCACATCCCAACCCTTCCTTTCAGGGGTATGTTTATTCATTTCTATAGGTTGTGACATGCTCCTGCTCTTGAAATTGTAGACCCATCTTCCAGAGCTCCAGAGCTTTTAACAGGTCTTTTGTACCTGATGATACAGGTGTCGAATCTTTCTTAGATTCGATAGCATTGATTCCATTGGTAGATAAACATTTGCCTTTGTAGTCGGTCTTGGTAGGTTACTAGGAGCTAGTTAAAGATCGCTGTTTATTCTCGCTGTATTTGGGCTGCTGTGTCCCCTACATCATCGATGGCATCTGAGTCATCTTCCCCTCTTGTACAGTTTTCGATGGTGTTTTCCGGAGCGTCTTTTCTGTGTTTGGAGAACATGGCTTGGCTTAGGTCTTGGGGCGTTGTGCATTATTGTAGCTGTTCTTGAATGCAGTTTTCCATTCTGAGTGACCAGAACTGGAATGTTTGGGGGTCAATGCCATCATATGCATCAGGGGGTGTCCCCTTGGGCGTGAAGCCACATTCAGATGATTGACTTACTTTACTGCTCATTTTTGTCGGTGGCGGTAGTTGTGGTATTGGGTTTGCCAGCTATGCTTATTTAGTTGTTGCGTGGCTTTCAAAGATTGCTGAATGTTTCCTTGTTCGGTAGCTTTTTCAGCTTCCATAAGTCGGTGTTGGAAGTCTGCTATAACATTTGTTTTTTCCTCTTCTGATTTCCAGGCTCCTTCATGAAGTGGTTGTATTATTTCTTTGATTTTCCTGTCCTGTTCTCTTTGGGTCTCTATTTCCTTTCTTTGGGGTGCTTCTGCAAATTGTTCTAGCATTAAGCCTTGTTCAGACTATTTTAATGATTCTCTGCTTGGTTCCGGTTGTTTTTTTGCTGAGGGGTTACATTTTAATAATTCATTGAGCCTCACAATTAGTTCCTTGTATTCTTGGAGCATTTGTTAAGGGTCTCTGTTTGTTTCTCTTTGGGCTGTAACAATTTGGTTGGGGCTAATATTGACTCTGGGCACATTGGTCCGGACAAGGTTGTAGACCGTTCGATTTGGAACTGCTGCGGATGGCGTGGCGTATCAGGTGTTAATTACTGTTATGGCTGCTGCTGCTGGTGTAACCACAGTCATGGCGGCTGTAAGTGATGGTAGGGTTGACACCGATTCAAGTACTTTTACAATGGTTGCTGCCTGAGCTCGAAGTAAGAATAGTAGGACTACCATCATGATAACGAACTTTCTTCCATGGCTTTCTTGTTTTAGGGATGTTGTTATCACTACTGCTACAAAGAGAATGTTGTATCAGTAGCCAGAGACATGTGTATTGCACACCTCAAATACCAGCATTGCGATGATTCCTCTATACAGTGCCATCAGCTTTTCAACTAAGTACATTTTTGGTATTCCATCCTCCAATCCCACCTGCTTTTCAATAATTCCTTCCTTTTGTACCCCCGACGGAGTTGATTTGGAAAACATCTTCATCAACAACATCTAATCATTACTCCGGGAAGCTCCCGGAGTTGTCGGAGCAGATCGGAGCAGTTCGGAGTAAGTGCAAGGTTTCGGAGACTCCTGGAGCATGGGAGGGCTCTGCTTGAGCCTTCGGGAGCCCCCGGGTGCTCTGGTGTAAGGTTGTGGAGCCTCCGGGAGCACCAGTGCAAGGTTCTGGAGCCTCAGGGAGCGCTGGTACAAGGTTCTGTAGCCTCCGCGTGCGCCGGTATAAGGTTCAGGAGTCATCGGGAGCGCTGGTGCAAGGTTCAGGAGTCTCCGTGAGCATTTGTGCAAGGTTCTGGAGCCTCTGGGAGCGCCGGGGCGTGGTTCTGGATCCTCCAGACGCGCCAGTACACAATTTTGGAGCCTCCGGGAGCGCCGGTGTAAGGTTATGAAGCTTCCGCAAGTGGGTGGTATGAGATCTAGGAGTCTCTCAAGCACTGGATGATATGGAATCATTCGGATATATATTCCGTAATTTTTCCCCATTCTTGGGTGATTCATCCATCTCTTTGATTATTTTATATAGATACTATTGAAATGACTGCGCATTGACTATATATTCATATTGAAAAGGAAACATTTTGAAATGATGATACGGAAAGGGGCATCCAAATAGAGAGCAACATAGAAAGCATGGCAAGGAAAGACCATAATGAATGATGAAAATGAGACTGTCAGGAACATACAGCATAGCAACTAACACCCGTCCAACTAACACTCGTCCAACTTGATTATTCAAACATATTATGAATGCCACAAACATTGTCACCCATTTCGTCCGCTCCAAGGAAACCTGATATTTCATTTGCATTGTCTTTGCATAGATGAGTGATGCGTTCTCTACACTTAGTGATGATTGCGTTTTGCCTGGTCGCATGGATGGAACGCCAATGATTATAGGCTCTTAGAGTAACATCTGCAACCAAAATTTGGTTAGTCATTATAGTGCCCATATGTAAATAAGCATAACCAGAGTCTGATCATATAGGCAGAAACACGAAACGGCAAACAAGGCACACCCAGAAGAGATCGGTGCAGATGAAATGGATATGAAAAAGATAATATTACTCTGATAATCATCCATGGCAAAGTGTGTGGTGACTTTTGTGCCCTACTCGTAATGTGATAGTGCGCAGTGGATGGCAGCCGCAGCTATTGCTAACGTCTATGGAGATACCAGATCAAAATATTTAGCTGTATGTGGGAGCCGTCCTAAGCTGTTCACCGTAATGAGGAAGATATGGTATATGAGATGTAAGATCTCAAACATGGAAACCAGAATTTTTTATCACCGACAATTGTCATCATGTATGAGTCTTGAGCTAGCAGATGCGCGATTTGGTATTTTTGGTCTTCTTGCAAGAGAATATCAAGGCTGTAGCTTCCCACAACGGTTCGCCAAGCAGCCTCAGCCAGTCGCCCATGCAAGCTACTGATTTTGGTATATAGCTATCTAAGTTAATTCAAATCACTATTCCCCGTGCGGTAGACGAAACATACAGCTTCTCGCCTCTGAAAATCTATGTCTTTTGTGGGGCCACCGGTTTGCTGACATACTGATGGACTATTTTCCGCTGCACCGGCAACACGCCTCTGACAATCCTGAGCCTCAATTGATAGGTTCCAGCTATCTGCGATAAGGTCAAATTTTTCGTCCTTCGTTAATGGCCCAGGGTGTTTGGCAAAGAGAAATGTTGCAAGAAAGTCTTTCGCCAGCTCGAACGTTTTCTTGTTGTTTTCTGAAATGCTTTGTTCTTTTGTTCTTGTAGTGGCAACAACTGGCACTGATTCAATTGTAGTACCAGGCTGTGGAAATACCCGCAGATTTGTGTTGGATTTGGTACACTTCGGCAGAGGTTTCGGTACAGCAGATGTTGAGTGAAGTCCTGTTCGGGGTACCACTGTAGTATCTGCTCGGTGTCTTGTCTTCTCGGCTGGACAGTGTTGCCAGCGGTGCAGGTGCGGACCAGTCCACACTGGAACCGCGCAAGTCCAGTCCAGTCCAGTCCACTCAAATTTGGCACTGGGATCGGACCAGTGCACAATTTTTGTGCACTGGTCCGGAATCAGTCTGGACTGGTCCGGACTGTGTAAGCTAGCAGTGTGATTATTACACCATTTCCAAGCCCATCCGGAAATGTATGTCAACTAATAGGTGCTGCTGCGAAATCTGTGATGAGTCTCTTAACTCACACTCTTTCAATTGTCTAAGATCACATGTAGTCATACAAGATTTACAGGGTCGTGTGCCAATTCAAACCCTAACTCAACGCCACATGATATCTGTACTCTACATAAATCAGTCCAACAGTGATGGTTGGACCGGAATGATTTCAAGGAGAATGATTTCCATAGATGATACTATCCGATGAGTCAGAGTTCCGAGGAGAAGCCACTCTGATACCATGAGTCAGGTATTACTTAAATTGTGAGCACTGGACCAGTCTACACTGTATCATTCCAGTGCAACACCCTCAATTTCCAGTCCAGTCCAGTGCAACAATTTTTCGCACTGGACTGCACTGATCCCTACAATGGACCGGGACCGTCCGGACTATTAGCAACACTGTTGCTGCAACATGGGTTTTCACGTTAGGCCCTTGCTCCGGCGGACCGGTGGCTCAAGCTTACAATGAACATCCTCTTCACTGTCAGAAGAATGTGATTGCATAAGGTCGGGGTCGAGATATTCGTTGTCATGCTCATCATCTCCGGGATAACCCTCCTGCATACAATTTAAAAACCATATCAATAATCATCTTCTTTATGAATATTTGGAAAAAAAGGGAGTGAAAAAAGGATAAACTTCTTCAAACTGTTCCGGGTACTCCTCCATTTCTATTGCCCTGGCTACATCCTATTCAAGGTACACCTCCTGATTCTTTTGCGAATAATGGCTCAGGATGTCTTGTATGGAGTGTTCCATTTAACTGACAAATAACAAGAAGTAATATAGAAAGCCGGAAGTGGAAAGTGGAAATAATACTGAATGGCTGGATGGTATAGATCAACTGATGGTGAACCTGAAACTTGATTGTTGATTGACAGGTTTGCTGAACTGGTTCGATATATATACAACTGTAGCTGCTCCCCGGAACGCAGGACGGACAAAATTCATAGATAACATGAATTGACCGTTAGTGATTGTAATATCTAAAATCAGTTCGTTGCAGACTGTGAAGGAAGATAGGGTGAAGCATGACTTGCGACTATACCAACTTTCAGGCACTCCGGCAGCAGACCGGTATGCCAGCAGTCAGCTCATACGAGCAGCACAAACAAATGTCCGCTCGTATCAGATAGACGGTTGAGGCGGCTAGGGTGATGTATGACTTACAACTGCTTACCAACATACAGGCGCGCCGGCAGGACAGCAGTTTGCAAGCAACCTACACAGACCGTGAGTACATACGAATGCCCCCCTTACCTGACAGAATGTTGAGGAGGATAGGGTGAAGCATAATTTACAACTGTATATCAACTCACTGGCGTGCTAGCAAGAGAGCAGTTTGCAAGCTAACTACACAACCCATCAGCACATATGAATGCTCCTGTAACTGACAGACTGTTCAGCAGGCTAGGTTGAAGCATAACTTACAACTGTAAACCAACTTCTAGGCGTGCCGGTAGGAGAGCGGTTTGCAAGCTCATTACGCAAACCATCAGCACATACGCATGCTCCCGTAACTGACCGACTGTTGAGGAGGCTAGGGTGAAGCATAACTGACAACCGGATACCAACTTCTAGGTTTGCCGGCAGGAGAGAGGTTTGCAAGCTAACTACACAAACTATTAGCACATCTGAATGGCCCATTGCTGGATATATACGAGTTTTTGGATACCACCAACAGACCATTGAAGTTATGCACACTACTCCATGTTGAAAAGCAGTTCAGGGCAAGACCATACATTACAATTTGCACAGGCGTGCCGTCATTGGACCTCCAATAAGTACATCAGCCGTATAACTAGCGATATAAGTCGGTGAAGTGTGTACAAAGATTGTATATTAGAGGATGCTCCAGGAAAGTTGATGGCGATGTCTGGTGCAGTTTATCAGTAGAGTCAGTTGATGCGCCCCCGCAAGTCATAGTGGATAAGTTTGAGGTTTTGACGTTAAACCTCCCAAAGTAGCAGCTATCATCCTTTGAATATCATTCCCTGTGTGATGAGTTCGAGCATATAATCTTGCCTCAGTTGCATTGGCAGTCGTGGAATGGAGATATTTTTCGGAAGGACTTGCATTTTTCTTGAATATAGTATGCTGTTGTGGTCTGTGTGGTTGGAGATAATGGTCAGAAAGTGGCAAACACGATCTCATGGGGATGATCTCAAGTTCTGGCACTCCTCCCACAATTCCCATCTAGCAGTGGCAATTGTCGGTACATAGCATTGCACTCAGGATACGAAATCATGAGAGTGCATATAATAAGGAGTTGATGAAATTTCAGACAGGACGAGAGAGAGTTGTTGACCTAGAAGAAAATCTCACAGGGAAAAAACAAAGGTATTTGGCCCTGCAATTCCAAGATGGCAACGATAAGTTATGTTATACTCCAATCACTAATACCACCAATGAATCCACACAATTTCATTTTAGATTGACACGTGACTCTTTCTTGAATCACTATGGAGTGTCTAATACATCAATTTTCTGGTCCATATAAATTCTATTTGTGCAATTCAATATACCTATGTTCATCCAGTTATTCGGTCAGCCGTTCTTAGGGTGTCAACTTTTCCCTGTGTGTAACATTGAAATAATCCCTGTTAAATCCACAATGTGAGTGGCAACGGCTTTGCAACATCAAAACCTGGTAAAGTACTTCTCAGCATGCAATTTTTTCGCCTATGCCATATAAAATGGCATGGCAAACACCTACAGCGTATATTTCAGTACCATGTCGCACTACAAATGTATGACAGCAGCGATGCTATCATTTCACCAGACAACCACAAATGGACAAATAATAAAGAATTTGTGCACTGTATAAGAATACTAGATTACTAGCATAGGATTCATTAAAATGAATTTGGAAGAACAATAGTGTTGTGGTTGTTGAGATTTAAGGCAGTGAGGATAATTCCCAGGGACTGAAGCAAAAGTAGTGTGTCTGCAGATCTCAGTATGGATTTTTTTCGCCCACCCATACAAATTTGTATGGCGAAACTGGTATGCATGCTTCGCAGAAAACATGGTATTTTTCAATTCATCGCAAAACTGTACAAGTTGCATTCAGGCCCTAAACGAGCAAGCCATAATCGAACGCATACAGCCAGCCTAGAGCCAGCCATACTCGATCTTGTTCAGCAAGCCGACAGGTATTTCGATTCGATCGCGTCCAGCGAGCCGAGAGCCCGACCCGCCCGATCGCGTTCAGTCCGCCGAAAGCCAGCCTATCTCCATCATCTCAAGCTAGCCTAGAGCCAGCCCTCCTGGATGGCATCGAGTCAGCCGAGAGCCAGACCAGCGTGATCGCGTCACAGTGGTCGAGAGCCAGCCCCGCTTGACTACTGCCAGCCAGCCGAGAACAAGCCCTTCTCGATCGCGTCCTGCCAACCGTGAGACATTTTGGCTCCACCGCGTCAAGCCAGTCGAGAGCCAGCCCAGCTCGACCACCTGCAGCTAGCCCATCTATAATACTTCTATCACTCTCCCCGATTCACTCATTTAATTTACAATGCTAATTGATGTTCAGACAATGTTAATAGATGCACCTCAATCATCTCCCACCAGCCGAGAGCCATTTCGGTTCGATCACGTCCAGCCAGCCGAGGGCCATTTCCACTCGATCGCATCCAGTCATCCGATAGCCAACCCAGCTCGATCATCTCCAGCCAGCCAAGTGCTACCCCTTCTCAATTGTGTCAAGCCAACCGAGAGCCATTTCAAAGCCAACCGAGCTCGATAATTTCAAGCCATCCCAGAACCAG
This sequence comes from Trichophaea hybrida, assembly GCA_015178995.1. Taxonomy (NCBI): domain Eukaryota; kingdom Fungi; phylum Ascomycota; class Pezizomycetes; order Pezizales; family Pyronemataceae; genus Trichophaea; species Trichophaea hybrida. Next base: position 213,916 of record WHVE01000135.1, read on the forward strand.
CCTGACTTCATCGCATGCAGGCAACCGTGAGCCTGCCAAGGTCAATCGTCTCCCGCTAGTTAAGTGCCAGGTAGTTCCACCAAGCCTGTATCGATCTTCTCCGCCCGTGCCCTGGTTCCATGTGGACCTGCATGCGCAGTTCCAAGTGCTGCTCCAAGTGCTGCTCCAAGTACTGCTCCAAGTGCTGCTCCAAGTGCATTCGAGCAGTGATGTCAACCATCCCGTCAGATGGCCGAGGACTTTGGGCCATCCGACACTTCCCCAAGACGAACGGGATGGCGCCAAGGCCATCCGTCCCATTCTGACTCGACAATGACGGCATGACGGCTGGGGACTTGCCCGGGACGGTGACTGTGCCGTCCCCGGCAGCCACCCACTCTCCCTGGCTGACATCGGCCGGTTACAATATATATTTAAATGAACACAAAAATAACTCTAAGAGCGCACCGTAAGAGACATGAATAGACCCATTCCAGGGTGCTGTGAGACTTGTATCTAACTACAGTACTATAACATGAGTGCGAATTATATGTACTTATAACAAATTCGTTTACAATTACTAATCCAGCCAGCAGAAAGCCATTTCGGCTCAATCACGTCTAGCCAGACAAACGCCAACCCAGCTCGATCATCCCCAGCCAGCCGAGAGCCAGCCCTTCTGGATCGTGTGCAGCCAGCTGAGAGCCATTTAGGTTCGATTGATTCCAGCCAGCCGGGATAAATCGCTCTTTGCGGCTAACCGTATTCGGACTTGCCTGGTGTTGTTTTTTTCATGAATATGGTTCTCCTGGCTCGATCATTTCTAGCCAGCCGAGAGTCAGCACTAAATGATCGCGTCCAGCCAGCCGACAGCGATTTCCCTTCAATCGCATCCAGCAAGCCAAGAGCCAGCAGTACTCGATCGCATCCAGCCAGCCGAGAGCCCGACCAGCTCGATCCCGTTCAGCTAGCCAAAAGCTAGCACAGCTCGATCATCTCCAGCCAGCCCAGAGCCAGCAATACTCGAACATGTTCAACCAGCAGAGAGTCAGTTCGGCTGGATCACATCAAGCAAGCCGAGAGCCGATTCAGCTTGGTCATCGCCAGCCAACCGAGAGCCAGCCGTATTGATCGCGTTTGTCCTGCCGAGGGCCATTTCGACTCCATCATGGCCAGCCAGCCGAGAACCAGCACTGCTGGATCATCTACAGCCAGCCCGGAGCCAGCCTTACTCGATCGCTTCTATCCAGCCAAGACTCATTTCGGCTCGATCGCATCCAGCCAGCCAAGAGCCAGACAACCTCGATCATTTCCAGCCAGCCGAGAGCCAGACCAGCAAGATGGCATCCAGCCAGCCAAAAGCCAGACCAGCTCAAGCGTATCCAGTCAGCCAAAAGCCTGCCCAGCTTGATCAGCGCCTGCCAGGCGAGAGCCAGCCATACTCCATCGCATCCAGCCAGCCGAGGGACATTAGGCTCGATGGCATCCAGCCAGCCGTGAGCCAGACCAGTTCGATCACGTCCAGCGAGCCGAATGCCATCCCAGATTACTCATCTCCAGCCAGTCAAGAGGCAGCCATACTCGAACGCGTCCAGCTAGTCGAGAGCCCGACAAGCTCAATCCCGTCAAGCCAGCCGAGAGCCAGACCAGCTGCATCACTTTCAGCAGGCCAGGAGGCGCCCATACTCGATCACATCCAGCCAGCCGAGAGCCACATGAGCTCGATCACGTCCAGCCAGCCGAAAGTCAGCCCAGATCGATCATTTACAGTCAGCCAAAAGCCAGACCAACTCGATCGCGTCCTGCAAGCCAAAAGCCAGACCAGCTCGAACGCGTTTGGCTAGCCAAAAGCCAGCGCAGCACCATCATCTCTGGACGAGAGCAAGCAATACTGGATCATAAAATAAAATTGTTTTGTGAGGCTAACTGTATTTGGACTAGCTACGAGTATGTGTCTATGGACACATACACGTAGCTAATCCCAACATAGCCTAGCGTTGTTTTATTACACAACTATGTTTCTCCCAGCTGGATCATCTCTGGTGAGCCGAGAGCCAGCCTGTTCGATCAAGTCCAGGCAGTAGAGAGCAATTTCGACTCGATCGCGTCCAGCCGGCCGAATGGAACCTAGGCAAGAGCGAAAACACCTGGAATATCTCCAGTCATCCTTGCTCGACTGCAACCATTCCCAGTTACCCGGCAATAGGTTTGACAAGTCAGGCACTCCCTTTTCCACTCCATTATTCACTCCCCTTTTCCACTCACTTTTCCGCCCCCTTACTCTCAACCGTATTTGCACTCAAATTTCTAAGTTCTAAGTTCAGCTCTATGATACTTCTCGCTTTCTCTCTCTCTCACGGTCACACTCTTTATTTGCTAGGCGATTTGATGTAGAGAAAATTTTAATAGATGTAACCACCTAGCCGAGCTGAATCATCTCCAGCCAGCAGAGAGCAATTTCGTCTCGATCGCTTCCATCCAGCTGAGAACCAGCCCTGCTCGATCATCAACAGACAGCCAAGAACCAACCTTAATCGATCCCGTCCAGCCAGCTGAGGGACATTTTGGCTGGATCGTGTCCAACCAGCCGAAAGCCAGTCCAGCTCGCTCAACACCATCCAGCCAACAGGCAGCCCGACAGGATCGCATCCAGCCAATCGAAAGCAATTTCGGCTCGATCACGTCCAGCCACCCAAGAACCAGCCCAGCTCAATCATCTACAGCCAGCCGAGAGATAACCCTACTCGATCGCGTGCAGCCAACCGAGAAACATTTCGGCTCGGTCGCGTCCATCCAGCCGAGACCCATTTCAGCTCAATTACCTCTCGCCAGCCGACATCCAGCCCTATTCGATCGCATCCAGCCTGCCGAGAGCTATTCCGGTGCGATCGTGTACAGCCAGCCAAGAGCCAGACCAGCACGGTCGGGGCCAGCCAGTCGAAAGTCAGCGCAGCACGATTTTCTATAGCTGGCCGATAGCCAGCCCTGCTCGGCCGAGTCCAGCAATCTGGGATCCAATTCGGCTCGATCGCATTCAGCCAGCCGGTAGCCTGCCCAGCTTGATTATTTCCAGGCAGCCGAGAGCCAGCCATACTCGATTGCTTCCAGCCAGCAGAGAGCGATTTCGGTTCAATTGCGTCCAGCCAGCCGAAACTCAGCACAGCACGATCATCTACAGCCGGCCGAGAGCAAGCCCTTCTTGGTTGCATCCAGACATCTCAGAGCCATTTCGGTTCAATTGCATCCGGTCAGCCGGAAGCCAGCCCAGTTTGATCAGTTCCAGCCAGCTGTGAGCCAGGCCTACTGGATCGCGCCCAGGCAGCCGAGAGCCAATCCAGCTCGATCTCGTGCAGTCAGCCGCAAGACAGCTCAGCTCAATCATCTCCAGCCAGCCGAGAGCCCCCCCTACGCCAGAGCATCCAGCCATCTGAGAGCCAGTCCAGCCCGATCGCGTCCAGCTAGCCGAAAGCCAGCGCAGCTCTATCATGTCCAGCCAGCCAAGAGCCAGCCCTACTTCATCGCGTCCAGACAGCCGAGAGCCGAACCAGCTCGATCACGTCCAGTCAGCCGCAATCCAGCTCAGCTCAATCATCTCCAGCCAGCCGAGAGCCACCCCTACTCCATAGCGTCCAGCCATCCGAGAGCCAGACCAGCCAGATCGCGTGCAGCCAGCCAGAAGCCAGCCCAGCTCGATCATCTCCAGCCAGCCGAGAGCCAGCCAAGGTCAATCTTCTCCTGCTAGTTGAGTGCCAGGCTAGATCGACCCAGCCTGTATCGATCTTCTCCACCCGTGCCCGTGCTCCAAGTGCACCTGCAAGAGCACCCCCAAGTGCAGCTCCAAGTGCATTCGAGATATGTCATCATTATTTGAATATAGTTGGTAATAAATTTGTGAATCATGGCTGTGACCGTAAATCAAGAGTACGACCGTGAATTTGGACTGCGACAGTAAATTGCGTTGCGCTGGAAGCAAATGCTGCGTCTGGCGGTGCGTCAGTAGGCAAATGCTGTGTCCAGAGGCATCAGTGCAGTTCTAGGGTATATCGAGGCTCAAAGAAGAGATGACATCAGGATGCCAAGACCCAAACCAGCTTGGATTTTCGAAAAAGCATTAGATGTGTCAGATGGAGGGAGACCATTAACTCCCACTGCTTACTTTCAACCGTATTTGCACCCTAAATTCTAAGTTCTAAGTTCAACTGTATGTTACTTCTCTCTGTCCCCCACGGTTACTCTCTTTTTTTGCGATACTAGCACATATACTGACAATTTTAATCGATGTAACCAACTAGGTGAACTCGATCATTCCCAGCAAGCGGAAAGCCAGCTCTATTCGATCGCGTCCAGCCAGCTGACAGCCATTTTGGCTTGATCTTATCCGGTCAGCCGAAAGCCAGCCCAGATCAATCATTTTCAGCCAGCCGAGAGCCAGCCCTACTCGATCGCGTCCAGCCAGCCGAGAGCCTGACCAGTTTTATCGCATCCAGCCAGCTGTGAGCCAGCCCAACATCATCATCTCCAGCCAGCTGAGATCCAGCCATACTCGATTGCATCCAGACAGCTGAGAGCCATTTGTGCTCGATTACGCCCAGCCAACAATAAGCCAGCCCAGCTTGATCATCTCCAGCCAGCCGAGAGCCAGCCATACTTGATCGCATCCAGCCAGCTGAGAGCCATTTCGGCTCGATTACGTCAAGCTAGCCGAGCGCCAGCCCCGCTCGATCACTCCAGCCAGCCGAGAGCCAGACTGGCTCGATCGCGTCCAGTCAGCCGAAAGCCAGCACAGCTCGATCGTTTCCAGCCAGCCGACAGACATCTATACTCGATTGCGTCAAGCCAGCTGAGAGCCATTTCGGCTCGATCACATCAAGCCAGCCGAGAGCCAACCGAGCTTGATCATTTCCTGCCAGCCGAGAGCCAACCCAACTCGATCGCGTCCAGCCAGCAGTGAGCCATTTCGGCTCCATCGCGTCTAGCTAGCCGAAACCCAGCCCTGTTTGATCGTCTCTAGCCAGCCGTGAGCCAGCCCTACTCGATTGCGTGCAGCCACCCGAGAGTTAATTCTGTTCAATCGCGCCCAGCCAGCCGAGAGCCAGACCTGCTCAATCGCGTCTAGTTAGGTGAACATCTGCTCAACTAGATCATCTCCAGCCAGCCGAGAGCCAGCACTACTTGATCGTGTCCAGTAAGCAGAGAGCCATTTCGGTTCGATGTTCGATCGGGTCTAGCCAGCCGAAAGCTAGCCCTGCTCGATCATCTGCAGCCAGCTAGGAGCCCTAATCGATGCGTCCAGCCAGCCGTGAGCCATTTCGACTCGATTGCATCCAGCCAGCCGAGAGCCATTTCCGCTCGATTGTTTCCAGCCAAACGAGAGCCAGACCAGATCGATCACTTCCAGCCATCCGAGAGCCAGCTATTCTCGATGGCGTTCAGCCAGCCGGAAGTCAGTCCAGCTCAATCATGTCTAGCCAGCCGAGGCCCAGTCCACTCGATGGCTTGCAGCCAGCGTCCAGCCATTTCGGCTCGATGGCGTTCCGCAAGGCGAAAGCCACCCCAGCTCAATCATCTCCTGCCAGCGGAGGGCCAGCCATTCTCCGTGGCGTCCATTCAGCCGAAAGTCAGCACGGATCAATCATCTCTAGCCAGCCTCCCGCCAGTCCACTCGATGGCCTCCAGCCAGCCTCCAGCTATTTCAGCTCGATGGCATTCCGCCAGCCTCCAGCCAGACCAGCTCGATCACGTCCAGCCAGCCTCCAGCCAGCCCAGCTCAATCATATCCAGCCAGCCTCCAGCCAGCCATACTCGATGGCGTCGAGCCAGCCGCCAGCCAGATTGGCTCGATGGCGTTCAGCCATCCTCCAGCCAGTCCACTCGATGGGTTGCAGCCAGCGTTCAGCCATTTCGGCTCGATGGCGTTCCGCCAGCCGAGAGCTTGACCAGCTCGATCACGTCCAGCCGGCTGAAAGCCAGCCCAGCTCACTCATATCCAGCCAGCCGGGAGACAGCCATACACGATGGTGTCGAGCCAGCCGAGAGCAAGTTCGGCTCAATGGCATTCAGCCAGCGGAGATCCAGACCAGCTTGATCACGTCCAGTCAGCCGAAAGCCAGCCCAGCTCAATCATCTCCTGCCAGCCGAGAGCTTGACCAGCTCGATCACGTCCAGCCGGCTGAAAGCCAGCCCAGCTCACTCATATCCAGCCAGCCGGGAGACAGCCATACACGATGGTGTCGAGCCAGCCGAGAGCAAGTTCGGCTCAATGGCATTCAGCCAGCGGAGATCCAGACCAGCTTGATCACGTCCAGTCAGCCGAAAGCCAGCCCAGCTCAATCATCTCCTGCCAGCCGAGAACCAGCCATACTCGATGGCGTCCAGCCAGCCGAATGTAACCCCAACTCAATCATCTCCATCAAGTGCTGCTCGAAATGGTGCTCCAAGTGCTGCTGCAAGTGCTGCTCCAAGTACTGCTCCAAGTGCATTCAAGATCTACCATCATTTTTTGTATATAGTTAGCACTAAATGCATGAATCAAGACTGTAACCGTAAATCAAAAGTACCGGGTCTCCCAAGGGTGCCGAAATATGTTGAGGAGCATCACATGTGTGATTCAGAAACAACAAATATGACGAAGAAGCGAAAGACGAGATGACGTCACGATGCCAAGACCTACACAAGGGTGGATTCACGAAAAAGTTTCAGTTGTGTGAGATAGAAGGAGATGATTGGCTCCATTTGATTGACTCACACAATAATCCAGCCGGCCGAGAGCCAGCCCAGCTGAATTCCGTCCATTCCGCCAATCTCAATAATTTCCATCCAGCCAAGAGTCAACCCTACTCGATCGCATCCAGCCAGCCGAGAGCTATGTCGGCTCGATCATGTCTAGCCAGCCGAAAGCTACCCCTGTTCAATCATTTCCAGCCAGCCGAGGGCCATTTCGGCTCGATCACGCCTAGCCAGCCGAAATCCAGCCCAGCCAATCATCTCCAGCCACCCGAGAGCCAGCCCCACTCGATAGCGTCCAGCCAGCCGAATGCTAGCCCGGCTCAATGATATCCAGCCAGCCGAGAGCCAGTCAACTGGGTGGCGTCCAGCCAGCCGAGAACCATTTCGGCTCGATCACGCCTAGCCGACCGAAATCCAGCCCAGCTAAATCATCTTCATCCAGGCGAGACCCATTACGGCTCGATCACGCCCAACCAGCCGAAAGACAGCCCTGCTCAATCATCACCCGCCAGCCGAGAGCCAGCCATACTCGATCGTGTCCAGCCAACCGAGAACCATATTGGCTAGATCACGTCCAGCCAGCCGAGAGCCAGCACAGCTCGATCATCACCAGCCAGCCAGCCGAGAGCCTGCCCTACTCGCTCGCTGCTATCCAGCCGAGAGCCAGACCAGCTTCATCACGTCTAGCCAGCCGAATGCCAGCCCAACTCAATTATCTCCAGCCAGCCGTGAGCCAGCCATACTCAATGGCATGCAGCCAGCCCAGAGCCAATTCGGCTCGATCGGGTGCAGCCAGCCGAAAGCCACACCAACTCGATCACGTCCAGCCAGCCCAAAGCCAGCCCAGCGCGATCATCTCCAGCATGCCTAGAGCCAACCATTCACGATCGCGTCCAGCCACCTTAGAGCCATTTCAGTTCAATTGCGTCCAGCCAGCGGAGAGCCAGATCAGCTCAATTGTGTCCAGCCAGCCGAAAGCCAGCCCAGCTCAATCATCACCAGCCAGCCGAGCGCCAGCCATACTCGATCTTGTGCAGCCAACCGAGAGCCAGTTGGGCTCGATCACATCAAGCCAGCCGAGAGACGACACTGCTCGGTCATCTTGAGCCAGCTGAGAGCCAGCCCTACTCGATCGCGTTCATCTAGCACAGAGCCATTTTGACTCACTCATGTCCAGCCAACCGAGAGGCAGCACAGCTCGATCATCTCCAGCCAGCTGTGAGCCAGCCAAACTCGATCGCCTACAGCCAGTTGAGAGCCATTTCGAATCGATCGTGTCCAGCCAGCCCAAAGCAAGACCAGCTCGATCATGTTCAGCCATCTGAAAGCCAGCCCAGCTGAATCATCTGCAGCCAGCCGAAAGCCAGCCACATTCGATCGCGTCCAGCCAGCCGAGTGCCATTTCGGCTCGAACGCATCTAGCCAGCCGAGTGCCAGAACAGCTCAATCGAATCGCGTCCAGCCATCTGTAAGCCAGCCCAACTCAATTATCTCCAGCCAATCGAAAGCCTGCCCTACTCGCTCGCTGCTATCCTGCGTAGTATCATTTCGGCTCGATCGTGTCCATTCAGCCAAGATCCGAACCAGTTTGATTATCTGCAGCCATCCGATAGCCAGCTAGACTCGATCGCCTCCACCCCGCCGAGAACCAGACCAGCTCGATCACGTCCAGCCAGCTGAGAGCAAGCCCAGCTCTATCATCATCAGCCAGCCGAGTGCCAGCCATACCCTATCGTGTCCATCCATATGGGAGCCATGTCTGCAAAATCATCTCCAGCCAGTCGAGGACCAGCCGAGCTTGATAATCTCCAGCCAGCCGACAGCCAGCACAGCTCGATCATTTGCAGCCGCCCGAGAGTCAGCCATATTCGATCGCCTCCAGCCCAATGAGAGGTATTTAGGCTGTATCGTCATGACAGCCGAGAGAGAACCGAACTCCATCATCTCCAGCCTGCTGAGTGCCAGCCTTGCTCGATCGCTTGTATCCAGCCGACAGCCATTTTGGCACGATTGCGTCCAGCCAGCCGAGAGACAGACGAGCTCGATCACCTCCAGCCAGCCGAGAGCCAGACCAGCTAGATGGCGTCCAGCCAGACGAAAGCCTGGTCAGCTCGATCATCCCCAGCCAACCGAGAGCCAGCCATACTCGATCCTGTCAAGCCAGCCGAGAGCCAAATTAGCCCAATCGCGTACAGACATCCGAAAGCCAGCCCAGGTAAATCGCACTTTATGGCTAACCGTATTCGGACTAGTTACACGTATGAGTCCATGGACACAAGCTCGTAGCTAGTCCCAACATAGCCTAGGGTTGTTTTGTTTCAAGACTATGCTTCTCCCAGCTCGATCATTCCTAGCCAGCCGAGAGTCAGCCCTACTCAATCGCTTCCAGTCAGCGGGGAGCTATTTCCACTGGATCGCGTCTAGCCAGCCCAGAGCCAGGCAAGCTCAATCACTTCCAGCCAACCGAGAGCCAGCTATACTCGATTGCGTCCAACCAGCCGAGATCCAAACCAGCTCGATCACGTCCAGCGACCCGAGAGCAAACGCAGCTCAATCTTCTCCACACAACCGAGAGCCATCCATACTCGATCGCATCCCGTCAGCGGAGAGCCATTTTGGCGCGATCGCATCCAGTCGGCCTAGAGCCAGATCAGTTCGATCGCGTCCAGCCGGCCGAAAGCCATCCCAGTGCGATCATCTCCAGCCAGCGAGAGCCAGCCCAACTCGATTGCGTGCAGCCAGCGCAGAGCCATTTCAGCTCAATCACGTCAAGCCAGCCGAATGCTATCCTAGTTCGATCATCTCCAGCCAGCGAGAGCCAGCCATATTCGATAGCGTCCAGCCAGCCGAGAGCCATCCCAGCTCGATCATCTCCAGCCAGCTGAGAGCCAGCCCTACTCAATCGCATCCAGCAAGCTGAGAGCCAGACCAGCTCAATCGCGTCCAGCCAGCTGAAAGCCATTCTAGATCGATCATCTCCAGCCCACATCCAGCCAGCCATACTCGATCGCCTCCAGCCAGCTGAGAGCCATCTTGGCTGATCACGTCCAGCCAGCCGAGAGTGAACCCAGCTCAATCATCTCCAGCCAGCCGAGTGCCATCCCTATTCGATCACTTCTATCCAACTGAGAGCAATTTCGGCTCGATTGCCTCCAGCTAGCCAAGAGCCAGACCAGTTCGATAATCTCAAGCCATCCGAGAGCCAGCCATACTCGATCGCGTCCAGCCAGCCGACAGCTAGACAAGTTCGATCGCGTCCAGCCAGCCGAAAGCCAGCCCATCTTAATCATCTCCAGCCAGCCGAGAGCCTGCCATACTCGATCGCGACCCGCCAGCCGAGAGCAACACATTCACAATCTAGTGCAGCCGGCCGAGAGCCATTTCGGCTAAATCATGTCCAACCAGGGGAGAGCCAGCCCTACTCGATCACATTCCGCCAGCCGAGAGCCATTTCTGTTCGATCACGTCCAGCCAGCCGAGGTCCACACCAGCTCAATCACGTAGAGCCAGCTGAAATCTAGCCCAGCTCGATTATTTTCAGCGAGTTCAGAGCATGCCATACTCACTGGACTCCAGCCAGCCGAGAGCCAGCCATACTCGATTGCACCCAGCCAGCCGAGAGCCATTTGGCTAGATCATGCCCAGCCAGTCGAAAGCCAGCCCAGCCCGATCATCTCCAGTCAGCCGAGAGTCAGCCCTACACTATCGCGTCCAGCCAACCGAGAGCCATTACGGCTCGATGCGGCCAGCCAGCCGAGAGCCAGACGAGCTCTCCAGCCGAAAGCCAGCGCAGCTCGATCATCTCCAACCTGTCGAGCGACAGTCATACCCAAACTCGTCCAGCCAGCTGAGATGACGTCAGGATGCCAAGACACACACCAGCGTGGATTTACGAAATTGTATTAGTTGGGTGAGATGGTGGTAGCCATTGGTTGACTTACTCAATAATCCCCTGTAACATTCCAAATATCAATGACAACCAGTATGGCTAGGTCCGTTATGCTTAGCATAAAACACTCTGAGCTGGGACACCAATCATCACTTGCGATGTGCGCAAATAAAAGGTTTTTGGCTATGACTCGTCTAGGAGAGCAGAGCGAAGCTAGCTCATGCACGACTCTGAATAGCGAAGCTACTCACCACTGGACTAAGCTACAGAACGCACCACTCCGAATACACATGTGCTGTCCTCCAGACTAAGCAAGAGAATACAACTCTCATAACAGCGATGCTACTTTCTACCCATGCTAGATAACACACCGTTCCGAACAAAGAAGCTTAAAATACATTGCTCTACACAGCGAAGCTACACTCATGACACTAGGAGTAGAGCAACAAAATTGTAAAGCCACTGTCATTGACAGAATTTGTTTTGCATGCAGGTCACTAGAAACAAATGTACCAATTGTCCCAAGCAAGAAGCCAGGTGGCTGAGGTCATAGAGGAAACCATGCAACCAACTATACTCTAATAACTGTGAAGATAATAAAAGGTAGTGAGAAGCAGTGCTATTGGAGTTGCAAAGGAAATCGCCTGGGTTTGAACTGGCACAGGAGGTCTGGAAAACAGTATAGATAGATAGAAGTTTCTTGTTGGAGTAAAGGTGAAGATTTTGATACTGTTGTCTTCGCTCTAAACTACTATTTACAGTTTACTCTTGAGCTCTCATAGCTCAACCACTTGTGACACCGGCAGTGCTACTCCAGGTGTACCAGGTCAAAGCAGTATTCGTACGTAATTCGGGACTGCTTCATGTTAGGGGTTTTCCTTTATCATGCGTACGAGGTACATCAGGTTGAGTCTCCCAAGCTCACCTATGTCAAACTATGACATACGGCTGAGGATACACCCTTGAGGATGTCTACTGATGAGCGAGTGGAAGGCCCAACATAGCCGGGTGAAATACCCACAATATTCCATGCTGCAATATTAGGTCTCGGTATCAGAACTGCGTTCTGCAGGTATAGACAGTACACATACTCGATCTGACAGTAACTGAGGGGTGATTCCTTTGGTGCTGGCCAAGGCATGGGACACACCAAACCATACTGTTGAAGCAAACGTAACTGCCTTGCAGAGACCTTAGGGTCAGCTGTGCGTTAAATCAGACCAGTGTTACTTCATAATCAAAGTAATACTGGGATAAAAGCTACGGTTGGAAACTGCACTCAGTTCTCCGATAATAGCGGACGAACGATATTATCCTAATATGATGGACTGCGTTATCTACCGAGTGAAATAGGCAACGGAGATAAGCTAACTGCACTACTCTATCTGAAAAGATAAGTGTTCGCACCTAGACCGTCGGACCCCAGCTCTGTCGCACTATGGACGATAACTGAGAGAGCGCACCCCCTACAGGCGACAGGATAAGACGCGATGACACATCGCGAAACCCAAGCGTACGTTGAAAGTTGCTGAAATCACTGCGCTCTGTTGTGCTTTCTACTGCTTTCTGTTGGCTTTCGCTGCGGATTTCCTTTCACATCGAAGAGTTCGTCTACTTTCTGGGTCTTTCCAGTAGCAGCCATTTGCTCTGGATATCATTTCACGATTTCAACTGGCTACCTTTCAGCGCTTCTCGGTTTTCTGGCTTTCGCACGGTGTTCCTCGGTGCTGCAATTATTATTCCCCACCTTTTCCAACAACACTTTATATTATTTTTTCCTATCTAGCAATCTAACTATTGATGCTAACTCATGGTTCGCCAGGAGCTCGCTTCAGATTGCTCTGACTGGGTATGGCGCTCTCACACATGCATTGGCTGGAGACGATGCTGGCTGGGAACTGTGCTAGCTGCAGACGGCGCTGTGTGAGAAAAGTGGTGAAAAGATGCTCGCACAGCAGCGACCAATAAACCCTGCGAAAGTGCGGCTTCATTTCGAGGTGCATTGGGAGGGAGTAGCCCTAACAAGATAATGCTTGATTGGCTCTATAACTAAAAAAACAAAGCAAGAGGAAAGCGAAGAGTTGATGATTGGTTGCTTTCACCAGCGTCCATTTAAAGTCTGAACCCCTGGCGATGGCGTGTTGCAGAGCTTCAACAACCCTGCCCAGCTCGATTTGATCACTTTCGTGATGTTCTGAGTCGGCCATAGATATAGGGCTACCTTGAAGCTTAATAGCTTAATTTGTTTCTCAACACTAATTTCTCCAGATTGAATCCGATAATGCTCCAAATTGGCCAAAGCTTATTCTCCCACCTAAGATTATCGTACTTCCAAAGGTTATCTTACTTCTGAAGTTCATTAGTCCTCTAGCACCGAAGGTTATTTTTGCCATTGAAGCTGATCCTTGTCTCACCACCGGAG
>WHVE01001350.1:0-16422 GCA_015178995.1 Trichophaea hybrida
CAAGAAAGTCTATCACCAATGGAAAATGGCTCAGAGATCTATATTTTATCGTTGCACATCACACTGAACAACAGATTATATCCCTTGCATGCCCAACAATAGTGGTTAATAATACTTATCTTTATTGTCCAATACTGCCGGATATTAATCTATCATATCAGTGATCTCATTAGTCTAGCATTGCTCATCATTTTTCCAAAACTACAGTATTTGAATTTCTTTGCGATTTAACAAAGCTAGGCAGAATTCAGCAGCTCCAACCCAATTTGAACCACTTTCTGAGAATTTTATACTGTGTACTATGATAATGTATCTTCACATACAGTAAGTATAGTAGTCAGCATTCTTACTGTCTGAAAATAATCTGTACACTTGATATTGACATCAATATTCATTATCAGAATCAATCCTTCTACAATTACTCTACTGTCGCCATATACTGTAAACCTGAGCAGGCTAGGGAAGGATCGATATCAGTGGTAAAGCTTTGCCATCTAGTTGGCTTGCCCAAAGGTATTGTGGATTACGGGTATGGTATTGACTAAATGAAGTGAATAAGATATGATTCAATCATACAAACAAATTGAAGTGTGCATATTTGACTCAACAATGATACAGACAATGGTTGAGATATAGTCAAGTTGGGCGATTGAGACCACTGACTCAATGTTTTGTTCTACTATATTCGTTTGCCTTGCATGAAATGGTATCAATTACCTAGTCCAAAATTACTAGCCAAAAGAGAGAAAGAATAAATATTTCCACAGACTTCGATAGGGGCCAAGGGAACTTTACAGATTGGTATTCTTCTACTTGAAATTCAATATATTGGGTTTTCCTTGGCCTGCTATTTTTTCTCTTCACAAACTTTCAAAAGATTATTCAATTCATGTGTCCAAACTACTGACTCCTTTACCAAAATCTTTTCAGGTTTAGAATAAAACTTTTTCAATGATTTCTCTTTGTGCTTGGGATATAATCTTGCTGTAGCAGTATACAACTTCAACATCTATATCGAAATCAGCCACTATAAAATAGGGTACTGGAAATCATATACAAATACCATGTTTGAAACTATTTCTGGTCCTATATTTTGTATTGTATACATATAATCAAAGAACTTAGCATCTAGAGGTAAATTACATATGACTTCAATTGAAAAATCTCTCCCTGCTGATGATAATCCTAGTGGTGCCATTTCACTAATATTGGGGTGGGCTGAGGAATTAGAAGCTAATTGTAGTGATTGTTTGGTAAAAATTGAATCTGTATATGGTTTTCTTTTGTTATGTATTGGAGAGATAGTTCATGCGAATTGCAATGGGTATAGAGCATTGATGTGTTGTCTGATGGGGTTTTCGTTGGGTGGCCAGCAGAAGATCTCCAGGGATGATTGCACAGGTCAGTCAGAATGCATTTGAACATCATTCAAAATCCCAATATGTTCCATGGGATTTCAAAAACCACTTATAAATAGTGCCTGTTGAGCCTTGTGGAGAATTCCTTAAAGCCATCATTGTGCAGTCCAAAGATCATCTTCAGTCTTGTCCTGTCTGTAAATTTTGATCTCCGCTGGGAGTTTATTCAGATATTGATTTGTAGCCTCCAGCATGAGCTGTTGTAACATCTGCAATACTGATCTATGGAAGCTGATGCCACTGATAATCGTTGCTCTAATTACTGTTGCTGCTGTTGTCAATATTTAACAGATAAGAATGGGGGTCACTGACAATTTAAGTCCTCAAGCCTTGACACCCTTGGCCAATGATATTCAACAACTTGTCGATATATATTACTATTGCACTTCAATATCTGCATTCATCCACACCATTACCAGCTGCAGCATTCCAATTACCATGGCTAAAGACACTGACAAGGAATATGTCAAGTAATTGGGTTACTGAATAAGGGTAAATAAGTGAATATCTATATGGAATAGATTGTCCATTCAATCAGTTCCGATGAGCAGGTCTGCCTTCCTGAGTAGCAGTTGAGGAAGCGAATCTGAAATAATATTTTTACTATTGCAACAAACAATGCAATCAAAATCCCAGAGAAGCAAGTAAAGTGCAGTATCCACTTGGAGAAGCCCTTGGTCAATACCTATGCTAGCACTATAACAGAGACCGTTATTATCATCTATTACATCTGGAATTTTGGCTAGATCAGTGTTGGAGAGAAAAGAATAATTCAAAAGTTAATTTTGAAATTTACTTTGAAGCCCAGTGCTATTGCTACGTATGACAAGATTACTATAAGTGGTATTACATTTCAGTATTGTTCAATACTTACTTATCATTATCTAATATAAACTAAAGTGTGAAAAAAATCTATCACAATTACAGCAAGGCAGAGAAAACATTTCAGGATAATAAGTTCAATATTCTCAGATTGACAATATATCTTTCAGGTCTTTTTGATGCATTCAATAACCATACTGGTGTATGGGATGCAATTGCTAATGGTTGTCTTTCTCTGAGAATGATGGTGAGGGTAAAAAAGAAGATTTGTAGTTCTTCCATATATGAGTACATTAAAACACAATAGGTATTATATAGTCACAAATTGCTATCTAAAATTAATTTCTTTTGGTAGATTGTAATGGATAAATTGCTATTAACACAATCAATAATTGAGCACAGTATTGAATAGAAATTGCAACATCGTCGAAATAATACTGTTATATAGAGTGTATCATTCATATTTGTCAACTGGCAGAAGTAGTGCACAGTTAGTGTTAGCAACAGTCCCAACCTGGAGCCTCCGGTCTGGGTTTGGGTTGGAACCGAACCGTTTCCAAATCAACGGTTCGGGTTGCCACTCGAACCGAACCAGAAAGAACAGTCCGGGTTGACTTGTCATTTTGGAACTGCCCGAATTACCGGATTAATAGACAGGTCCAAAAACGGGTGCAAAATACTCTGTATGTGACTTTTGCAATCTTGAATTTATTCAACTGAGCTATACATATTGATGATATTGACTGTTACTAGTCTCGTTTCAATTAAGTTCAATATCACAAGTACAATTTGTTAATTTTCTATCGAAACATGGTAGTTTGACTTTGTAAGTAGAAGAAAGATGGCTAAAATTGTATTTAATCTTATGCAGTGGTAAATTCCAGGATGTTGTGGTATGTGTCAATCACCACAAATATTTTAGTTTCGACCATATCTATCGTCTCATTTTTGCCTACCTTTCATTCATCTTAAACATATCTGACCTTCAGACTTAACAGGAAAATTGTACAAACAACATCCCAATGAGCCCAGTGTTTGTGTTCCACTAATATACTGTATTAACAGTCTTTTCATTATATATGCCTAAATATGAAACATTCCCCAATGATGACCAAGAAAATTACAAAATAAATGATATGTACCAATATGAGAAACAGAAAACCGAAAGAAATATGTAATACAGATCAACGTTGTACCATCGTTTATTCCCTTTTGATTTTGGTGTTTGGTGCGTGATGACAGGCCCAAATTGGTTAACAACTATAGTTGCAATCACTTGCGACTTTCATACTGGCCTGATAAAGCCCGCAATGATAGGGGCGGCATGTAAATCTGGCTGTGCTGCCTTATCAATTATATTAGAATCATCAGGGAAATTCATATCATCCTCATCGTCAGCCTCAACATCGTTTGAATTATAATGTTGATCGTCAAAGTCACCGTTCCAATGGAGCCAATCGTCAGTATCAGAATTAGTTTCGGCTGAACTTTCATCATCACTTTCACCAGAATGGCGGTTGATCCTACGTATTCGTTGGATATTCAGGACCTGGGTTTTGCCACCAGGGAGGTCGATCTGAGATAAGGACGGTGGGAGTGGTCATTTTTCAGTCAATTTGACAGCTGCAACACCATCATGTTTAAAGGCCGACCAGGATGCTTTAACTGTCTCTTCAGTATCTGAAATGTAGCCCATGGCATTCATTTGCTTGTTCTGAGCGTGTGATGCCTTCTGAGTTGCCTGTAGGTTTTCACTGGCTTGGCACATCTCCAAAAAGTCATGAACCTTGGCCATCCTGTGCAGCTGTCTTTCCTCTGCTTCTTCGTGGATTTCAAAATCGTCATCAGATACTGACGAACCTATTTGAACAATAATATCGCTGGCCAAATGACCAAGATTGCTTCTGGCAAACAGTCGAACAACCACTTTTCTCGAAGTGTTTCACCCATAGTTTTTGACTGCCTCCACCCAATGACATCTTGGCCAAGTGAATAGCTGGCTTCCACCTCAACCCTGTGGGGCATGATTGAGATGATATTCTGTGCTATATTGGCTAGATCGGTGTACTTTGTATTCATCTTTGCCTGTTGTTGCCACCAAACGGTTATGTCAGGCCTCCAGAATGCCCTGCTAATCTCTGTGGGGTCGGAATAATGGTCATTAAGATTGGGATTAATTTGTCCCCAATTTTTGGGTACCTCGGATGGTGAATTCAAATGAAGTGTGGTGGCCGTCAATAAACGTGCTGCGTGATCAGTGCACCCAGGAGTACATTCCGTCATATTGTGGGTGTATAGTACTCATCATCACTGGTCAAATCATATGGATTATAAGTCAATTGACCTGGCCCAGACACTGGTATGGAGGAGAAAGGATTGTGATTCAGTACTATATTAGATTTTCTGTTGGTCGTAACTAAATTTTGGTGCAGTATTCGTACTCGACATATTTTATGAATGCATCCTTGTACTGAGCAGTGTAGGAACCGTCGTCCTTAGGATTAACATCCATAGCCTTGTCCCACTTCCTAAATGATCGCAACTTCCGAAATGGATCAAGGACATGTGCTGCAATGAGGAGCATGCCCGTTTCTGGTGTTACTTCGGAGTAATATTTGCACAGCTTTTGTCATCCAAACTTCAAAGCAAAGTACAGATCCTCTTTCCACAAAGTTCGTTTCTTTGCCAAAGCATGAATGACGCCGTCCAGATGATCGAATATGTCATTATCGATTGTAATGACAAGGTGCAAGGTACTGTATGCCATTTTGACATCCAAAGCGTCCAGTAACGAAATGGTCTCAGACCTCAATTACTTATTTAACGATGATCCATTCGTTCTCTGTGGTAAATAAGGATGGTAATCACTGGAGTTCGGGTTTTTGAGCCACGCGATGTAACTCTCGCAATCTGTATGCCCGCTCCAGTAATTGCAGAGTTGAATTCCACTGAGTTTTTACATCCATGGTAGGCAGTACTGCAATTGAACTTTGGATTTTGGCAGTTGAGAAACTCTTGCGTCTTCCCGGAGTCAGAGTGATCAACACAGCGTCATTCTTGCTATATCAAGAGTCAGTATTCAGAATGTCAGTGTAGATAGCATGTAGTAACTATCTTTTCAATAATTTTAGCTAATCCGGGCTT
This sequence comes from Trichophaea hybrida, assembly GCA_015178995.1. NCBI lineage: Eukaryota > Fungi > Ascomycota > Pezizomycetes > Pezizales > Pyronemataceae > Trichophaea > Trichophaea hybrida. The sequence continues at coordinate 5,385 of WHVE01001350.1, forward strand.
CATGGCTGCCACCTTAGAGATTCTTGCATTCGTGCCTTCTGCAGCTTTGGGCTTTTGGTCAATGCCGCACTCTCATTCTCTCCAAATTGCTCATCAGGCTCATTGGCTTCCCATAATTTTGTTCGATCTTTCACTCCCAGATTACTCTGAATGCCCCTAAACAAGCTGAATGACATACGCCATGATGGTATATGGTTTTGTAATGCCACCAGTCATTCCCAGATTTGAAGTGTAGATTGTAGCTCCCGAGTCATTGAATAGTTGGATGAGGCATTATCAGTAGTTATTCCAATATCGACCCTCAGTAAGATCGAAACATTCCAGTACTCTTCAAATGCTCAGCCAATCGTACGCCTGTGTGTTTGCCTTAACCTACAGTTCTGTGTCAGCGGTAGAACATATTAAAACAAGCAGCCGCTAACCTCGTCAAATGCAAGCTGTACTTCACGTAAGCACCAGTTGCGATCTATATATTACCCGATGACCACAATATGGCAAATTTATTTGTTGATGTCCAACCATTAATGCTACACTGACTTTATTTTTGTTGGCAACTGCTTTTTGATTGCATCAATTGTTAGGGAGTATTCTCTTCGGCAAATATTACTGAGAGTACTGGCCGAGGGCAGAACCAAATCTGTCGTAAAGCATTGAATCGTTCGTCGTAACTCGAGGTTCGTAATAGCATTCCATGGGATATGTGCAGAAACAAATCCTAGCATCAAATAGCGGTTCCAGGTTTCTTGGTTGAATTCATGGTTGTGAAGTCACTATCTGCCAATTTTGACGTTCTGTCTGTCAAAATCATCAGTATAATCTTGGATTGTTAATCAATTTGTGTTTGATGGGAATAACTTGCCACCATGACACCATGACTGCCTTTCTTCTTGAGTACAGCTAGAGCTTGCTCATCACCAGCCGTACCAGTCAATAAAGTAATGTCAACTCGTTAACTTTTCCAGCTGTGCTTTGTGTCCCTTTGATGAAAGGTGTTTCCCCATAGTACTTGTTCATTCTCAGATGGATGTACAAGAAACTGATGACAAACAATGCAAATGATGCCAGGGCTGCCATTTGATGCATTTGCACAAAGTTTGTAGAATCGCCAAGCTGGTGCATGCCGGGAGCCGCTCCATACAATCGTAGTTTTGTTTGAACATTCATGGAGGTCCACCATTATCAAATATCATTTGCAATATTTCATCAGTCAAATCTCGAATAAAGACACGATTCGGCTTAGAAGATACATCACTTCGAGTGAGGATGTATCAATGCACTTTGCAGCAGCCATCGAAAAACAGTTAAAGGGAATATGAAAGTAGAGTTGAAGAGATTTTCAGTTGAACTGCAGTCAAAAGAATCGATTGAGTATGGATATCTTGATGCTTAAATACCACTTCCACAGACCGTTTGTAGGAATACATGATAAACATGAGAAACGGTAGGTAAATAAAATTTTGAGTATGAGCGAAGTATTTTCATGCATAGAATTAGTCTATCTATTGTTCTGTTCCATATCAGCTGCATCAAACTGCAGTAGCATTATCAGCACTATGACAATGTGTTGATACTCCATTAGCACTTAGAATTAGTTGTTAAGTCCATATGTACGCTCTAGCTCAAAAAGTTGATACTGCTATCATCCGCTATTTGGAACTGATTAGGCAGTTATGACAGTCACAACTGCGATAACGTTAGCAATTTACCCAATCCCCTGTGTTGGAGATGTCGTATGACTAAAATCGTTGACACATGTCCACACTGACTTTAGTCCTGCAATCTACATGTATCTGTGCACAAAGAATATGTTCATTTTAACAGCGGCTATCAGCTGTATTCAATAAGATATGCCTAGCGATACGGTTCAATCGTGATTGAATTACCCCAAGCTAGGTTGCTCGAGTGATCAGTAAAATTGATTTGTCATAAAGCAGTCAAAATTCAATTAACTATGGAGCTCACCAATCTGACGCGTAGAGATGTTGTGCGACCAAAATGTTGACGCTCCGTTGACTACCTTTAGTCCTACAGTCTACATGTCTAATTATGTAAAATTAATAATATGATTATAAGGACAGGATTAAATGCATATTCAATGAGAATATCCGTGCGATACGGATTAATGGTGATTAATTCCTCAAGCATGGTTGCTCGAGTACATCAGTAAAATTGATTGTGTCGATGAGGCAGTCAAAACTGCAACTACAATATGGCGCTCAACAATCTCACACTCTAGAGATGTTGTGCGACCAAAAATCGTTGGCCTCCATTGACGCTCATGTTTGTCCTACAGTCTACATGTTTAATTATGCATAATTAATAAATATGATTATAATGGCGGCTTTCATGCGTATTCAATTAGAATATGCCTGCGATATGGATTAATCGGATTAATTCTTAAGCTTGGTTGCTCGAGTGCGTCAGTAAAATTATTTGTCATAAAGGCAGTCAAAACTGCAATTACACTTATGCAGCTCACGCAATCTGACGCACTAGAGATGTTGTGCCACAAAAATTGTTGACGCTCCATTGACGCACATTTTAGTCCTACAGTCGACGTGTCTAATATGTAAAATTAAAAATATGATCATAAGACAGGCTTTCATGCATATTCAATCACACTATGCTTGCGATATGGATTAATGGTGATTAATTCCTCCAGGCATGTTGCTTGAGTGATTAGTAAAATTGATTTGTTGATAAGGCAGTCAAAACTGCAATCACACATATAGCACTCACACAATGTGACTCGCTGCAGATGTTTTGCGATCAAAAATCGTAGATGCTCCATTGACGCTCACCTGTAGTCCTACCGTCTACGTGTCTAATTATGCAAAATTCATAACTATGATTATAATTGCAGGCTTTGATTCATATTCAATCAGAAAATGCTGTGCGATACAGATTTATCGTGATTTAATTTGTCCAAGCTTGGTTGCTCAAGTGCATCAGTAATAATAAATTTGTCTATAAAGGCATTCACAACTGTGATTACACTATGGAGCCCAAACAATCTGACGCACTAGCGATATTGTACGACCAAAATTGTTGACACTCACATTTAGTCCTGCAGTCTACTGTCTTGTCATGCCAATGCAGTATATTTGATTGTATCAGCAGGCTTTCATGCATATTCAATAAGAATATACGTTTTCGATTATTCATAAGCTGTTGTACTATCTGTTTCAATATGACTATATACTATGCATAATGGCACTACTATTTGACATGTGATGGACAGTTCGCGTAGCTATTGAAACAGAGTTTTATAGTTTTATAATGCTTATGACTGGCTTTACATGGTGTAAGGTCAATGACGTAAGTTTGTATTATATATAGCACACTTTCGTCATCCAGCTAGTTGTGCCAAATATTCATGGTCTTCTTAAGAACTTTGAGCCATTGCCATCATGTGTACAGGGCCTGAGCGGCAGGTTAGGCAGCTGAAGTTTCATTTGAATTACGTATAACGACGGTCTGTTAACCTGATTTGATATGAGATCAGACTGCAATTTGTGATGCAAATACGACAAAACTGATGTAAAATTCCAGTGGCAGATTACGTGTCAATTAAGTTTTTACTTTCATTCTGAAAATTAATTTACTTAACTCAACCATGCTGATAGGCTGTGTTTCTTCTATATTAGGTGTACTTAAAGTTCATATATTCGGCACTATCCTTGTATATGCACAGATGATGTTTTTTATCTTTCACAACCTTGTCACTAAAATCATAGAAAACTATCAAATATAAAAATATGGCAAAAAACGCATTTGAATATAAAACACTGTCGAATACACCAATATGATGATCCATAACTATACAATGATCTATATCTACAGGCCACCATGCTCCGTACCCATATTTTCAGCTAAATTGGACATCTGGATAATAGTTAGTAGAGGAAAATACTTGCAAGGGCTAATTCCGCATCGATTCAACCATTTTGACTGACGTGAATATATCAATAGTCTCATTAGATTTGCCAACCCCTAGTTGCAAATGACTACTTCCAGGTGGAGAGGGTGGTTAGGGCATAGGTAATGTTGTCGCATCCATAAAATGACCGAACACAACTGCATTAGCTGAATTTGTAATGGTATTCAGGGTAACCACCACTGGAATCATCAATTCAGCTGTGCGGTACTTCCTATCGCACTCATGAAAGTAATTTTCTGCATCTGCCTATCCTTGTATAGTCAATTCCTCGAGCTTCATCCGCTTCATCTGAACAGTATCTAGTCGTTCCGGTACTGATTTGTTGATTGTGCCAACTACCCAATCAGATTCATGTTCATCACTGAGCTCTGCATTGTCATTGTCCTGTCCATCCTCTTCCTCATCTTTATCATCTTCCTCATCCGAAGTTGTGACATCATCAACACTATCTCCAATTGCTTCCAGCATTTCTTCAAATGACATTTTGGTTGTACCAGCCGCTGCTCTTCTTAATACAGAGTCCGGCTCGCTCTTCACAGCCACTTCTGCTTTCGCAACCCTCTGTCTTGCTGCTGCTGTTTCACTCTGCACAAATTATTCAATCTACTTGTCCTTTGCTTCCTTGCTCACAAAGTTTGATTCAGGTCGGAGCTCAGCTGCAAGCCTCTTGTTGGAACGGAGACTGGGCAGAGCGCCAAGCGCTCGGACCCGATCTGCTTCGACACGAGTGTTGCCATGGTTCGCCCCATGACGTCGTATTGTTGTGCGCATAGTTGTTTTGCCGTATTTGAACGCCGGGAGTGCCGAAAAGTTTTGTTTAGAAGTCTGAACCATATTTGTTGCTCTGTGGTGTGGTTTGTGTGAACTTTGTGGAGGTGATGTTGGAAGTTGGACGGAGGTGGAAAGGTGGGTCTTTATGGTTATAGTTATACTTCCAAAATGATTCTGCAGGCAGGCGCTATGACTGCAACAGCTTGGAAAAATGCTCAACCTTAATCCAACATCCATTGAACTTGGCTGCTGACACTGTTGCACATGACATGGCTGCAGTTTTCACGGCTATTACCCTGAACATACAACCACCGGTTACTATCTCAAAGGTTTCATATTGCCAGCCGTTCAGCTATATGTATTATTAAAAGCCAACAATTAGCAGGGTTTGAAACAGGCCAACATCCTTGCGATTCTGCAGCCTTCCACAGCTGGGTCTATTGTGAAATACTACAATGCGATACTGTATATATTGATAGTTGAAAACTAAGATTCAACTTGATATTTGCATTAATTCTTATATATTCTTCAGGTTCTTCCTCTTCTCCAAACTCGAATTCTTCTCTCTTCACTTACCATATTCCCAAGCAATGGCTTAATCACAAGTAACTGTTTCTAGCTGTGAATTGGAGAATGTATCCACGCCAATGCCCGCCTCTACATCGAATACAAGCGTTCAAAGCACTGATCCCCAATGTTGCGCCCAGAATCCGCACCGAACTGCAGCCGATATTGCAACAAGAAATATGTATCAGAACGAAAAGCTGAGAATTGTACGCATAACTGGTGTAAAGAAAGACAGCGAAAACCAGGCAATGGGATGTATGATACCTAATCTGCAAGAATGACAGTCAACTGATCGGATATAATCAGCTGCAATTCGTTCGGAACTACGTGAACAGTTCAACAAAAGCCGAAAAGGCAACCCTCCGTGGTCTACCAAGGCATTCGTCCGAGCAGTCCGTGGGATTGAGCACCATGATGGTGTCAACTCTGGAGTTGTTGCAGACAAATTTTCTGACAAACAACCTCAGGAGTGGACAAGAGCATCTTGAAGAGCATCAAAGAAGGCCCCGGAGGAGTATATGATTGAAGTAACTGCGTTTTCTAACGTTCAATTTTAATCACTGCAACTGAATTTTAGTAGGTTATTAACATGTCCGCAACAATGGCCAGGCATGGTGGGCATGTACAGCTCGAGCTGGCGGACATGCGCATCACGCTCAACATGGTCGATATGGCCAAACATGGTATATCGCGCGCTGCAATCAAAGGAACTCAGAATTTGATTCAAAAGCCTCGAGCAGATATTCAAGAAGAGAAGAGAAGGGGTGTTGAGTTGCCAGGACATAAGGGTGTGAAGGCGGTCATTGAAAAGCATCCATCCATGATCTATGATAATCGCTTGAATGGCTGCCTTCATTGCCAAAACAAGATTGCTTGAAATACTGCTGTCCGCTGGAGGTGCAAAGACACCAAGCCTTGGACCCCTACAGTACCCACAGTGTTGGCAGCACCAGTAGTATCCGCAACCCCTGGACTAGCTGCAGCCTGAGCAGCACAACTTAGTCCTAAAAGAGTGCTTCATCTCAGCCTTTTGAATGAATTTACCCCACTTGAAGATTCAGAAGACCAAGATGATTCTAATTATGATGGCTCCAGACTCCAGTACTGATGACAGCATCGAGGATATGTCAGGTATGCACTCCCCCCTCTCACATGAATAATTACTAATTATCATTTCAAAGAGAATGACAGTGAGGATGAAGATATTACCAATGAAGGGGAAGAGGTGGGTGGGTTCATTGGGCATACTTAAATAATTTCGATATTTAATCTATTATTGAGTTTCTGCTGTCAAAATGAGCAATATAATGATGAATGAAATGGAATTGAATTTGTGAAGTGAGTTTGAATGAAGCTTCCAGGCTATCTCTGAGAGTGAGTATCAGCAATTATTGAATCATGATATATCAGTATCGTACAATATTTGTTACGTTAATTGGAATGCATGCTTGCCTTTATGTATGAATATGCTGTAAATGCGCGACCATACAACAAGGCTTCAAGTCTGAATGTGAGCGTCAACGGAGCGTCAACGATTTTTGGTGGTACAACATCTCTAGCGTGTCAGATTGTGTGAGCTCTAGGAGTATAATAGCAGTTTTGACTGCCTTCATCGACAAATCCATTGTTACTGATGCACTTGTGCAACCTTTGAAACCAAGCTTGGACAAATTAAATGATGATTCATCTGTATCGCAGGGTATGTGCTTATTGAATATGTATCAAAGCCCGCAGTTACAATAATATCTATTGTTTCTGCAAAACATAACGCGTTGACTGCAGGAGTGAAATTCAGCGTCAACGCAGTATCAACGATTTTTGCCACACAACATCTCCAACGCGTCAGATTGTGTGAGCTCCAGGAGTGTAATTGCAGTTTTGACTGCCTTCATCGACAAATCATTTTTTACTGACACACTTGACCAACCAAGCTTGAAGGAATTCAATCACGATTAATCTGGATTCCACCGCATATTTTGATTGAATATACAAGAAATCCTGCCGTTACAATCATATCTATGGTTTTTGCACAACAAACATGTAGACGCCAGTAGTAAAAGTCAACATCATCGGAGCGTTAGCGATTTTTGGTTGCACAACATCTCTAGCCCGTCAGATTGCATGAGCTCCATGAGTGTAATTGCAGTTTTGACTGCCTTGATCAACATATGAATTTTTACTGATGCATTCGAGCAACCTTTGAAACCGAGCATGGACAAATTAAATTATGATTAATCCGTATTGCACTGTATGTTTTTATTGAATATGTATGAAAGCCCGCTGTGACGATCAAATCTATTGTTTTTGCACAATAAAACGCGTAGACCGCAGAAGTAAAAGTGAGCGTCAATGGAGAGTCAACTATTGTTGGTGGTACAACAACTCATGCACGTCAGATTGAGTCAGCTCTATGAGTATAATTGCAGTTTTGACTGTCTTTATCGACAAATTAATGTTTACTGAAGCCCTCAAGCAACCAAGCTTGGAGGAATTGAATCACGATTAATCTGTATGGCACGGCATATTCGTATTGAATTAGCATGAAAGCCTGCTCTTACAATTATATCTATTGTTTTAGCACATCAAGAAACATAGACTGCAGAACTTAAAGTGAGCGTCAGCGGAGCATCAATGATTTTGGTTGCACAACATTTTTAGCATGACGGATTATATATATTTCGTTCATGTTTTCGAAATTTTGACTGCTTTCATCAATGAAATAGTTCATAATGATGCATCTATACTACCTCTGAAAGGGAGTATCAGCAATTATTAAATCGCGATATATCAGTATTGCAAAATAGGTCGTAATTAAATACTGCCTATTGTCATTCTTTAGAATTGAATATACAACCTGCACTGACCATACATGTGGCTACAGGACTGGAAAGTGAGCGTCAACGGAGCGTCAACAGATCGCTGAGAAACAGCGCACAACGTATGTTATATTGCAATATCATACTTTTAAAGATTCTTTGACAGTTTTTAAAGACAAAACAGCAACTAATAACTGGTCAGGAGCACCTGTAATTGATTTTGGAGTACGAGCACAGTTCCCTAAGTAATGAACAAATCACAATATTATATTTTGTCATATACAATGAAAAATTGGGCAGAAAGTATGAAATGTTATTAAACTATTAAATTTGTCTCGCTATAGACGTGTGTGTAATGCTTGCCATTCATCAAATATGCAAGAACCTTGGAGGTTGGACCCGGCGGGTCTAACTAAACCCGGTAAAACCCGCAGGTTGGCCGGTACGGTTTCGTTTTTGGAACCGGAATATATGACCTGTTCAGGTTTAGTCCGGTTCCAGACCCTGACCGCAGCCGTGTAATCTGGAACGGTTGCTAATACAATCTGGAAATAGAGGTTTCCAGGGCCAGCCATACAGCTCAAGCTGCTTTTTGTCACACTATGACGGAGAAGTGCTGAAGTATGATCAGGAATGGGACTCAAGGAATGGTACGTATTTACGGAAGCAGCTAACGCTGCAATTGTATCACTTTGGAAAACCAAAATTTCACCCTTCTGTCATTACTGCAAGTTCATCACCAGTATCGGTGCTCCTGATATTGTTCAACAAAGACCTCAAAAGCTCTTGCACCTTTCGAATGCCAAAGAAGTGTTACTGTGCCAGCAATGGGTCAACTTCATGCTACAGTTTCTGCAGCACAATGATCGCTACACCGCAATGGACTAGATTGAATACACTCTTTGGTGCTTGCTTCGTACAGATGGTATGTCAAGGAGAGTGCAGGAGTCCTTAACATGGTGATGGGTTGAGAGAAACGGTAAATGACCAGGTGTGCACGGCAGACAAGGATCCTCGCCGGTGCATCTGAACCTTTGATTTGACCCAGTACACAACCTCTGTGGCAGTTCAAACTTTCAACTGTTGGGGCACGTTCACAGTCTTTTCAAGTAGATATCGCTAGCTGAAGCAGCTGCAACCTTCAATATTCCGGCATTGCCATCACTTGTCAGGCAGTATCTGCATGAGATCTGGGGCCGTGATGCGGTCAGTGTGATCTGGGGCTACAGAAATGAGTTCAAGAATTACGTACCTCACAACCTCACAATAAGGTTGCTTTCTACACACGCCGGAATTTCATAACCCTCAGCAGATGAACCGGATCCTGCTCGACTGCAGCATTCAGGGTACACCAGATGTTGAAATGCACAGGCGGCCACTGCAGGTGAAATGGGTGTGCATGGGTGAAAATACGGATGATGGACTTTGTGGGTGCCACCCCACATTTCCCATTGTCTACTTCACCGTTTCACCACTAACCGGGACCTCGCTGGTAAGTGGGATGATTGTGAGGACTGGCGGCCAGCTGTTGCAGCAGCACCCTCATTGCCTTTCATCCATGCAAGCCTGGGTTGATGGACCGTCACCACTGGAGTTGGCCGTAGTTGTCGGTACACATTTCGTGTATCATTTGGGCACCCTCCAAAGAATTCATCAGAGTGGTAAAGGAATCAACACCACATGTTATTGCCGTGGAAAAAATTGATGGGCTGTGCCACTTGGTTCCAGAGATTTGGGCAGCGACAGGGATCGGTTCAGTATGGATTGTAAATATTCAAGTGGATGTGGATACATACTGGGATGTATATGAAGACAAAACACATATGGACGAAATATTTGGAGCCACCTCTGCCATTTATCCCAACGAATGGGAGGAGTCTCATGCAGGGGTGCGCTCGAAATCCAGCTGGTGAATATGGACAATATATCAGTATTATGAGATCTGGAGATGTCTATTTATACATATCTCTCGTGACAATGCTTGAAGTAGAAGCGATGAATTGACAGCATGATCTAAGAATGGAGTCAACTATGATACCAATTGGCAGTGTGGGGCTGCGGAGTGTCAGGGAGGCACGCAGAGCAGAGTACGTGAAGGTGCAAGTTTGTGGACCTCCCAGGAAGTGGTCGGAATACTGTGAGATGTTTCAGTGCGATTGTGGACAGTTGACAGGCGCACCGGGAGCGGCCTGGAGTGCGTCGGAGCATAGTAAAAATGATACGGAAGGGTTTTGGGAGCCTCCCAAGCCCCAAGGATGATCCCGGAAGGTGGGTGCCAGGCCAGGGCGGAAATTGCATTTTCCTGATGCAGGACGAACAAAAACCTTGGATTTACTCAAAAGGAATCATCAATGCCCAGGTATGAGAACACACGTGGATAGGTATGTACTGAATTGCCCATGTATGTCAACGCAATAACCCAAGAAATCAAAAACCCACAGACGGCAAAAGGTGCTGGAAATACCACAGCAAAGAAGTAAGGATCTGAGTATGGACTTTGTGGTTGGGTTATCGGAAAGCGAAGGATATAATGCTATATGACTGGTAGTTAATAGACTATCAAAAATGAAGCACTTGGTACCATGCCGAGACGATGCAGATTGCAGGAAATTGGGCGAAATGTTTATACGCAATGTGTTCAACTTACATGGCTTACCAGACACCCATAGTATCAGACAGAGGACCTCAATTCGCCTCAGAATTCTGGAGACATGTTTGTGCAAGACTTGGAATCGGACGAAGACTCACAACTGTATTTCATCTACAAACGGATGGCCAAGCAGAGCAGATGAATGCCGTTATGGAACAGTATCTCAGGAGCTTCATCAATTATCAGCAAAACAACTAGGCCTCATGGCTACCAATGGCAGAGTTTGTATCAAACAATCATATTTCAGAAACAACTGGCTGCTCACCATTCTCTGGCAATTACAGTTTTTCATCC
>WHVE01001351.1:0-16370 GCA_015178995.1 Trichophaea hybrida
CCACCGAAAGGCGCAACTGATATAGACTCTTCATGGCACCACGCGATCCATACCATCCTGAAACCACTTAGAGAAGTCGATACCAGAGGCACTGGTTACGAGTGGGATTGTGCCGACGGTTTCAAATGTACCTGCTACCCGTTGCTAGCAGCATGGATTGGGGACTACCCGGAGATCGCAATGATCACGAAGATAGTCGAAGGAGCATGCCCTGTGTGTGAAGTACCGAAGGGACCTGAGAAGGGCCATGGCAAAGGATTTCGCAACTGGGAGCCTCGATGTACGTCATGCTATCAAGAGCACCTGGTGGAGAATCGACTTGATGAATTCAAAGAGGTGCATCTACAACCGACTTCGAATCTCTTCTGGTATTATCCTCTGTGCAACGTCTATCCCCTTTGGCAACCAGATGCGCTTCACCAACTCTATTTGGGGATCGTGAAAGATCTCTTCAACTGGCTTTTGGAGTACCTCACCGATCGAGGCTTGAAAGCTGAATTTGATGTCCGGTTCACCTCAGTTCCACACTACCCGAACATGTTGCATTTCTCTACACCCTTTGATGCTCTCAAGAATGGATCCTGGCATGGCAAAGACATCCGAGAAATGATCAGGAGTCTATCTGCAGTATGTGCTCCCCTGCTTTCCTGCGACGTTGCAGGGAAAACAATCTCAGAAAGTGCATCTGATACGGAGGTTATGAAAACGATTCGGGCACTGATTGAATTTTCTTTACTAGCCAGCCAGCGAACGCACTCGGATATCTCGTTGAAATATCTCGACGAAGCACTCAAAAGCTTTTACAAGTGCAAACAAATCTTCACTCCTCAACATGCTACTGAGGCTCGGACAAGGCGTTTAGAAAGCGACTTCCAAGCGCAGGCAGCAAAACTTAAAGAGGTGGCGATTGAGAAGATAGAGAGAGAGCTTCATAGGGAGATTTATGGTATCACAACTGGGCAGCGGAGAACTTTTGAGGTGCACCTGAAAGAAGAGAAGCTGCGCGCCACTACCTGGAATGCAGAGGAGCGGGCGACAACAATGGTACGACTCGAAGCAGAGCTCTACGGAGCGTCCACAGACCAGCTTGCCTGGTTTGGCCAGTTGTTTAAAGAAGCTCAGGACCACCAGGAACTCAAGCTGCGTCCCGAAGCTAGCTGTGGACCGACAAGCAAGTTTGCTCGACAACTTGAACGAGAACGTCACGCCATCATGACTGCCGTGTTCGGTGCATCGAAGGTCACTGTCGCTGCAAAGCGGGAGTTCCAGCGGCCCCTGTTGGAAGCTGAGAAAGCAGCAACACATTGGTCAGAGGAGCGCCAACAAGAGGTTGCCCGGTGTCTGGAGATAGAGGTTTACGGGGCAAGCCATGCAGCTCAAGCAGCTTTTAGTCACGCCATGACGGAGAAGCGCCTGAAGTATGATCAGGAATGGGACTCAAGGCAAGGTCCGAATTTACGGAAGCAGTTAACACTGCAATTCAATCACTTTGGAAAACCTAAAATGCACCTCCTCTGTCATTACCGTGAGTTCATCACCAGGATGGGTGCTCCTGATAAATTATCAACCGAGATCTCAGAGCTCTTGCACATTTCGAACGTCAAAGAAGCGTACCGTGCCAGCAATGGGGTCAACTTCATGCTACAGCATCTTCAGCACAATGATCGCTACACCGCGATGGACTACATGGAACACACACTTCGGTGGCTTGCTTTGTACGGATGGTATGTCGAGGAGAGTGCAGTAGTCCTTAACATGATGACGGGTCGAGAGAAACGGCAAATGACCAGGTACGCCTGGCAGAAAAGGATCCTTGCCGGCGAATCTGAACCTTTGATTCGACCCAGTACACAACCTCTGCGGCAGTTTAAACTTTCAACTATTTGTGCACGTTCACGGTCTTTCAAGCGGATATCACTAGCTGAAGCAGCTGCAACCTTCAACATTCCGACATTGCCATCACGTGTCAGGCAGCATCTGCATGAGATCTGGGGCCGTGATGCGGTCAGTGTGATCTGGGGCTACGGAAATGAGTTCAAGGAAGACGTAACCTTACAACCTCACAATAAGGTCGCTTTCTACACGCCGGAATTTCATAACCCTCAGCAGATGAACCGGATCCCGCTCGACTGCAGCGTTGAGGGTACGCCAGATGGTGAGACGCACCGGCGGCCACCGCAGGTGATATGGGTGCAGGTGGGCGAAAATACGGATGATGGACTCCGCGGGCGCCGCCCCACATTTCCCATTCTATACTTGACCTTTTCACCACCGACCAGGACCTCACTGGTAAGTGGGATGATTGCGAGGACTGGCGGCCGGCTGTTGCAGCAGCACCCTCATTTCCTTTCATCCCTTCAAGCCTGGGTTGATAGACCATCACCGCTGGAGTGGGCCGTTGTTGTCGGTACACATTTCGAGCATCGTTTAGGGCACCCTCAAGAAATGGATGGGTTCGTCAGAGTGGTAAAGGAATCAACACCACATGTTATTGCTGTGGAGAAAATTGAAGGGACGTGCCACTTGGTCCCAGAGATCTGGGCAGCGACAGGGAACGGTTCGGTATGGATTGTAAATAATCAAGTAGATTTGGATACGTACTGGGATGTATATTAAGACAAAACACATATGGACGAAAGGTTTGGAGCCACCTCTGCGATTTATCCAAACGAATGAGAGGAGTCTCACGCAGGGGTGCGCTTGAAATCCAGCTGGTGAATATAGACAATATATTAGTGTAATGAGATCTAAAGATGTCTATTTATACAAATCTCTCGTGACGATGCTTGAAGTAGCAGCAATGAATTGACAGCATGATCTATGAATAGAGTCACATATGATGCCAATTGGCAGTGAGGGCTGCGGAGCGTCAGGGAGGCACGCGGAGCAGAGTACGCGAAGGAGCAAGTTTGTGGACCTCCCAGGAAGTGGTAGGAATGCTGTGAGATGCTCCTGTGCGATTGTGGAAAGTTCACAGGTGCACTGGGAGCTGCCTGAAGCGCGTCGGAGCATAGTAAAATGATACGGGAGGGTTTGGGAGCCTCCCAAGCCCCAAGGAGGATCCCGGAAGGTGGGTGCCAGGCCAGGGAGGAAATTGCATTTTCCTGATGACGTCCACTGTTTCAATAGGCGGAATATCTGGGGTTGAAGGAGTAGCAATGGTATTTATCCTCAAAAGCGGCGGTTCATCGTTATCCACTGGTGCAGCATCTGGTGCTAGCTCTTCGTCCTCATCATCATCATCGAGGTGGATGACCTCGCAGGCATTGGGAATAATTGATTGGAGAGGATCCTCCAAGTCCTCATCGGGGTCAGGCTTAATTGCGAAGGGTGTATCTTGTAAGTTGGTGTTGATTGTTGTCTTTATATAAATGATATCTATGTCAGAGTCATCCATAGATATAGTCTCTGGGGTGGTATCGAACACTATAAAAAGGTGACCACCAATCTCTGCTATTGTACATACCGAATTCCCAGTATCTGCAGTTATCAGCCAATTTTTCCATTGGTACCGTGAGATTATGTCTCCAGCTTGTGGCCATACATAGTGGGTGAGGCTATACATTGGTCAAAGACCCTTGTAAATTGTGCAAGTTCGAATTGTTCAGTTTTGAATTGATCGAGTTCTTCGTACAAGGTAGATGCACCAGGTACATGCATAAAGTCCTTGATTGCAACAGGCGTTGAATAATGGTCGACAGTGAGGTCTGATTCGTGCCACTGGATAAGAAGATCAATTGCAGCCGCTTTCTGTATCCATTGCGTCTTTGAGGTTTCTGGGACAGATAGCACTGGCAAACTGGATGCATAACGTTTTACCGAAGACCTCCCGCAACCTGCGCCAATCGACAGAGGTGAACAATCACGTGGCAAGGGCAATCTGGATGGCACGAGAGCCCTCTGAGATGTAGCTGTTGGTGTTGATGAGAACCCTCCCGCATGGGTAGTTGACCTTCGCCAGGCTGCAGATTCCCCCTAAGGCTGTGACCCGGAAGATCCTGGCCAGCTGGAACCCACTTGTACATTGGTGGCATGATTTACCGGTGTACTTGGGACTGACTTTGGCGATGGCTTTGGCGGTGGGGCAGGCTTTGATTTTGATGGCCCCAGGCTCAGTGCTACTGGCTTGGTGGGGGGCTTAGGTTTAGTCAGAGTGTTGCCTGCCTTCGCAGCATTCCGAGTCTCTTGCCTTCACAGGCATGATACCATATGACCCATGGCTCCCAGGTCGTCATCAATTAATACAGCCTGGGGTGTGATTCCCAGAAGATCTCTTGTCTCTTCTGTGAGGGAAATTATGACGTCCACAAACTTATAATGTCAGGGTCAGAGTCAGAGTCATTGTCTGAGTCGGAGCCAGAGTCAAAGTCAGCCCACGATGAGGAGTATGAAATGCTATCCGTTGAAAGAAGATGTACTAACCTGGTCATATGTCTTTACCTCGCCTGGCTATGGAGCTGGATAATGTTTTAGCAGGCTGTTGGCAGGAATAACTTTGTGGTTATGTCGAGTCTTCCACTGTTTAACTTTGTTCAGGTGTCGCTTGAGTGATTGTTGTGCAAACACATTATTGATATTCTGGGTTGACTTGTTGAGCAGGCCAGCAATGTTCTCTTTCGTCCAATTACTAGTCAATGGCCACGTACGGGGTTGTCGCATTGGCGGCATAGTAACGTTTAGGATGTGACAGCTGGGAAAGAGACTAAAGATAGAGTTGTGGGAGATATGAGTATGAGATTATTAGAAGATCAAGTGAGAGATATACACTACTAACTGGGCAGGTTTGGACATACTTATCTATTGCTCATGCACCTTTCACTACAAAAACCGTACTAACGTGCCCGATGGAAGCCAAACTGAGTTAGGGAGCTGGAAGCGTAAGGTTAGTTTTGAGAAGTCATATACAGAGAAGATTCTGAAAATCTAGTTTGTAGAGGTAAGGGTTGGTTGCAAATGCAAAATTGAAGGTTATGTTGCAACAGATGCACAGGTGCAATGATGCATTATGCTCCGCCACGTGATTTGCTCCATCTTCAGGTTAAGTGTGTAAGCTGATCGTAACCTTTTCACCATCAAAGTTTACTCATGCAATCCTTCGTTTGCACAGCTTGTGGGTGCCAGTTTTCCCGACAAAGTGGTCTCACACGCCACTGTCGTGTAACTCATTGTTGCCATACAAATTCCGTTGAGCCCGAGGAGTCCGATGCTGGGTTCCAACCTGGGGACCCAAGACTCAATGTGGACCCAGACGCAGATAACATTTTTGGTTTGGACAAGACACAACGTATGGAAGGTTTCCCACATACAGGAGCCCCTTTCGACAACATTGGACACATACCTTCATTTGAACTAGATAACTGGGACCCACTTTCACCATTTACGACACCCGAAAAATGGCAACTTTGTCGTTCCATTGTGGACACCAACATGGGCAAAACAAAACTCAATAACCTCCTTAAACGACGGCTTATTGTTCCTGGCACCGATGCCAAGCATGCAGATCAATTATATCAACTCATTGTCGATATGGACCGCATGGATGGACTTGGATGTGGATGGGAGAAGGGTTAAGTCAATATTGAACGACAAGCCACCGTATTCAGGTACCGGAATCCTATTGCGGCAGTACATTATATTCTTGGCCACCGACCATTCAAAGAGCATTTCTCTTATACCCCAGTACGGCAAATGGATGCAATCGGCAAAAGTATATATGTCGAGATGTGGACCGCAGACGGGTGGTGGAAAACACAGCCAAGTTGAAATATCATTTAAGTCACAGAGTGTGTTGAGGTATCGCAGTGTCAGAGTGTTGCGGGGTTAATGTGTGCTGTCAAAATATCGAAGTATCAGAGTATCACGGTGTCAGAGTATCGCAGTGTCAGACTGTCGCGGTGTCAAAGTACTGTCAGAGTGTCGCAGTGTCAGAATGCCATGGTGTCAGAGTGTCATGGTGTCATATGGCTCACACTTTGCAGGAATCTTTACTGGATGGATTGACAGTCGTCCCAGTCATACTTGGTAGTGACAACACCCTGCTCTCAACATTGAGTGGTGACAAGTCAGCATGGCCTGTTTATCTTAGTATCGGTGACCTTTCCAAGGCAAAATGATCATCTGTTAAGTCGAACGGATTGATACTGAATTATTTATTCATTTATTTATGCATCATACAGCATGCAGCCCGCAGGGTATAGCCAGTGAGGTACAAACAAATAACTAAGAACAAGAACAACAAATGAAACCGAACAAAGGAAAAACAAAAAACCCCTGGCTAGGTAGCACCGCTCCGCAGTCCCCTATCACCCCTGCTCTAGTTACAAAGAAATTTGAAATAAATCATAGTGGTTTGTAACACGCTTCATACAATAATAAAATATCTTTCAGTCTCATTCGGCTTGGTCCTGCATATCATGCGGGTTCTCCCCCTGGAGTTTACCCTCCTTCTCCCTTCCCCATTCAAATTTCATCCACCTCTCAACTCTCTGCTTCTTCTTCCTGTTCATCAAGCATAACTGTTTTTCGAAAATAAGTCAACAACCAGCACAGCTATCGCCAAGCAGACACTTCCAATCGATTCCTAACCCCCAATTACCCCCCCTACCATAGGGCATCTCTCTTCCAGGACCTTTATTGTTGCTGGGTGGAAAACTGGGCCTCTTACCCCTCTTTTTCCCCCCCTGCAGCCCCCTGCAAAAGGGCCCCCACCAATCATCTACACAACCAATTCTTATCCAATCAACATCAAACTTTGGGAGCATCGAAAGCACATATAGACGAGGCTCAGGTATTAATTTCAGACCAAAAGCTTAACATTTGCATTAGTTACACAAAATCTTCGAAAAGTCGCTTTTTCGCACCTACCACCCATCTATCTCAGTGGAATCAACTCCAAATCAAAAACAAACAACGGCAATTGATTCAGCAGCCCCAGAATCTCTTTGATCGAACCATCAATACTTGCCTACAAGCCCCAGACAGCCTGGGCCAAAAATTCTCGAAGCAAAAAACCCAAAGTCTATTTCCATCGTTTCTCGACGGGTTTTCATCCGTTTCGAACGCCCTTACGAATTCAGCGTGTATACACACCCAGGTCTACATTGCCGAAATCACACTTTAATCGGACAAAAATTGACTCCACAACGGTCGATTGTCAACATTATCGCATTTTTCACATTGTCTCATTCCCCCAATTTGGAACATATCGGCCACCGGGGCCCAGCAGACCTACCAGGGTGTAGGCGACAACGTCCGGCTACCTTGCCGCCATTGACCCCCTGAGTCTTTGGGTGGATTCTCCAGAGTTAAGTTGCACTTCCTTCCTTGCAGTGGTTCTACAGCCCCATCATATAGCAGGCCTCCTAGAGATTTTCTTGTGGCTACAGGTGTTTCTGAATCTGCTGTGAGGAGGCAAAGGCTCGAGTACAAGGCTCGAACACCTTGCTAGGACAAAAGAGGAGAAGCTCTAACCCCCTGAGGGAATAGGTGGTACCAGGGCCACTTATATCAATACTCAAACGTCGGATTTATACCAATTTAAAATACCTAGAAAATTCATATTTCATTAACATATTTAGCACCTTATAACCCCTCTAAAGTCTTCAATGACTTCCCCAATACCACCACCACCCCCACCTGGGACTTTCAGTACTTATGGAATGCACCTTTATCGAAACCCCAGTTCAGACCCACTCTCTGCAATCGATGCCCCAGCTGTATCACACACCACTTTGACAGGCCATATATCCAAACGAGGAAGAAAAGGCAAGCAGGCAAGTTCTTGCCGACTGCCAGCTACCTCACCATACCTGTCACTCAATGCCCCTTGTACACGTTCCAGCACCCATATGGCCACTGGTCATGTCCATCCAGGACACCCTCTTGTCAACTACAACCATCTTCCCCACCTCAACAACCAACCAACCAAGACCATCTCGGAAACCCTGAAATTGCAGATCTAAAACATGGAGATGCCCCAGGGGATACCGAGGCCAATGACGAATGTCTCGACGATGCTGACGATTCTGAAGATGAAGACTTTCAGGACACATCCACCCACCTGCTGAATGCAAATGACGAAGATGAAGATAGAATTCATCTGGTATTCAAAGCCATCCTTGAACCACTCCACAAGGATATTCTCAAAATCAACAAACGTCTCACCACCCAAAACCGCAAACTGGCAACCCGCTTCGCTTCAATGGAAACCAAACACGAAGTTGCCCTCAATACCATTGCAACCCGTGGACACACAGTTGAATACCTTGTACAAATCCAAGCATCAAAGAAAGATGCACCACGAGCACTAACAGACCTAATAAATCCAGCCATCCCAGAAGGGACCTCCCCCAAACCCACACTCTGGTGAGCAATTGCATCCGCATGCGCAAAGAAAGACCCACCAAAAGATAACAATGGGCGTACTCTCAATCCCCGTCCTCTCTCCAAAAAACAACACACACTAGTAATTGCCCGACACAGTGATCAACCAGTTACTGCGGATCTTAAACAACTGAAGCTTGCGAACAACGCCACCCTCCGACGATGCCACGCAGACTCTTTGGCCAATATTGGACATGTTTCTGCCAACAACAAGCACAATCTCGTCCTCCTGACAGCAGATGCCTGCCCGGTGGATTTGGTACGAGCCCATAAGGCTGCTATTGAAGAAACAGTTTGTTCAGTTGATACAACCGCACAATAGCTGAAAAAACAAGAAACCTGGATCCGAATGATGGTTCATTCCATCGACATTACAATGTTTCCTGAATGTGGAACAGGAATGAAATTATTGAAAGACGATATTGAGATGAACAACAATCATATCAAGCATACCACCCTACCACGATCTCGTACAAAGCCAGAAACTCAACCCGATAAAAAGGCAACCACCATGGTCATTGCAGTCTGTACTGAATATGAAGCAAAACTTATTCAACATCATAGAGTACAAGTAGACGGCAAGACACGCAAAGCCGACCGATATGTGGTATCCCGACCAACCGACCAATGTACTAACTGCCAACAATTTGGCGATTCCTATTTAAGATGCAAACAATCACCTTTCTGCAACATATGTGCAGAACCTCACACCACCACCTCCCACTCATGCGGATCATGTTCCAGCATAGGCAAACAGTGTGTCCATGATGTTTTCCAATGCATCAACTGCAAGGGTAATCACTGGGCCAACGATTCTAAATGCCCAACAATTACTGCCATACGTGCTGAGGTACGAGCCAAGTTCATGACAGACCACCCGACCATCACCCAGGCCTAAACAACCTTTCTTTTCACCCATCAAAATTGGAATTATACAACACAACTGCAACCATTCCTCCTTGGTCATCAATACCCTTCTTGACTTTGCAGTTGGAACTGCCGACCTTCTTTTACTCCAAGAACCTGGATTCAACCCAGACAATA
This sequence comes from Trichophaea hybrida, assembly GCA_015178995.1. NCBI lineage: Eukaryota > Fungi > Ascomycota > Pezizomycetes > Pezizales > Pyronemataceae > Trichophaea > Trichophaea hybrida. The sequence goes on from WHVE01001351.1 coordinate 9,427, forward strand.
CATTCATTACAACACACCCTGGATTTGACCTACTGATACCACCTAAAAACTTAAGAGATCACAATAGGACAATTACCTATGTGGCCAAAAACAACCCTTATATCAAATGCTCCCCACGTACCAACATCAGCCAGGATCCTCATATTCAAGTCCTCGAAATATTAACCCCCTCAATTGCACCAATCACAGTCTTCAATATTTACAATGAACATGAAGGCTAATTCAATCTCCACACCATTCCAAGAAGCTTCACCATCACATGTGAGGAAAATATGCAATTCGAATACTTACGTTTCCCGAAATGCATCCAATCCGACAATGTTGTCCATTGACTTTCCCTCCATTTCATGAAACCCCAGAGTCTAGTAACACAACTGGACCCTGGATTTCATGGGACAGTATGCAACAAAATCACCGCAAATTTGAAACACGTCTTATCCAAACCATATCAACCCTCAGTCCCTGGATTTCCAACAGTTCGGAGATTGAAACCTATTCAACCACACCCTGTCCACCATGGATTGAAAGTTGAGTCAAAACACAAATTAATCCTCGTTCAAAGGAAGAGGAAGCCAAAGCCCAATGTACCTGGAAACGAACTTGCCGATAAGTTGGCAAAAAAGTCCACTGTGGAAGAACCACATACCTACTATAACCCCTCATTATCGTACCTCAAGAGAGTAACTCGAGCAGCAAAAATGCAGGAATGGGGGATTGGTGGATGCGACAGCCCGCGAAAGGAAAGAACTATATTGGAATATTCCGTACCAAACCAGACAATATTTTCAGAAGTGGCAACCGCCAGTTTGCATCTACAGTCACCCAACTACGAACTGGACATGGATACTTCCGCAGTTACCTATACAAAATACCAACCAATGCTGTTGACTCCCCTCACTGCCCATGTGTTAGGGGTTTCCCCTTAGCATGCGTATAAAGTACATCAGGCTTAGTCTCCCAGGCTTACCGCTATTCAAAGATGAATCAGCGGACAAGATCACACCCCTGAGGATGTCTACTGATGAGTTAGCAGACGGCTCAACATAGCCGGGTGAAATCCCCATAATAGTCCATGCTACAATACTACGTCTCAGCATAGGGAATAGCTACCCAGTGTGGAGACAGTACGCACACTCGATCAGACAGTAATCTCGGGGGTAAAAACCCATAGTACTGGCTAAGGCATGGGACACACCAACCATACTGCCGAAGCATTGTAACTGCCAAGCAGGGGTCTTCGGATCAGCTGTGCGTTACGGATCAGACCAGTGTTATCTTCGTTATCATGCTAATACTGGGACAAACCATACCCGTGCTTACCTTCATGGATTTGGTTGGACAAGCGATATTATCTTAGTATGCGGGACTTTGCTATCTCTAGAGCTAGAATAAGCAAAGGAGATAAGCTAACTGCGCCCCGGTAGTTAACTCTACCTAAAAGATAAGTGCTTGGATCTAGACTGTCGAACCCCAGCTCTGCCGTGTTTGCAACACGATAACTGAGAGAGGGCACCCCCTTCGGGGAACCCGGATAAGACCCGATGACACTAGGTACGTGGCAATGTATGGGTTGGCAGCCCATTAAATCATTGATCACTATTCCACTCAATACGAAGAAAGATAACTGATACGAAGTAATGGTCCGATATGTATGTCAGCAACGTCATAACATGCAGGATAACCTTTGGGAACTCCTGGTGGGGGCTTACGCAACCACACGTTGTCAAACAGAACTCTCCACAACTAACTACCGAGATCGGCTCTGAAGCAACGATCGGATGTTATGTGAACACCCACTACGGTGGACTGAGTGTTATTGAGATAGTACTATACACACACATCATAGATTACAGAGAAGTACCGTCACCCCTTAGCAGGATGGTTTGACGCGGAAATACTCACCTATAAAAGACCACCTTAAACCCACAAGTTTAAAACACAACGATTCAAGCAACAGTCGAACAAACCACAGTCAGAACATAACAGCGGAAAAACCACCTGAAATATTATTAAGTTAATTACCTTAAGAATATTCACCAATAAACTTTTTATGTCTATTACAGACGACCAGAAGATTCTCTACGCTCGCCTCTTCCATGCCCAAGCAAACACCCGAGCCAAATACGAACACCTGGCAAGGTACCTTCTTCGCAACAACCTTTGGACAGAATACTACCACTATTTCCATACCGGTGAACTTCCTTCTCAAGTCGTTTTTGACGAGTCCTCAGAAGATTACCTCCAAGACAGTTACGACTTTTAAACAGGGCCATACTGCAACAGATGCCCATATTCATTCATACGGTACAACGACGTAAACACGTCACAATCGAATTTCATATCTTTAGTTGGGTTATTAAAATCAAGATACGCCTTTACCAGAAATCGGTACAACAATATAGATAAGTCACATCTAGCTGCAGTATCCCCCTAACAGTATAATATTTCGGACGTTATCCAAAATAGGTTCATGAACTGTGAACTGCGCGAAGAAAAAGCTTGCTGCGCGGCAAAAATATTCGACATAACAGGAAACAACGAAAACATACCTTGTTGCCCATCACACTGTCCATAATATTGGAACAACCAGTGTTTACGTTGCCGTCACGTCCAACGAATAGCTCTTTACGCGCTAGCTAGAGCAAGCATCACAACATCTTCGAACACTCAAAATGTCGACACCCAGGCGCAGACTCACCTTTGGAGCGGACCGGTTAGCACCAGTATCCACAGCAATCTCCAAACCGACCTCGGCAGCGCCCAAACCTCTGCCAGAATGGGTCAAGAAACTACAAGAGCACTATCAACAGTCACGATAGAAGTACCAACAGAAAGTGCAGGAAGAGGACACCGAAATGATCGACAGCGTACAAGCACGAGTATCACGACTCGATCTAGAAATGAAGAATCTAATCGAATGCTGCAACAGCGAGAGAGTAGTGATAGAAGTCGAATTCGACGACGTTCGAAAAGACTGCGAAATCTTCGCTCAGCAAGTAGAAACCAACAGAGTCCTGGGAGCTCAAGCACTGGAGACACAGAACGGAGGAAAGAAACAGAAGCATTTCTCCAATAACAGATTCAGATATAGCCCCAAGACCTGGCCTTAGTGCAGGATCTGGCACCGATGCTGGAATGCCTGATCCTGAACCAGAATCTGAACCTGAACCTGAACCAGGACCAAGCGGAAACAGAGGAACAGGAGGAGATCCGCCACCACCTCCATCTCCACCAGGACCATCCGAACGACCTCGGTCCAGAAGGACCAGATCCCCAACCAGACGATCTAGAACAAGGAGGTCCAGATCACGGTCCAGAACAAGGAATACCAACAGACCAAGGGATTCAAGAATTAAGATAACAGATCCACCCAAGTTCGCGGGAAAAAGTTCTGAGGATTTTGACAACTGGTGGATGACCATGGAAACATATATCGCGGACCAACCCTACTTATTCCCAAGACCAGGTATAAAAATGCAATACTGCAGAGGACGCCTAGAAGGACACGCCCTAGCATGGCATATGCAATGGGAAACAGAAGCGTCTACCGGAATACGTGAAAGAAGCTGGATGGATTACCGAGCCGCAATATACGCCAGATTTCATAATCAATTCCAACAAGAAGCAGCGTACAAAGCAATTATGGAAGTAAGGTACGAAGGAAACATCCAGGATATGATTACGGAATACGACACTCTGAACGTAAAAGCCAGAGTAACTGGTGTGGCCTATCGAACCATGTTAATGTCACAACTTCCACAACAAGTATTTAAACAGCTGTCAACAATGAACCCAGCGGATAAAACAGACGCAGAATTGAGGGAAATTATCCTCAACGCTGGAAAGAATGTGGAAATATGGCAAGCCACGGCAAAGAACTTTGGAATGATGAAAAGACGCCCAAAGCATCAGGACGAGTCTCGGAAACAGGGTCAGTTCAAAAAACACCTTTTAGAAAAAACTCTCGTTTCAAGAAACAAACAACATACACACCAGCGAATCAAAAAGGATCGGTACCTCGAGCATTCAAAAGCGCAGATGGAAAAACCTACGCACAAATGATTCAAGGAGTCCCACCAGAGGAAGAGAAAAGAAGAAGGGCGGCAAAGGAATGCATACGGTGTACATGGCCTTCGGGGCGAAATGGAGCACACGGAACAATGAAGTGCTTCCAATCAGTAAAAGTCACCAGCGGAACGGCGGACTTTACCAAAGGATAGCAAAAATTGAAAGTAGGAGGTTTCGACCAATTGGAGGATATACCAATCGACGAATACGAAATTGAGAGTGATAAGGATAAAGAAGGGCAAGTACAAACATCCGAGGGAGACGAGATAACAGAGGATAGCAGTGAGGATATTGCGAATGATTGGTGGAACCAAAATGATGACATCTCGGATTAAGGAGATAATAGAACGGTTTTTTATGTGAAGGATTTTGGCGATTAGGCGGGAGAAAGCCTTGATATAGATACCGGTCGCAACCTTGAGGATTCCGGAAGGGATGAAACCGCTGGACGGTAGGTTGCGCAATAAGTAAGTATACCCATCAAACTAACAGAAAAAAGATTTAGGACCTGCTACGGCCCAGTCATTGACGAAAGGATGGCTACCAAACGCAAACAACCTCCCACGGAGGAAGAAACCTCAATCAAGCGACAAAACACATCAGACGACTTTGTGTTTTACGAAGTCAAAAACTACACAAAATTCCACAAACACGCATAGGAAAAAGACCAATCTATAAGTTCTTTATGGATTACGATGACGGAACTGGAAACAGCAAACAATTCCCAGTACGAGCAATATTAGATCTAGGATCTACATCCTTCACAATATCACCACAATGTGCAAAAGTGTTTAAAGTACCAGTGGTCAAAAGGAAAAACTCAGTCAGAGCAAACGACTTTGGAGGAACAAGGTAAAACTACCAGGAATGTATACCATTCCGCTAGGTTTAGCCTTTGGAAACCATCGATCACTCGAAACATTCGAAGTAGCACCAATGCAAAAAGAATACGACGTATTAATACCAGCGTGGTATTTGGAGAAACATAAAGCAGAAGGAACATCATACGGTCACCTACATTTCACAGAGTGTGGAAGCAAATGTTACAATCATGGAAAGAAAAACCCAGACTGGAACATCACGTACGATGATCGAATAGTTTTTCGAAGCGATGCGATAAACATCGGATCAGTCATATTCAGTAATACAACTCAATTAGCAGAGCAACTACCACCTCAATACCATAAATGGTTATTACTGTTTGATCCTCAGGAATCCGAGAAATTACCAAATCATGGCCCTCACGATCACGAAATCAACCTCAAAACATCGGATGATCAGGTTAAAGTCGGACCAATATACCAATTATCATGAGAAGAAGAAAAACTACTGCGAGAATACATCGATAGAATGATAAGACAAGGAAATATTCAACCATCGCAGAGACAAGCAGGAAGCCCGATTTTATTCGTACCAAAACCTAACGGCCGGGATTACGTCTTTGTGTAGATTACAGACGGTTAAATGATCTTACGGTCAAAGACAAAACTGCACTACCTTTAATGGACGAATTACAAAATCGAATGAAAGGAGCTAAGTGGATCACGAAGTTGGATATGAAATCCGGATTTACCTGGTAAGAATGGCAATAGCACACGAATGGAAAACAGCTTTCAGAACCAAGTTTGGATCCTACGAATATATGGTAATGCCGTTTGGGTTAACAAACGCACCTGCTACTTTTCAAAGATGGATGAACGGAATCCTACAACCTTTTTAGGTCACCACGATAATGTCACAGTATGCTACATCGACGACGTTATGATAGCAACCAAAGGAACTCGAGAAGAACACCATGAGTATGTAGGAAAAATACTTCAGGTTCTTCAAGATAACGAGTTAGTGGTGGAAATCGACAAATGCGAATTCGATAAACAAGAAGTTGAATTCCTGGGATTTCTGTTAGTGGAAAAGGATTGAAATGGCCCCAAGCAGAAGCGAAGCAATAACCAAATGGCCAATACCGAAAACACAGAAAGAGGTTCAAATCATTTTAGGATTATGGAACTTCTATCGAAGATTTATAAAAGGATACGCTGGAATCGTAGCACCAATAACAGATACATTGAAAGGAGATGGAAAGAATTTCATGTTCGGAGACCCACAAAAAGCGGCCTACTACAAACATATGCATATTGTTTGCAGCAGAGAATACCCCAATTCTTCGACATTATGAAGAAGACCGACCAGCAATAGTCGAGACTGACGCCTCAGACTTCACCATGGGAGCAATTCTATGGCAAAATTTGAAGACGCTAAAATGCACCCTGTCGCCTTTATCTCCAAGAAATTTTCACCCGCCGAAGTCAACTATCAAATATACGACAAGGAAATGCTTGCCATAGTATACGCTTTCAAAACATGCGATGCTACCTCCAAGAGCTACACATACGACTATCGTCTTCTCTGACCATATGAATCTACAGTACTTTAAAGAAACCAATCAACTCAATCGAAGGCAAGCCAGATGGGCAGAAGTACTACAAGAATATAATTTCAAAATTGTATACAGAAAAGGTTCAGCAAATGGAAAAGCAGATGCCTTATCAAGATGTCCGGAGTTCATCTCTAGAGAGGGAGGTACGCAAAGTACAGAAAAGAAAGCTTTATTAGGACCAGAACTTTGGATGAACATCGGAACAATGGATATTGACGATGAGGAAATAGGAGAAATCTCATTCGCCGGATTCTCAGTTAAAAAATTAACACCCGGAATGAAAGAACGATGGATTACTGAAGTAGAAAAAGATGAAGAATATAAGGAGATATTAAGAAAAGTTAACAACAAGGAAAAGAACGTTGACGAAAGATTTGGAGTAGATACAGAAGGGATGTTGGTATGGAAAGGAAGGCTATACGCACCAACGGGTTTTAGA
>WHVE01001352.1:0-16200 GCA_015178995.1 Trichophaea hybrida
CGCTTTTTGGTTTTGGCCGCTTTTTCTTGATCAATTGTCTCTCTCTCTTCCCTGAGCTGCACCACATCCTCATCGGTATACACACAAGCTGTACCCAGATGGCGTCTATCTTTAGTTGCGACCGCAGTGGTATCCTTGGCCCCAGAACAATGAAATCTCACCATTTCCTCCCCTAATTCTTTGTCTGCAAGTGCCCCCTGCGCAGACCTTCAAAGTAGACCTATGAGAAATCTTGAGCTGTAGAGAACAAAGTGTTTGACGAGTAACAATGTGTAATACACTGAACGCTAGTCTGCTAACAGCTCTGCGCATTTGGGGAGTTTGCGTTTGAGGAGCAAAGGGAGAGCTGGGCGGAGTATCTGGCCCAGTGCAATTCCGTGATTGGTGTTTGAAAACTTTGTGTGAGTTCAAAGGCCAGATACCAGTAGCTTCGAATCCACTCAAGATGTTTTTGTGTGTGTATGCTGCAGCCCTTGCATATGTGACAAGACTGTAGAAAAAGATATTAACCAAATAAATTGAGATATTGAGGGTGTGTCTACTCATGGAATTGCCCCTTCTTAATGGCATTACCTTCTTTTCTCATCCATCAATACAATTCATTACTATAGCAGCATGATAATGGACCAAAGAGGCCAACATGCAGTGGCTGTAGGATATGTGTAGATTGTGCTGGGAGGCAACAAGGGTGTATATCAATTTAAGCAAAAATCGGAAAACTACCATATCAAATATGATCCATGCCCATCAAGAATGGAACTGCATGGCAGTTTTTGGATGATATTTCAAGGCAGTAAGAGCAGGAGAACATTTCGATTGTACCTACACTTGTGCTGTGAACATTTCAAAGTTGTTTTCCACCCATTCCAACCCAGATTTGTTGTCGGTCCAACCCTTGGAGGACCAAGCAAAGGTAGCCTGATCTTTAGCCTGAACTCCTGTATGCCATCCTACTATATGATTTCCACCCTTATAGATATTCATGGGTGGTATAACCGTACCAGCTGCAGATATACACTGTATCACTGTAACCATTTCCCGGTTTCCATCCTGACTATAGCGGGAATTCCTTCTGCCTCCACGGCAGATAACCTTTAATTTCAAGGCCTGACCAAGTATGAACCCCATCTCATCCATATTGTGAATGTTTTCTGGACAAGCATTGAGCTTTCTGATAAGTTTTCCCAGCTGCAATATGGTTGTTATTGGAAAATATTGAAGTATACAAATCTGACTTACTTTGCGAAAGAAGTCTCTCAAGATGACAGGGTCGTTCGCATTCGCCCTCTGGCAATCCAGGTGGTGACTGAACATGCTAGTGATGCCAGGATGTCGGTTTAGAAAGCGAGTCATCCAGTGGTTGCCCAATTGCCGGCGACGTTGCAGGGGTAGTAGAGACAGTGTGATATCCTTAACCATCTGTCCTTGCAGTGGGTGTCCCAGTTCATCCAGCGCTTCACAGAATCTCACAATCGATTTCTCTTCCTTGGGAGTGAGTCGTTACTCCTTCTCATGTGCAATACTCCGGGGTTATGCCCCACTCAGTCTATCTCGCAGGGTGCAATAGGACATGCCATAAATTGAGGCTGCTGAGCATAAGGATCTTACTTCACCACTAAGATATGCTTGTTTTGCATTCCAGATGTCATTTTCTCTGTCAACCACTGATTCTCTGGACTTCACTCTGCCCATGGTTGTAGTGATACAATGGGAAGGTGAAAATTAAGTATGGGAGCAGGGAAAATATTAACCCCGGCTTGGGCGCTTACGTGCATGATTGCGTAATTGGTAACTAGGCGGTTGGCGGTTGGACCTATAAACATGTTAGCCCTGAATGCCAATGACACTGGAAAGTGGAAAGAGGCTATCAGTATGCAAATGGCATCGATGGAAAGTCTTCACATTTGTTCAGAAGCTGCCGAACAGTTCTAGCAGGATTGACAGCCGATGGGTTATGGGTTGGATGTTATTAGCAAATAGTCATATTAATGAATGGAAGGTAAGACTTGTTGATCGAGGAGACCTTCGAAAACCCTGGTAACTATAATCAAATCAAATATGCTGGTAAAGATTCAGGATCGATCAGGATAGCTCTCTTCCTTCAGCAGCATACGATGCAGAGATAGCCTAACTTGACATGCTCACGGCATTCCGCTGCTGCCATTTTCATGAAACCCTCTAACGTATTTCTCGGTCTAACCGTCCATGGCCTAGTAACCAATCACGTAATTGAGCATGCAAACGCCCTTCGCCGCATGAGCAGGAGTTTATATTTACCCCGCTTCTGAAGTTAATTATCACCTTCCCACTTCTTCATCGCAAACATGGGCAGAGGGAAGCGCAGAGAACCAGCCGCTGACAGGGAAAATGACATCCAGGAGGCCAAACATGCGTATCTGAGTGGTGAAGTAGCATCCATCCGCGCAGCAGCCTCAACATCCGGTATTCCCTTTGGTACACTGCGAGATCTTCTGAGAGGTTCTCAACACCGCAGTGTTGCACTAGAGAACGAACAGCTACTCGCTCCGGAGCAAGAGAAATCGATTGTGAGATTCTGTGAAGCTCTGGATGACCTGGGACATCCACTGCAAGGGAAGATGGTTAAGGATTTTGCACCATCTCTACTACCCCCGCAACGTCACCAGCAATTATGCACGCACTGGATTACTCGCTTCCTAAACCGACATCCTGGCATTACTAGCAAGGTCAGTCAGCGCCTGGATCGCAAAGGGCAAATGCGAATGACCCTGTCATCTTGAGAGACTTTTTCCGGAAAGTAAGTTTGTTTCGTATACTTCAATATTTTTCACTAACAACTGGTTCGCAGCTGGGAACACTTATTTGAAAGCTCAATACTCATCCAGAAAACATTTAAAATATGGATGAGATGGGTTTCATGCTTGGTCAGGCCTTGAGAGTCAAGGTTATTTGCCGTAGAGGCCGAAAGAATCCCCGCTATAGTCAGGATGGAAATCGTGATATGGTTACAGTTATTGAGTGTATATCTGCAGCTGGTACGGTTATACCACCCATGTATATCCATAAGAGTGAGAAGCATGTACTAGGTTGGCATGATGGGGTTCAGGCTAAAGAGCAGGCTACGTTTGCTTGGTCATCCAAGGGTTGGACAAACAATGAATTAGGGTTGGAATGGGTGGAGAAGAACTTTGAAAAGTTCACAGCTCAAGTGTAGGTACCATCGAAAGGTTCTCCTGCTCCTGCTGACAGCAGTAGTGCAAAGATACAGCCGTGTATTCTAGTTCTTGATGGACATGGATCACATTTGACATGGCAGTTTTTCGATTTTTGCTTAAAAAGAGATATACAACCTATTTTCCTTCCAGCACACTCTACACATATCTTACAACCGCTGGGTGTTGGCCTCTTTAGTCCATTATCACGCTGCTATAGCAATTAGTTGGATTTGTGGATGAGAAAAGAAGGTAATGCCATTAAAAAGGGCAATTCCATAAGTAGACACACCCCCGGAATCTCAATATATTCCATTAATAACTTTTCCAATAGACTTGTCACACGTGCATGGGATGCAGCATACATACACAAGAACATCTTGAGTGCATTCGAAGCTACTGGGATCTGGCCATTGAATAAACTCAATGTTTTCAAACGCCAATCATAGATTTGCACTCGGCCAGATACACTGCCAAGCTCACCCTTTGCTGCTCAAAATAAAACTCCCCGAAAGCCCTGAGCTGTTGGCAGACTATCGTGCAATGCATTTCACCTTGTCACTCGTCAAACACCTTCTTCTCTAAAGCTCAAGTCTCTCATAGGTCTGCTGGGAAGGTCTGCCCAGGGGCACTTGCAGACAATGAATTAGGGGAAGAAATGGTGAGATTTATTCGTTCTGGGGCCAAGGATACCCCTGCAGTTGCAGCTAAAGATCGACGCCATCTTGGTAAAGCTTGTGTGTATACCGCTGAGGATGTGGTGCAGCTCAGAGATGAGAGTGAGAGGATTGATCAAGAAAAAGCGGCCAAAATCAATAAGCGCCAGGATAAGGCTGCAGCTAAGGCAGCACCAGTAGGAAAGGGTCTCAAAGGGTCTGAAAATGCGGAGAAGCAGGGTGTAGGATCAAAGAAGGTGGATACAAATTGTCTTAGTGATTGGGAGGATGAGGAAGAAGATATTACAGCTGGAGGGGGTGGGATGATGAGAAAAGCGAGGGGGAGGAGGGCTCTGTTACATATGTTCAAAGTATGCAGAGCCCAGTTGATGCCCTAGAGGATAGAAACAGTGGAGAAGAGGTCAATAGTCAGCCTGCAGTAGTTACAAGGTGAGGGAGAGTGGTTAAGACCGGTCATTTGACTTAATACATGTCACCTGAACATGGTTGGTTAGCCGGTCGTGGGCAGCTACCCGGTAAAATATGTTACATGTGGCTTCTGGAAGCAGCATGGCCATATTCACATCGTCGAGCCCACCCGATAGTAAAGCCAGAAGAAACCTTGTATGGCATCAAGCAGGCAAACCGGGAGTATTTTGAGGAAGTTTTGGATTATATAGATGATGAACTTTGCCTGCAGGAATCGATTTCGGCCCCGTGTTGCTTCTTTTGTGGGAGACTTGTAAATTTGCACAGTATCCTTGTTGTTCAATGTGTTGACAATATTATGATCATCGGCTCTTCAGCCCCTGTCGCCTCAATCTCGAGCTGGAGGTATGTCATATTTAGGACCGCAGGTTGGTTTCTTATTTCCAACACCTTTCAGTGTCTCGGAATGACAGTAACTCGGCACTGACAGAACCAGTCAATTGACATCAACAAATTTAGACACATCAAACGCAATCTCCAGTGATTAGATATGACTAACAAAGGGAATCCTATAACACCAATCGTGATCTGATACCATCTCCACGCAATACAAGCTAATGCAGAGCACTTCGAATCCAGAGTTTATCGGAAGGCTATCAGATCCATGCTATATGTTTCACTCGGCATTCGGCCAGATATCACGTCTGCCATTACAGCGCTTGGCAGATATGCCGCCCGGCCCCCCACACTGCATTGGGAAGCAATCTCACATCTGCTGCGATACCTCTGGGGGACTGCCGAATAGACACCCATTTTACACCACTCGGACTCAGCTAGAACCACCCGCAGAAGAACCCATGACTCGATCACTTGCTTCGCCGATGCCGATCTAACAGGGGAATTGGACTCCAGCACCTTGACCTTGTGAATCCCCATATACGTCCTTGGTATCCTGGTTATCTGGAAATCTCACAAGCATTTAATTGTTGCACAGTTGACCATGGAAGCTGAGATAATTGCTACGGCATATGGAGAAGTACAAATTGTTTCGCCTAGGGATATTACTTTGGACATGGGCTTTGGAATCGGCACTCAGAATATATTGACCGATGGCCTGAATTGTATCATAACTCACAACTTAAGAAACTGCCAGTCCGACAACAGGCATCTTTGACTCCAGTATCATTTAAATCACAAATCTGTCGCCAAATGCCGGATTGCAGTTTTGCATGTACCAGGCACAGGCATGCTCGCAGATGCCCTCCCAAAGGCATTCGGAGAAGTGAAACTCGGAGAGTATGTGCAGGAAGTTGGTCTGCATGAGGTGGTGGATCAAGCATGGATTCGGAATGATTAGGTAGAGAATTCAGGCATGGAATCAAGATGATCGAACATTAATTCGGGATGAATAGGTTGAGAATTCGGGCATTGAATTGCGATGAATGGGCATGGAATCGGGGTGAAGGATTTGAGTATTTTCTTTGATCAGAGTTTTGGATTTTATTTTATTTCTTTCGTTTTATAAATCGGTTTGTTTATAAAACCTTAGGCCAAAGAGGCAGTGTTGAAATCAGATCGGCCGAGGGAGTTACTGTGAATGCCAGAGGCACTCGTTATTGAGATCTGGTATAGGTGGGGGAGCTATTTCGATCGAGTGGCTAGTTCCGGGTGTGAGCTCAAAGAAGCCTAGCTTAACAGCTCCCCATCAGATAGTACTTGGGTCTCTGGATTAGGTGTGCTGTCTTCTGAGTATATAAGCCAGCTCTTTCTCTTTCTGTGGATGGGAGACAATTGAGAACCACACTCTTCTAGTTGTACTCATCGTGTGTGTGATCAGTCTTCCAGCCAATTCTATGCACCTAAACCGAAGTCAATGGATTCCAAGAGTGTCCACAACTCAGCAGCTGATTCAAATGACTCAATCCGGAGGTCCTCAAGTTCATGTGTCAAGGGTTCAGGGCTTGGGGTTCAAAGGGTTATAAAATCCGAATGCCGGAAGGCTCAATAGTCAAGAATAGTTTGTACCTAAAGAAACGAGGACTGTATCAATGAGACTCGATCCAGAATCCCCAAATGTGAATGAAGTGAAAGCCCAAGCTAGTTGATCGTTTTATAAACAAAAAAGCAAGTAAAGAAAGAAACTTATCCTCTGACAAATGGCCCGTTAATATACAGTAATTCACTCGTTCCATAATATTGCCGAACTCTTACGTTCTTTGTACACCTCTCTTGCACAATTTCTACGTCTCCCATGAGGCCTGATTCGAAACATTATTTCATTCCCGTCGTGCTGGAGCCTCCACTCGAAACCTGATTTTATTCTCGTTGTGCTTGTAGCCTTCTTTCCAAACCTGATGTCATTCTCTTCGAGCTTTAGCTTTCGTTGGAAACCTGCTTTCATTCTCGTCGTACATTATCGTTTGTATTATTCATCGATTAGCACTCCACCATGGATCTTCATTCAGTACAACTGTGACAGTAGCTCCCCCTCTCCAACGCGGAGTGCCAATGCGGTTCACACCCCAGGCTTGCAGGTCGTTTGGAATGAAAGTTGTCAATGGCCTTGAGTCTGTCTACATTGGCCGCAGGCTCCCAGCAGCACATGTGGTACCCTCTCCATTACACAAGATAGTGTAATTGCCTTCGGAACAGCATGGAATCGTCCATTCATTCCACTTTGTTCCCCTCTTCCCCTTCCACAATCACCCGTGGTAGAGGTTTTTGCTTTTGATATGGGAGGGGATCTTGAGCGGCTTTCTTCAAGCGAGATATCGGTTGGATGTCATGAATGCATAGCTGGTTGGGTAGTTTGATTCAATGGGCCCAGAAACTAATAACCTTGGTGATTTGATACTGCCCTATGTGTTTCCAGGCGAGCTTCCTGTTTGGGTGGGTGGTTGATAAGTTTCATGCATCCAGCCAAACTTTATCGCCAATTGCTAACATTGTGCCGACCCTTTGGGACATATTGGCCTGTTAGGACTGTACGGCTTGGGGTCTTTTCATTTCTGCTCTAAGTTCGGGAACAAGTTGTTCCATTCATTGGGCCACGTGTTGTGTAGTGACTTGGTGGATATCGTTCGGATGTCTGAGCGGCTGTTGGCCAAAGGTCATTCATGGATGGAATCTGTAATTGCCCAAAATCACACAGTAATTCATTGTTTTCAAGGTATGATTATTGGCTGCGAACTCAGCTATAGGTAGCCATCTGGCCCAGTTATTTTGCTTATAATTGAGAAAATTTCAAACATACTATTTCATCACTGCATTGACTCTCTGAGTTTGCCCATCAATCTGAGGGTGGAACGCGGTCGACAGTCTTAGTTCGATTCCCAATCATTCACAGACCTGTTTCCAGAATTGCGAAGCGAATTGCGGCCCTGGATCTGATACTATTGTTTCGGGCAGTCCGTGCAGTCTGAACACTTCCTTAATGTACATTTTGCCCAGTTTCTTTCCGTCCACGTTGTCTGTGCAAGGTACCAGATGACACATTTTTGTTAGGCGATTGACTACTACCCATATTGCATTGAATCCATCGCTTTCCGGCAGCCCAATTATGACGTCCATGGTCAAGTCCTTCAACGGTTGCTCTGGTATCTCTAGTGGTCATAGTGAGCGGTGGCTCTTTCGGTCGGTTGCCTCACTCCGCAGGCAGGTGTGGCTGTTTCGTACAGAGCTTTCCATGTCCTTTCTCATTTGATTCCAGGAATAGCTTCGACTATGCAGGTCATAGGTATTTGCTCGTCATGGGCGCCCCGCGACTGGAGAATCATGACATTCGTGAATCCATTGGAGTTTGTCCTCATCCGTTGGTTGGATATGTATTCCAGACATTTTCAATGGTTGTTCCTTGGGGGTGCATAGTCCTTCACTGCTGTCGTACGGGCATTGTTGACACACCCTTATTTCCAAGCTCTATAATGCTTTGGCGCTTGTTCAATCGTTGTCCAGATTGACCAACTCTGCAATCGCCACTACCAAGGTTTTGCGTAGCTTCTAGTTGAGGTTTTCTGTTTTCAGCAAGATTTGCTGGTTTTTTCTGCCTCCCCCTTCGGGGGAATGTCTCCTGGTATTCTTGTGAGTGCATTGTGCTTTTGCCCTTGTGTGCCAGGGCTATAAATGATTATGAACTTGAAGTGGGAGAGAACTTTGGACAACCTCGTCTGCCTTCAGTTTATCAGTTTCAACGTCATGAAGTATTCCAGGATCTTGTGATCCGTGACACTCTTGATCAGATGAGCTGAATCTTCGCACTCAGGCCTCCACAGTTCCAAACTTTTAACTATTGCCTATGATTCTTGATCGTGAATTTTATAATTTTCATTGGCATGCGAATGTTTTTTCAAAAGCAGGCCACTGGATGTAGCACTCCTTGGTTGTCATTCTGAGAGATCACTCCTGCGGATACGTCACTTGAGGCATCTGTTATAAGGATTATCTCGTTTTCATAGTCAAAATGAGCTCGCCCTGGTGCCATCGCAAAAGCTAGCTTGAGTTCTGTGTGTGCATTGTTCCGATCGGGTCCCCAATGAAATGGTATTCGCTTTTTCGTCAGTTTAGTTAGCGGTTGTACCCCCCTACTGTAATTCCGTATGAATCGTCGGTAGAAGTTGGCGAAGTGTAAAAAGACTTGAACTTCTTTAAGTTTCAATGGTGCTTCCGAATTTTGCACTGCATAGACTTTCTCCGGATCCATCTTCATTTCATTTACCCCCACAATCAACCCTAGGTACTTGACTTCTTCCTTATGGAATTCGTATTTTTCTGCATTTAGGTAGAAACCAACATCCTTGAGTGCGGTCATAACTGCTCTGATGTGTTTCTTGTGTTCCTTCAGCTTATTGCTGTACATATGTATGTCGTCGAAAAAGACCGTTCAGAATATGTCTAGGAAAGGCTGTAGTATGTCATTGATGAATTCTTGGAAGGATGCTGATGCGTTGGTAAGTCTGAAAGGCATAACCAGTGATTCGAAAAGTGCATAGCGGGTTCTAAAAGCCATATTCCATACATCCCCATCTGCAATTTGAATCATGTTGTACCCATCGCAGATATCTAGCATGGTGTAATAGCGAGCCCTGGAGTTTCTTTGCAGGGTTTGTTGGTTGAATGGTAGGGGGTACCAGTTGTTTATTGTACCATCATTTAGGCCTCAGTAATCGACACAGAGTCATGAGCCTCCTCCCAGCTTTGGCACGAAGAGTACTGGGGTTCCGCACGGTGATGAAGACGACCGGATCAATCCCTTGGACAAGTTTTGCTCTATCCATTCCTTTAAATCTTGTAGCTCATCTCGAGATATGCTGTAAATAGGCCCAAACAGTGGTGTGAAGCCTTCCTGTAGCTTGATCTTTATGAGTGTAGGGTCGTTGCAGTGTTAGTATTTCAGCTAATACCTTGCTAAACTGGGGTAAAAACTCGTGGCATTCCTTGGGGATGACTTCATCAAGGGATTTTTCTTGTAGATCCATATTCTCAAGGCGTTGTTGTTTTCGTACTGTGTGATGGCGTTAACCTTGTGTTTCTCCCTTCTGACTCTTCTCACGAAATGTGATGCTGCTACTGCGCAGATGTCCAATTTTGATTTTTCCGGATCATCTGCTGTTGTTTCCATGTGATTGCCGCATATTCATATGTTCGAATGATATTGGCAATGCTGTTGACATTATCTGCTTTCGAAGCCGAACTTTCGCACCTGGATTTTAACTGTTACGTCATGAGGTTGGAACAATGGCAATCCTAGTACGATCGAATAATGCCCCTTCTTTGTAATCAACGCTGGTAGTTGCTCCTGATGTGATCCTACTCCCATATATAACTTGCCCATGGTCGTAATGGTTTCTGATTCGATGAGCCTTCCATCCATAACCTCTTACTCTCTTGATTCTCATAATTCCTTCTCTTCCAATTGATGATGGTGAACAAGATTTTTGTCCACATATGCTATTCCTGTGGGTCCGCAGTCAATCAAAGTGTGCCTATCGATTAACCTGTCTCCGGTTTTCAGCAAACATTTCGCAACCAGATGCTTGCTTTCCATTAAAGAGTGCTTAATTTCTGCACTACTAATCGAGAACTGTAACATTCCAAAATGAGACATACCCATTGTAGACACAGGAGATTCGTGCCCAGCGCAATGGCTATTCACATTGCGCAGGCCAGGACTTTTCGCGTCTCAACTTCTTGTCCCAAATCTGCGTCCATTTCATTTCCTGCATTGTTCAAAGGTGTTACTTCTACCTGCACTGATGCTGCTTTCAGTTTTCACGGCCAACTTGCAGTGAAGTGACTTGAATCCCCACAGTACATTCACAATGCTCAGTCCCTTCATCATTTTCGTGCCTCCCACGTTATCTTGCTCCCCATGAATGCTGAAAGGTCCATTGGAGCAGGGCCGTAATAACCTACCACAGTGCCTAGGGGTGCGGTTTCTGGGGCAGGTGGGGTGTTGCTCGTGGTTTGTAATTTTTTGACCCTGAGGTCCATCATCCTGACATTCTCTCCGCAGCTCGGGCACAGATTTGGGAGTCTCTCCTCGTCCACATTTTGACAAATTCCGTGAGGTCTGACTGCATGTCGCAGTGCTGTAGTGAGTTCTTCAGCTCCTCAGATATGCCTTGACATGATACATCCAACTGGGCTACTTCGTTCCAATCGACCTCAGGTACCCACCATTGGAATTCTGCGTAGTATTGGGCAAATTCTCAATCCTTTTGCTTAAGTTTGAACAGTTCCCAATTCACTGTTGCCCATATGTGGTGGTCTCCGATGACCAACTGCAACAGGTCCAGTAATTCTTCTGGTGAATCTAACTGCAGATCTCCGGTTTTTCTGTCGATGTATGGTTGAATTTGATTCAGGGCCACACTTTCTTGTCGATTTGCCATGTACCTTATTTTGGTTTGTTTGCCAAAGCATTGTCCAGGTTCATCCACAATTTTAATGGCAAGCAGTGCCATCCATCCTCGCAGTGCCCTTTGGTCTGTTCAAGAGAATTAGTGAATTTTACTGCCATTGTGTTCTCTACCACCGTTGCCACCATCTGAAGTTCCTGCCAGTGCTAATACTTGCTTGACCTGATTCCAATATTTGTTTCTTTCTTCTCCACAGATCCTTAACTTTGATCTGTGTCTTTTAGTTCCTGTCTGAGGTTTTCCGTCCCGTCTGATGCTGTGGTTTCCAATCATTGTTCTAGATCTGTGATCGTGGCTTGCAGGTCTCAATGCGTGCAGACAGGCACTCATTCCTCCATGGTTCTTGACTTCTGTTGCGTAAGAAGCAGCTCCTGTTTCAGGTTGTTTTGATCCTCGATGACTTTGTTGCCTGCTGCCAACAACTCTGATATTCGTGCCTCAGCATCTTCCACAAATTGCCATTCCTTTTGCAATTTGTTCAACCTGCTGGTTGTTGGTAACTGAGTAAGGGCTGTTAGTCCTGGGTTGATGTCCTAAATGTGACTCCTGTGCTGCTCTTCTTTCATGATCTCCATATTTGCCAGCGTTACGTGTTCCAGTTCCAATTGTAATACCTCCATCAGCATCACCTCGCGGGGTGCTTTTGAACATTCTCCTGACATTGTTGCAATTTTCGAACAGTAATCAGTGTACATATTTATTGATTCTCCAGCCGAAGGTTTGTGCTACTTCCAGGCACTCATCACAGATGTGCCTCCATGTATCGCTTTTTCACTATATCCAGCAGTTGTTGCCACAAGGCATTTCACACCAAATACACCTATTGGGGTTCCAGCACATTAACGTCTGGCTAGATACCAAGGAAATTGGGTTTCGATACCGAGGGTTCACAGTGAACAAGGCATACCTTCGTGTTCCTCCATGCAATCGAAAAATGTATCGAATTCCTCTATAGTGCAGTTGGAGGTAGGTATTTCGGTCCATTGTTGAATTGCTCTACATTTGCTGTGGATGGTTGGGTTTGGATGATCCTGATCTGAATTGCCTTCTTTTTCTAGACAGTAGCAAAAATAAATACAGTCGCAGGTCCTTTCGTGCTCGCTCAGATATTTCGAATTGGCACTGATTGCCAAAAATATGTTGATTCTTAGGTCTTCGAAAGGTCCACAAACATGGTAAACAGATGTGTCCCCAGTGGGAATGGATAGCCAATCTGTTTTCGAAGTTGCTTGCGCATTTAAAAACTTTGCATGATGCATTGCAAGTGGGATGACAGTAATAGCAGCCTGAGCTGTGATGACAATGCCTATATAAATCAACAATATAACCAGTAGAATTGATTTTTAGACTCGTTCTTCTGTCAAGAGTTCAGGGCTTGGGGTTCAATGGGTTATACAATCCGAAAACTGGAAGGCTCAAGAGTCAAGAATAGTCTGTAGCTTATGAAACAGGGACTGTACGCAAGAGACTCAATCCAGAATCACCAAATGTGAAAGAAGTGCAAGCTGAAGCTAATTGATTGTTTTAAAGACAAGAGAACAAGTGAAGAAAGATACTTATCCTCCGCCGATTCACCCGGTTTATATACCGTAATTCACTCATTCCATAACAAATCTGTACTCCTGCTATCTTTGTATGCCTCTCTTGCACAATTTCAATGTCTCTGGTGAAACGTGATTCGAAACCTGATTTCATTCCCATCGCGCTTTAGCCTCCACTCGAAACCTGATTTCATTCTCGTTGTGTTTTTAGCTTTCGTTGGTAACCTGATGTCATTCTCGTCGTGCTTTAGCTTTCGTTCAAAACCAGATTTCATTCTCGTCATGGGTTATCTTTTGAATTATTCATCGATCATCACTGGGCCATTGATCGTCACTCAGCACAACCGTTACAGGTATGGCTGGCAAGTTGTGTATATCGATATAGCCCACCTGCCTGCTACCTCCTTGAGTTGCAGTCAGACAAATCTGGTCCATCCATCTGATCGTGGGACAGCCGCTCCACCTGTTGCCATTTTCGGTGTGGTGGTATGGCTGCCTTTGGGGGTTGTTCGTCGAATCCATCCGATATTGTAGCCCCAGGTTCATGATTGTCTTTGTATGTCATAGACGAAGTCACTGACCGCTCGCATATTGCACTCGCGCTTCAGCTTCAGGCGTCGCCTGGAATCAATTGTGCTTGTGTTAATGTTTGTTGTATTTTCTGTTCCAACTTGACTCCATGTCTCCGCAGCCATCATGACTCAAACTGCCACCTCCAACGCTCATGCCGACTCCTCCGCCTCCACCACACATCTTCTATATAATGCCACTTCCTGTCTGGCTGCTGAATCCTCCCTAGCAGCGCTGTTTGCCTCTTCCGTTTCACCAGCAGCCGCGCTGAACTTCTCATTCTCATCTGTCAAGTCTTTCATGACGGCTGCCAGACTATCCGCCACACTGATGCACCCCGCCCTTTCATCATCCATGGCTGTGATCTACCGTCTCCACCAGCCATTCTCGTCAGGTACAAAAAGCAATCATTTCAAGATCCGATCACGATACTGGATGTCTTCGTTTGACCGTGGTGGCTCATCATTCATTTCGCGTTGTATGTTCACAATGTCGTCTGGGGAGTCTGGCTTATCGTACCATAGATCGAGATCACTGCTTTCCACACCCTGGTGCAGGGGCACCATACTCTGGCTTGGCCGCGTTCTGGGTGCCACTGAATGTACCATAGTCCGACTCCGCTCTTGTTTGCGACGTGTCAGACTTGCAATGACCTGCTGGTCTCTGTTTCTCTTGGCTCCCTGTGTCTCTGTGGTCTCTGTTTCTCTGGATTTCTCTGGGGTCTCTGTTGTGTGGGTGTTTCTCTGGGGTCCCTGTGTCTCTGGGTTTCCCTGGGGTCTCTGTTTGGTCTCTGTTTCTCTAGGGTCTCTGATTCTCAGGGGTCTCTGATTCCCTGAGATCTCTGTTTCTCCGGGGGCTGTGGTTTCCTGAGGTCTCTGTTTCCCTGGGGTGCCTGAAACCACTTTGGTTGGTGATATCGCTGGTGGTGTCACTTGTAATCTCATGTCGGGGGGGTCCCATGTCGTCGCATACGAGTCAGTGTAATATGGTCTCTGGTCTCTGTAGTCTCTGTCTTTGTTGCACCTTTCCGTCTGCCCAATTACACTGGCATTGCAACTGCAAAGCACAGGAATCAACGTAAAAGCGGGTGATATTATATTGCTACCAAGATGTGGTGTGCTAGAAGTGTAGTATCTATTCTCTATGTGACATGATCTATGTATACACAGATTTGAGCCCCATATGTGACTACTGTACACCCTACATAAACACCTGAGTTCTAGGTTGCATGTCAGGCTGAATATGCATCATAGATTGGAACACAGTTTTCATTAGAATGAAGCTTCTATTTGTGTGTACACAATAACAAGTAATGGGCACATCTAAGTATTACTGTACTCTATTTATATCTCCTGAGCAATTAAACCTTCAACAACCCTAACCCAAACTACGTACCAAACTCACCTCCATTACTACAATCTCACAATATCAACATTCTATAGATATTTGCATGAGTTCCAAAGTCATCATTAAAAAACTGAGCCTTCCCATATCAACCCTGACATCAGGAACGACCACATGCACAGAGACCAAGGCAACTACAACCAGCCAAGCACACCACCAATATGCACCCAACCGCCGCTTGCTTTTGCCAAGACGGCCCTCGACCAATTACCTTCTGCCACGATGTTTTAGTTTGGCTTCACGATGCCTCGCAAAGGCAACAAAGGTCTGCGGCAGACACTGTCTACGGCTGTCTCTTCAGCTTTCGAAACCCCAGAGATCCTCTCAGTCTCTCCGACCGATCAAAAAACCCTAAACGATGTGTCCGAGTCTTCTTTCGCAAAGACCCCCCGCCTCCGCCTTCGGATTCCGCAATCCTCAGAAGGCTCGACAGATATGAGGAAAAGCTTAAAAAGTTTGACAAGCATGTGGAAAGGTTTGACTTGTTCGAAACGAGAGTCAAACAGAATTACGACCGCCTGAAGAGTTGTTTCTTGCAGCTGCAAGACAACTTCTTCAAGAAACTCGAAAATGATAATGAAGCTACAACGACGCTTCAAGAGAACGACAAGTCACTTCGTGAACGAATCGCGAGCGACAAATTCTTCTGCCAGGAAACTAGAAAGATTTCTTGTTCAGATTAAGAAAGGAAGGAACTGTTAAGACCTGCTTGCTGAATTGATTCTCTAGATACAAGTCCAAAGTGCGTTTATATATATGATCCAAAACAAAATTTTACTAAGCAGCTTTCGCCGACACCAAGCAGCCTTTCGTCGACTATGGGAACCTTGAGATTGAGAGAAGGTTTTAGGCGGTTACGTTCGCTGACTATGTGAACCTTAAGATCGGGAGAAGGTTTGTTTGTTTTAATCATACTGTATTCACTCTATTTGGAGTATGACAGACCCCTAATCCTCGACGCCTCCGGGCAAGCCGGCTAGATGGCGAAGCTCCGCAACTGCTACCTGTCGTCACCTCTGACAAAAGAAAGCAAAAGCAAAAGTACAAGTAAAAAGATTGATAAGAACATAGGAAAAGAACCGAAAAGAGAGACCACCGAATCAAAGACCCCCGAAGAACCTCACTCCTCCACTCGCTCCTCCACTAGCTCCTCCACTCGCTTGGGCAGGAACTTCCCGACGTCAGTAGCCGCCAGGAATTCCATCATCGCTTTGTCGCACTTCTCCATGGAAAACAGCTCAGAGACCTGCACATGCCGGCATCTGCCCGCTTTCCAGCCTGTCGCCTTCCCCACAGCTTTCCAGAGCTCATTCTGTTGGTTTTTCCACCGGCTGCCGTGGCGGAAGAGGTGCTCCCGCGTCTGGGCCACTGTCCATCCGCACCACCAACACTTGTCGTCTTCTCGGTGTCCGAAGCGTTTCAGGTATACTCCTGTGGGTGCATGCCCGGACTTTAGTCGATAGAATCTGGTTACTAAAGACTTCACGCTTGT
>WHVE01001353.1:0-16186 GCA_015178995.1 Trichophaea hybrida
ATACTGCAGCTAGATGTGACTTATCGATATTGTTGTACCGATTTATGGTAAAGGCGTATCTTAAATATAATGATCCAACTAAAAATATGGAATTCGATTGTGACGCGTTTACGTCGTTGTACTGTATGTATAAGTACAGGCATCTATTGCAGTACGGCCCTGTTTAAAAGTCGTAACTGTCTTGGAGATAATCTTCCGATGTCTCGTCAAAAGAGACTTGGGAAGGAAGTTCACCGGTGTGGAAATAATGGTAGTATTCTACCCAGAGGTTATGACGAACAAGGTATCGTGCTAGGTGTTGGTATTTGGCTCAAGTGTTTGCTTGGGCGTGCATGATGCGAGCGTAGAGAATCTTCTGATGGTCTGTAATAGACATAAAAGTTTATTGGTGAATATTCTTAAGGGAATTAACTTAATAATATTTCAGGTGGTTTTTCCGCTGTTGTGTTCTGACTGTGGTTTGTTCGACTGTTGCTTGAATCGTTGTGTTTTAAACTTGTGGGTTTAAGGTGGTCTTTTATAGGTGAGTATTTCCGTGTCAAACCATCCTGCTAAGGGGTGACGGTACTTATCTGTAATCTATGATGTGTGTGTATAGTACTATCTCAATAACACTCAGTCCACCGTAGTGGGTGTTCACATAACATGCGATCGTTGCTTCAGAGCCGATCTCGGTAGATAGTTGTGGAGAGTTCCGTTTGACAACATGAGGTTGCGTAAGCCCCCTCCAGGAATCCCAAAGGTTATTCTGCGTGTGATGACGTTGCTGATGCACATATCAGACCATTACTTCGTATTAGTTATCTTTCTTCGTATTGAGTGGAATAGTGATCAATGATTTAATGAGCTGCCAACCCATACATTGCCACGTACCTAGTGTCATCGGGTCTCATCCGAGTTCCCCGAAGGGGGTGTCCTCTGTCAGTTATCGCGTTACAAATGCGGCAGAGCTGGGTTTCGACAGTCTAGATCCAAGCACTTATCTTTTAGGTAGAGTTAACTACCGGGGCGCAGTTAGCTTATCTCCTTTGCTTACTCTAGCTCTAGAGATAGCAAAGTCCCGCATACTAAGATAATATTGCTTGTCCAATCATATCCATGAGGCTAAGCACAGGTATGGTTTGTCCCAGTATTAGCATGATACTGGAGATAACACTGGTCTGATCCGTAACGCACAGCTGACCCGAAGGCCCCTGCTTGGCAGTTACGTTGCTTCGGCAGTATGGTTGGTGTGTCCCATGCCTTGGCCAGTACTATGGGTTTTTACTCCATGGTTACTGTCTGATCGAGTGTGCGTACTGTCTCCACACTGGGTAGCTATTTCCTTATGCTGAGACGCAGTATTGTAGTACAGACTATTATGGGAATTTCACCCGGCTATGTTGAGCCGTCTACTAACTCATCAGTAGACATCCTCAGGGGTGTGTTCTTAAACGCTGATTCACTTTGAACAGCGGCAAGCCTGGGAGACTAAGCCTGATGTACTTCATACGCATGCTAAGGGGAAACCCCTAACAACCGCTTCCTCAGAAAGCTGTACTGTTTTGTCCTTTGCCAGGCCATTTATTTATTTATTCATCATACAGCATGCAGCCCGCAGGCTATGGCCGGTGAGGTACAAACAAATAACCAAGAAGAAGAACAACAAATGAAACCGAACAAAGGAAAAACGAAAAACCCCTGGCTAGGTAGCACCGCTCCGCAGTCCCCTATCACCCCTGCTCTAGTAACAAAGAAATTTCAAATAAATCATAGCGGATTGTAACACGCTTCATACAATAATAAAATATCTGTCAGTCTCATTCGGCTTGGTCCTGCATATCATGCGGGTTCTCCCGCTGGAGTTTACCCTCCCCCTCCCTTCCCCGTTCAAATTTCATCCTCCTCCCAACTCTCTGCTTCTCCTTCCTTTTCATCATCATCCTCCCCATCATCCCCTCCTCTCTCACTCTGATGTTCCTCCACCCTATCATTGACAGTTCCCTGGCCTGCAATTGGGATGTTAACCTGCCCATGGTGTTCATCATCACGGAATTGGCCCAGGTACCATCTTCGAGTAGCTATATGTGTGTCGTGCAGAAAATGTTTCAAAGGTTGCATTGCTTTGTGGGTATAAAGAAGATGCTTCCAGAGATATCGAGGGTGTACAACTCCAATTTCTTTCCGCATGGTTTGTCTTTCGCGTTGGTATAAAGGGCATCTTAGTACAAGATGTTCTGGTTACTGGGGACCTCCATAGCGACATGGGCAGTGAGGTGAGTCAACAGCATTGGTTGGTATTTTGTATAGGTAACTGCGGAAGTATCCATGTCCAGTTCGTAGTTGGGTGACAGTAGATGCAAACTGGCGGTTGCCACTTCTGAAAATATTGTCTGGTTTGGTACGGAATGTTCCAATATAGTTCTTTCCTTTCGCGGGATGTCGCATCCACCAATCCCCCCATTCTTGCATTTTTGCTGCTGGGGTTACCCTCTTGAGGTACGATAATGAGGTGTTATAGTAGGTAGGTGGTTTTTCCACAGTGGACTTTTTTGCCAACTTATCGGCAAGTTCGTTTCCAGGTACATCTGTATGGCCAGGAATCCATTGTACTGTGATAGTAGTTTTGAGTGCATGGAGGTTATTGGCGATGTTGGAGAGTGCCAGGGAAGTGGACTGTCCAGGGGCGGGTTTGAAAGTATTGAGACGTCGTATGGCAGCTTGATTGTCTGTGAAAATCCATATATGACTTTTGGTGAGGTTATTACGTTGACAGATCTGAAAGCATTTCTGTGCAGCTTTAACAATACCAAGTAATTCAGCATCATAAACTTCCTGTTGATGGCCCATTGGATAGGTTGCTTCAATGACATCTTCTCCGGTCATTTCAACTACTGTTCCTGCACCAATGTTTTCGTTCAACATTGATCCATCTGAATAACAAACAATATTGTGGTCATCTTGTTTTAACATTGCATACTGGGCTTCGTGGGCTTTGGCTTCCTCTTCCTTTGAATGAGGATTAATTTGTGTTTTGACTCTACTTTCAATCCATGGTGGACAGGCTGTGGTTGAATAGATTTCAATCTCCGAGCTGTTGGAAATCCATGGACTGAGGATTGATAAGGTTTGGATAAGACGTGTTTCAAATTTGCAGTTATTTTGTTGCATACTGTCCCATCAAATCCAGGGTCCAGTTGTGTTACTGGACTCTGGGGTTTCATGAAATGGAGGGAAAGTCAATGGACATCGTTGTCGGATTGGATGCATTTCGGGAAACGTAAGTATTCGAATTGCATATTTTCTTCGCATGTGCTTTGCCAGGACAGGTTCGCCATGTGGCATGGTGGATTCATCGTCTTTTCAATTATGACATCCAGGTCATTCGCATGGTCTCCGAAGATTCCGCCGACAGGCGCAGCGACGTTATCAGCGATTTCCTGAATTCCCCGTCTTCATTACCACCACCAAGATTGGGGGTACTGGGCTCAACCTCGTGGCTGCCAATCATGCAGTGATTCTTCAGAAGCCTTGGGTTCTCAACGAGCAGCGGCAAGCTTTTGGACGGATTGTGCGACTGGGTCAGATACGTAAACCTCACACCTGCCTTGTCAACACTGGTCCAAACAGCTTCGATGATAGAGTGACTGCGCTCCATATGGTCAATGGTACAACTCAGCTACGTGTTTTGCATGGACTGATGAATCGTCCAATGATAAGCAAGGAGGACGTCTACAACGTTCTCAAAACACGCATTGAGGAAACTGTCATTCAGGCTGGGATATTGTCGCAATCGGAATAGCTGCTCGGGTGTTTCTAGGTGCGCTTGAGTTTGGAATTTCATTGATGGGTCGTTTAGAATGTTTCTTTGATTTGCTGAGGTGAATCTGGGAGTATTCTTTGTGGTTGTACGGAGTTCGGGTGGGGGTATTTACTGGGTTTCTTCTTCAAAATGGGCTAGATTTTCTGTATCTCTATTATCTTTCATGTGTCACTAGGTCTAGATGTTTGAGAATCGATGGCTTTGGGTTGAGGTATATCCACTTGATATCACATGAGAAACAGAATCAGTTGTGAAGAATTACTTATGGTGGTGGTCGAGGGAGTGGTCGAGCTGTCAGGTGAAACTTGCTTGCCCAAAACCAGAAATAGAAATCGAAGGCAATTCAGATCGTACTCGAAATAGCAATACATTCGATCCTAATTTCCCACACTATTCCCGGTGCATCTACCACAAACCGAGACTAAGCTCTGCCGACGCGTTCAGCTTCCAAAGCGGTACTAGCAATGATTCATATGTGCGCTCTGCCCGCCCAAGCTTTTGTGACAGACTGAGCTCCAGCTCAAAGCTTTCAGAGTATGCAAAGATTGAGTGAGAATAGATGCTTAGGTTCGACATCATACCAGCTGATAGTCACTCGATTTTTCCGAATGGGAGTTAGGTGCGCTCTGGAGCATCCCCCTGGCAACCGCCAACATAACATGATGTTTTTGTCTCTTCTGCTCCATTCCATCTCGCCCCTTTTCATCATCTCTGCATACCTACAGCGTAACCCGCCTGCCTGCCATTCGAATCATCACAGCTCCACCTGGACCAAAACCCCCTATTCAATCTACCATTCGGTGAACGCTTTCCCCACCGGATCTTGTCTGCAGGTGAACTGACTGTATCTGGACAGACACGATTCACACTACAGAAGATACTATGTGCATTCAGCTTGAGATTGCATATAGCTTCGGCGCAGAACTGCATAAGTTCGATCGCTGCGTGTTTCCAATTTTGAGCAACGGAAACTGCCCAAGGAGTGCATCTCGGATTCCGATGCTGTCCACGACACGGAATGCCACTTTGCCCTGCACGATCACGGCGGCAGCGGGATCCTGAAGCAACACTTCCTGCAGATTGATAGAGAGGACTATCGAGCGCTAACTAAGATGATTCATTCCGGTTCGCCTATTAGAGCTCTGGTTAGTCGAACCGAGCCTGCCGACTTTGTGCTGCTCGTGCTCGAACATGTCGAGCTACTGAGTACGGCACCACACATCCCAGTGCTTAACGTTCAACGAAAACGAAAACGACAGCGTCAATCGTTCGAGTGCAGCTACTCTTATGGCCGTGTATTGGACACATTCGAGGACCATTGAAGGCAGAGATTTCCTGGGGCAATGTTGAAGCCAAAACGCAATGCGAAGCACCGGTATCCCAACGGTGAGAACACTGGTAGCTGTCGCGTATCCAGACTAATCCGTGTGGTTGGTCAGCTATGATAACAGGCGACATAGCAGATACCAGCAGCTCAGGCACTTCCGAAAACTCTGATGCAGAGCATGGGCTTTTGTATCTAGCTCAACCACGTCTGAGTCTGAATCTAGCCACCTCACAATGGCAAGCCGTCCTGAAGCCCGAATACCCATTCGTCTCACTAACAGATCCCTGAACTCATTGTACGGATTAGCAGCTCAGGTGCTCCTCAACTTCAGTGGGAATGAACAGGTTGTCCCTTCGATGCAAACCACTGTGTCACCTTCAGTTTCCAATAAGAAAAAGAGGTTCTCCAGGTGCACCTGAGCTTTATTCGGACCTCTTCTTCTCAAATCACATTTGGATATATTCTCATCACCTATGGCCTCGCAACGTCCTAACTTTACCGCTTCTCAAGAGCGAGATTTTGAGCGCTCAGCAAGGACGGCCAGACAAAAAGGTTCTCTACGCATTCCCAGACATGTAAGGGCAGATGAATCCGTAATTTGTATCAAGCCAACCTTCAGGACCACCGG
This sequence comes from Trichophaea hybrida, assembly GCA_015178995.1. Lineage (NCBI taxonomy): Eukaryota > Fungi > Ascomycota > Pezizomycetes > Pezizales > Pyronemataceae > Trichophaea > Trichophaea hybrida. The sequence continues at coordinate 5,758 of WHVE01001353.1, forward strand.
AATGAACTGGACGATGTCGAAGAAGAAGATGATGATGAACACCGAGAGCAGCACGACTCTCCCACCACAGGTTCGGACTATGATGATGACGAGCTACTGTCAACTCATGAACGGAATAGACGCAGTCGCAACACAGGCTCAAAAGGCCCGAAAAGGGCTTGCTCAGATACCATCCAGGCGACTGACCGACTCCAAAGTAAGAAATCCAAATCAAACCTCGGGAGTACCAATGGAGACCGTTCTCGGTTGACGACGCGCTCACAATCACCTCATGGCACTCCGCCTCGATCTCCTAGCCAAGATACGACGTTCCTCGTTCCAGTGAACCATGCCAGACGGCGTCCTGCAAGGAGTCGGGTTTCCTTAGCTGCCCCTCCACCAATTGAAGGTGCGTCGGGGACGAAGAGCAACAAGGATAGCAAGGTGCCACTCCATAACAAAGCAGCGTTCGATTTAGCAAAGGACTTCTTGAAATCTGTTCTGTATACTGAAATCCCCTGGCTGGCCTCTCAAGAGGACGACTTGGACATTGGTGATAAAGCATGTGATGAAGCCCTTGACGCCATGACCGTCTAACAGAGAGCTGTTGGTGCACTCAACGGCATGCAACACGTGTGGGAGCACCCTGGTGGACCCAGTGAGCACATCGATGCCCTGACACGTGGAATTGTGAGTTTCCGAAGTATTCTCCGGGTTTCAAAGTTTGATAATACTAATGATCAATGCAATACAGTTGCAGGGGAAAATCTGTGGTATGCGGGGTCGACTACCTTGGCAGACAAGAGCATTGCAACAAATTTTGGGACAAGCGAGTGACTCCCCAATTGATTTGCTTGGCTGCGACCGCACTGAACTGCGCCTTGAGGGACTACGAGTAAGCAACAAAGAGCGAACCCTCTCAGGACTTCCGCAGGGAGATATTCAGCCATCAGTGTACCCCCTCAATCCTATAATTAACGGCAACTAACGTTTGATATAGCCTTGCACGAGAGATGCCGAAGACACTGGAATTCCATTGGTCCTGGTCGCCAGGCAGCCATCATTGAGCATATGGGCAGCTATATGGACGCAAGAATTGCAAGCTCTGCCGAGCACTCGACCTGTTATGTAGCACCAGATGCAGCAGGGGAGGAAACGGAGGACCTGGCAGCTGTGTTCAAGTGAGAGTCTGTTTCTCGGGGGTTGTGTTTATTGGGGGTTGTGTTTCCTGGGGGTTGTATTTCTTTTGTCAAGGTCGTGTCGAGGTGCTACTGGGGCGCAGCGTGGATATATGTTGTTTTAGTTGATAGTGGCAGGCTGCAGTAGATGAATGCCGAAGATGTATGCGATGCTACAGGCACGTCTAAAACTGGGTGACACACAATGATTCCATCTGGAAATGAAAAAATAAATCCAGGTGCTCCTGAGTGATCCTAGAACGTACCGGAGCTCCACAAAGTGCTCAGAAGCAGCCACGGAGGACTGTGCTGCACTTCAGGAATCTCCCAGAGCACCTGTATAGGCATCAGAAGTGGTTACGTCGTATACTATTGCGATACAGGAATCTCCCGGAGCACCCTAAGAGGCATCAGAGGTGGCTACGGAGTACACTTTTGCGATACAGGAATCTCCCGGAGCAGCTTCTATCGAGATGAACAAGATCGGTACTCTCTTCTAAGTCATGCGTGGACTGTAAGAGAGATGGTGAACTGAACTCGTCCAAAGTTGAAGGTGATTTGGGTCTTGTTTATTCTGACTTTAGGTCCGAGAAGAAATATAGTCATAAAAAGGAACAACAAAGAGAATCAAGCGGAAGAATGTCGGAAGATGTTAGGCTTCAGGTGGTAGAGGGCAAACTGTGGTATTGCTATCTAACTATATGTTGCGATATAGAAAAAACTATCTACAGAGGTGGGAAACCACCGTCTTTTATACATGAATTAGTATTCTTTCAATAAACAAAGAAAAACTGATGGGCATCTCGTTGACCTAAAAAGGGAGTCATTTCGCTGATGGTATGGTAACTGTGAGTCACTGTTACTATGGCGTGATCGATGGTGTGATCGATGGTGTGATCGATGGTGTAATCGATAATATGAGTCATATATATAACCCTGTGATTGTTATAATAATAATAAGGAATACGAGCGCTATCTTTATGATAAGCACTTGTGATACTGCGGCTTTTCGTCCGTTCTAAACATATCTTTAACATCCGAAAATATGTGAAAGAATATATACACTTGACTAATCCAAGTCACGATCCCAATATTTTCAACAGCTTCAAGGCCTCCGCGAGAACAAGGGAGTGTGCTGAGGCTGCATTCACCGGTCCCGGAAGACTCCCGGAGGGTCTGCGGAGTGCGTCATTCAAAATCAACCTCCACAACCTCTGGAGGGTCCCCGGGCTTCCGGGACCGGACGATTGACTTTGCTGATGTAGTAGAAGATGTTCTGGCGACTGGGAACCTCCATAGCGACATGGGCAGTGAGGGGAGTCAACAGAATTAGTTGGTATTTTGTATAGGTAACTGCAGAAGTATCCATGTCCGGTTCGTAGTTGGGTGACTGTAGATGCAAACTGGCGGTTCACGCTTCTGAAAAATTGTCTGGTTTGGTACGGAATGTTCCAAAATAGTTCTTTCCTTTTGCCGGATGTTGCATCCACCAATCCCCCCATTCCTGCATTTTTGCTGCTCGGGTTACCCTCTTGAGGTACGATAAGGAGGTGTTATAGTAGGTAGGTGGTTTTTCCACATCGGGAAAAAAACCAAGTGGCGCCTAGAACGTACCTAGGCCTGGGGCACATCGGGCGCTTAAATCGAAACCTTTTGAGCCTCGATGTACCCTGGAATTCCAGACGCAGCATTTGCCTCCGGACGCAGCATTTGCCTCCGGACGCTGCATTTGCCTCCAGACGCAGCATTTGCTTCCAAACGCAGTACACTGTACATTCGCTGCTTTAATTCACGGTCACAGCCTTGATTTACGGTCACAGTCTTGATTCACAAATTTATTACTAACTATATACAAAAAATATTTGCAGATCTTTGGAGCAGCACTTGGAGGTGCACTTGCAGGTGCACTTGGACCCGAGCCGACCTGAACAGAAGCATTAGCATTTCGATCAGGTGCACTTAGAGGTTCACTTTGTGCACTTCGAACAGCACATTGAGCGGGGGTGGCGCGTTGGATGCAGGCTGGCTGGAGGCGGTCGAGCTGGGCTGGTTCTTGGCTGGCTGGACGCGATCGAGTCGAAATGGCTCTCGGCTGGCTGGACGAGATGCGGCGATCGAGTAGCGCTGGCTCTCAGCTGGCTGGAGATGATCGAGCTGGGCTGGCTTTCAGCTGGCTGGACGCAATCGAGCTGGGCTGGTTCTTGGCTGGCTGGACGCGATCGAGTCGAAATGGCTCTCGGATGGCTGGACGCGATGCGGCGATCGAGTATGGCTGGCTCTCGGCTGGCTGATGATGATCGAGCTGGGCTGGCTTTCGGCTGGCTGGACGCGATCGAGCTGGTCTGGCTCTCGGCTGGCTGGACGCGATCGAGTAGGGCTGGCTTTCGGCTGTCTGGAGATGATCGAGCTGGGCTGGATAATCGAGGTTTTCTGGCTCTCGGCTGGCTCTCGGCTGGCTCTCAGCTGGCTCTCGGCTGGCTCTCGGCTGGCCCTTGGCCGGCTTGACAAGCAGGCTTTCGGCTGGCTGGAGATGATCGAGCTGGGCTGGCTTTCGGCTGGCTGGACGCGATCGAGCTGGTCTGGCTCTCGAGCCGAAATGGCTATCGGCTGGCTGGACGCGATCGATTAGGGCTGGCTCTCGGCTGGCTGGAGATGATCGTGCTGGGCTGGCTTTCGGCTGGCTGGACGCGATCGAGCTGGTCTGGCTCTCGGCTGGCTGGAGATGATCCAGGATCACGTCTGGCTGGCAGTGTTGCCACCGAGCACCATGCAATTGGAACGGCCAGACAAAGAACACAGTATATTAAGCGTCACAGGGCACTTCGCAGAGTAATATGCGACCGTATGAATATAGAGCGCCCAGAGTTGCTTTTACAGTGCTTTAAATCGTATCGTCGCAGATTTACATATTACCCTGCCTACCGACGTTCCAGGCGCTCCAGGCGCACAACCCATGTCTGGGCGTGCCAAATGCGCCCGGGTGCAGGAATTTTTTCCCGATACAGAGTGGACTTTTATGCCAACTCATCAGCAAGTTCATTTCCAAGTACATCTGTATGGCCAGGAACCCATTGTACTGTGATAGTAGTTTTGAGTGCATGGAGGTTATTGGCGATGTTGGAGAGTGCCAGGGAAGTGAACATTCCATGGGCGGGTTTGAGGGTATTGAGACGTCGTATGGCAGCTTGATTGTCTGTGAAAATCCATATATGTCTTTTGGTGAGGTTATTACGTTGACAAATCTGAAAGCATTTCTGTGCAGCTTTAAGAATACCAAGTAATTCAGCATCATCAACTTCCTGTTGATGGCCCATTGGATAGGTTGCTTCAATGACTTCTTCCCCAGTCATATCAACTGCAGTTCCTGCACCAATGTTTTCGCTCAGCATGGATCCATCTGAATAACAAACAATATTGCGGTCATCTTGTTTCAACATGGCATACTGGGCATCAAGGGCTTTGGCTTCCTCTTCTTTTGAACGAGGATTGATTTGCGTTTTGACTCTACATTCAATCCACGGTGGACAGACTGTGGTTGAATAGGTTTCAATCTCCGAGCGGTTGGAAATCCATCGACTGAGGGTTGATAAGGTTTGGATAAGATGTGTTTCAAATTGCGGTAATTTTGTTGCATACTGTCCCATCAAATCCAGGGCCCAGTTGGGTTACTAGACTCTGGGGTTTCATGAAATGGAGGGAAAGTCAATGGGCAACGTTGTCGGATTGGATGCATTTCGGGAAACATAAGTATTCGAATTGCATATTTTCTTCGCATGTAATTAAGGTGCACAGCTACTGGTGGCAGGGCTGCCTCATTGTGTAGCGCTATTGTTGGGGATGTGCGGAAGGCTCCAAGGATTTGCCAAAGTGCCATATTTTGAACTGTTTCAAATTTCTGTTGATATGTTGCTTGCCCCATCCACCAAACTTCAGCTCCGAGGTCGCAGACAGGTACAACACACGCATTGTATAGTTGGCGGACTGCACTGGGGGTGTGTCCTGATTCTGTATTGGCTAGTGATTTGAGGTTTATTTTATTTTATTTATTCATCATACAGCATGCAGCCCGTAGGCTATGGCCGGTGAGGTACAAACAAATAACCAAGAACAAGAACAACAAATGAAACCGAACAAAGGAAAAACGAAAAACCCCTGGCTAGGTAGCACCGCTCCGCAGTCCCCTATCGCCCCTGCTCTAGTTACAAAGAAATTTCAAATAAATCATGGCGGTTTGTAACACGCTTCATACAATGATAAAATATCTGTCAGTCTCATTCGACTTGTTCCTGCATATCATGCGGGTTCTCACCTTGGAGTTTACCCTCCTCCTCCCTTCCCCGTTCAAATTTCATCCTCCACTCAACTCTCTGCTTCTCCTTCCTTTTCATCATCATCCTCCCCATCATCCCCTCCACTCTCACTCTGATGTTCCTCCACCCTATCGTTGACCTTTCCCTGTCCTGCAATTCGGATGTTACCCTGCCCAAGGTGTTCATCATCACGGAATTGGCCCAGGTACCATGTTCGAGTAGCTATATGTGTGTCGTGCAGAAAATGTTTCAAAGGTTGCATTGCTTTGTCGGTATAAAGAAGATGCTTGATTGTTCTGTCAAACCAAATACCAATCCACCTTACCACATCTGGGCCAATGCCTATTGTGCCAGGGGAAATGGTAGTGCTATTGGGTAGGGTGATCTTTTCGTCATCGGAGGTATCACCGTTTTGCTTATTGTGGAAGTGCATCATTTCTGACTTTGAGTCATCACATCGTACCGCATTGTTTTCTACCCATTTGAAAGCTGTCCGTGCAGCCGCCTCGAGGCATCTTGCATCATAGGCTTTTGATTTGCTTCGAACAACAATTGCAACATCATCAATGTAGCTTGGAGTCGAGGAGCTGGGGTAATGGGTTGTGAGTTCGTAGAAGAGAGGACTGGGATAGAGGAGGAAGAGAATTGGGGATGCAGGCGATCCCTGAGGGATTCCTGTCCGGACGGGGCAGAGGTCTTCCTTTTGTCCATCCAATGTCAGTGCTGTTGTACGGTCGGATAGGAAGTGGTCGACCCATAATTGAATTGCGGTCGGGTAGCCCAGTTGTCGTAGAGTTTGTAGGAGAGGGTCTGTGGATTCATTGTCGAATGCGCCACTCACATCCATAAAGAGTGCAGTGGTGATTTTCTTTGTATGTTTCCCTTGTTCAATTTCATGTGTGAGTGCTATTGCAGTATCTATAGCACAGCGTTGTCTTCGTCCTCCAATTTGATCTTTGTGTAGCAGGTTGTATTTTGCAGCCGGGTATGCAATTCGGTTTGCCATCAACTTTTCGAGGATCTTCCCAAGGCAATTGAGAAGGGCAACAGGTCGGTACGCCTCAGGTATTGAATAATCAGGTTTTCCAGGTTTGGGTATAATCACAGTTGTTGCTTGTTGCCCACAGGTAGGGTGATATCCAGTGGTTCCAAGTATAGCAAAGAGACTGTTGAATTGTTTGGTGGCTGCTTGGTATGCTTGCCGGAGGCAGTAAAAGGGAAGCCCATCGGGTCCTGGGGCATTACGTGGTGCAGAGGTAAAATTTGCTTGTTTGATTTCTGTTGGGGTAAATGTAACCCATGGCAGAGTTGGGCAATTGGTGATATCAGTTGGGGAGGGTGCTACTGGTGGGGGTGAGAACATGGTAGAACGGAATAATACTGCCTTTTGTTCAAAAGTTACAGCTGTTGTGTTGGAGAATGACAGGGGTGGTGTCCGTTGGATTTTCCTGGGTTTGGTATAACGCAGGGCGGTAAATATCTCTGTGCCTTGTGCATTTGCTAAAAATTCAATTCACATTGTTGTCTTGGAGGTGCAGATATCCCGGAAATATTGGTTTCGAACAGCTTTGAATTTGATGTGATCACTTTCAAGGCGGGTTTTCTTCCACCGCTTCTGGGCACGGTTCATCTGTGTTCGGGAGATTTTGAGTTGAGGTGTCCACCAGCGTTTTGAATGTGTTGTAAGCTGGAGAACTGGGGTAGATTCCTTGACTGCATCAAGAATCATATCTCGGAGTAGTTCAGCTGATTTGTCAAGGTTTGATTCGGTTGGTTGTTCATGGAGGTATTGCCAGACCATTCGTGAGGCATGGGAGGGTGTATTGAGAGTTATTGACAATAAATCCCAATCTGTCTTATTCCAGTTGTATCTTATCGTGTTGGAGTCAGTGGTAACAAGTTCAGATTCTGCCAAGATATCAAAACGTATTGTTGCATGGTCTGAACCAGTTGATCCATTGTGATCCACGGCCCAATTTGTAACCGAGTCATGGATGGCTTGTGAGGTAAAGGCTGAGTCGATAATAGAGGTTCCTTTGCCATTTCGGGAGTAGTATGTTGGGGTGTCTGGTTCATTGATGAGGGAAAAGTTATTGGTTTCCATGATCTGAACAAGTTCGTCGGCGCGTTTGGGTGTTTTGATTTGTGAATTCCACCATGTATGATGGGCATTCATATAACCAGCAATAATGCATCGTTCAGGCAATGGGATCTTGGTGAAGCTTCTTGGAATGGTGTAGAGCTTAGATAAGCCTTCATGTTCATTGTAAATATTGAAGACTGTGAGTGGTGCAATTGAGCGGGTTGATATTTCAAGGACTTGAATATCAGGATCTTGGCTGATGTCGGTACGTGGGGTGATAGGGCTGTAAAACCACTGCAAGAAAGGAAGTGCAACTTAACTCTGAAGGATCCACCGAAAGCCTGAGGGGCTCAATGGCGGCAAAGTAGCCAGACGTTGTCGCCTACCCCCTGGTAGGTCTGCTGGGCCCCAGTGGCCAATATGTTCCAAAGGGCGGGAGTGGGAAAATGCGAAAAATGCGAAATATGCGAAAATTTAGAAAATCGACCGTTGTGGAGTCAATTTTCGTCCGATTGAGTTGTACTTTTGGCAGGTTAGACTTGGGTGTGTGTACACACTGTATTCGTAAGGGCGTTCGAAACGGATTAAAACTCGTCGAGAAACGATGGATTTAGACTTTGGGTTTTTTACTTCGAGGATTCTTGGCCCAGGCTGTCTGGGGCTTGTAGGCAAGTATTGATGGTTTGTTCTAAGGGCTCCTGGGGCCGCTGAATTGATTGCCACTGTTGGATATTGATTTGGAGTTGATTCCACTGAGATAGAGGGGGGGTAGGAGCGAAAATGCGACTTTTCCAAGATTTTGTGTAACTAATGCAAATGTTAAGCTTTTGGTGTGAAATTAAACCCTGGGCCTCGTCTTTATGTGCTTTCGATGCTCCCAAAGTTTGAAGTCGATTGGATAAGAATTGGTTGTGTAGAAGATCGGTGGGGGCCCTTTTGCAGGGGGCTGCAGGGGGGAAAAAGAGGGGTAAGAGACCCAGTTTTCCTCCCAGCAACAATGAAGGTCCTGGAAGAGAGATGCCCTATCGTAGGGGGGGTAATTGGGGGTTAGGAATCGATTGCAAGTGTCTGTTTTGCGATAGCTGTGCTGGATGTTGACTTATTTTCGAAAAATGGTTTAGCTGGTGTGGTTGTCGTACTTCAAGAAAACACAACAGAAAAATTGCCTATGTGGCCAAAAACAACCCTTATATCAAATGCTCTCCACGTATCAACATCAGCCAGGATCCTGATATTCCAGTGCTTGACATATCGACCCCCTCAATTGCACCAATCACAGTCTTCAATATTTACAATGAATATGAAGGCATATCCAATCTCTACACCATTCCAAGAAGCTTCACCAAAATCCCATTGCCTTAACAATGCATCATTACTGGTGATTTGAATGCCCATCATACATGGTCGGATTCACACACCAAAACATCCACACGCGCCGACGAACTTGTTCATATCATGGAAACCAATCACTTTTCCATCATCAATGAATCAGACACCCCAACATACCACTACCGAAATGGCAAGGGATCTTCTATCATCGACCTGTCCTTTACATCACAAGCCATCCATGACTCAGTTACGAATTGGGCAGTGGATGACAACACATCAACTGGTTCAGACCATGCAATAATACGTTTTGATACCTGGCAGAATCTGAACTTGTTACCACAGACTCCAACACGATCAGATACAACTGGAATAAGACAGATTTGAATCAATTGTCAAAAACTCTCAATACACTCTCCCATTCCTCACGAATGGTCTGGCAATACCTCCATGAATAACCAACTGAATCAAACCTTGACAAATCGGCCGAATTGCTCTGGGATATGTTTCTTGATGCATTCAAGGAATCTACCCCAGTTCTCCAGCTTATAACACATTCAAAATGCTGGTGGACACCCCAACTCAAAATCACCTGTTCACAGATGAACCCTGCCCAGAAGCAGTTGAAGAAAACACACCTTCAAAGTGATCACATCAAATTCAAAGCTGTTCAAAAGCAAAGTTTCCGGGATATCCGCACCTCCAAGCAAACACTGTGGATCGAATTTTTAGCAAATGCACAAGGCACTGAAATATTTACAACCCTCCGTTATTTCAAACCCAGAAAAACCCAGGGGAAACCACCCCTATCATTCTCCAACACAACATCTGTGACTTTTGAAGAAATGGCAGCACTGTTCCGTTCCACCATGTTCCCACCCCCACCAGTAGCACCTTCACCAACTGATATCATCAATCGACCAACCCTGCCATGGGTTACATTTACCCCGACAGAAATCCAACAAGCCATTTTCACCTCTGCACCACGTAAAGCCCCTGGACCTGATAGGCTTCCCTTTTTCCGTCTCCGTCAAACATACCTAGCAGCCACCGAACAATTCAACAGTCTCTCTGCTCTACTTGGAATGACCTGATATCACCCTACCTGTTGGCGCTAAGCAACGACTGTGATTATACCCAAATCTCGAAAACGGGATTATTCAATACCTAAGGCCTACCAACCTGTCGCCCTTCTCAATTGCCTTGGGAAGATCCTCGAAAAGTTGATGGCAAACCAAATTGCATATATGGCTGAAAAATACAAATTACTACGCAAAGATCAAATAGGAGGACGAAGACAACGTTCTGCTATAGATGCTGCATTTGCACTTATACATGAAATTGAACAAGGAAAGCACCCAAAGGAAATCACTACTGCTCTGTTTATGGATGTAAGTGGGGCATTTGACAATGTATCCAAGGACCGTCTCCTCCAAACTCTACGACAACTGGGCTACCCAACCGCCATTCGATTTTGGGGGGACCACTGTTTATCCAACCGAACAACAACACTGGCATTCGATGGACGAAAGGAAGACCTCAGTCCAGTCCGG
>WHVE01001354.1:0-16160 GCA_015178995.1 Trichophaea hybrida
CGAGGGCGGCGGTGTCAACGCTGGATGTGTCAGCACAGGAGATTACTGTCGCGACGAGGCCGGTGATGCCAATGCCGCAGGAGAGAAGTGCTTCGATTGCCGGAGGTGTTTGTGAAGCTGGCTGCCGGATTCAAATACTATCAAGCATATCCGGCAAGAGTGAATGTCATCTCTCCACTGGCATGCGGGCAATTTGAGGTGATGCAGACGTCTTTGGTTTTGCCGTGTTGAACTGTTACTGGAACCACCATTACTCGAACCACCATTTGCTGGAAACGCTCGCTGACGAAGCTCTTGCTCAACCTGGATGATATGTTGTTCTAACAGTACCACTCACGTCTCCAAGATTGCCACCTTTTCTTCGGTGTCGTTGTCGAAGTGAGTACGACGTTCATGCAGCTTCTCCTGCTCAGGCTGTTCCTTATCTTTCCACAATTGCTCCAGGTGCTCTGGCCGCACACACTCGCGCTCATCTGGGTCAAACTCCTCCCGGAATGCTTTGGTGAATGATTCCCATGATATCGCTGGCCCGTATGTCCTGGCTCCTAAAGTCACTGCGCACTTTGCACCAATCCAACATGCCATCCATCGATAGGCACAATCCTTGCCATACCTTGGATCTTTCCAGATATACGAGTGAACCATATTTAGAAGCATATCAACTTGGGAGACCCCATAGCACGTGTCGAGCTCTACCACTCGCTCTACCAGTTTTAGAAACCAACTGACGGTAGTCGATCACGTGTTACAGTCGCCGGTAAAGAGAGACGCTGCCAATTGCTCTCTGCACTCTGATACGGCAAGACAGAGTTGCGGGGATGCTGGTCGAGATGATGGCAGTGGGGGCGGTGAATACAGTTGCGATCGTGCATTGGACAGCGGAGGAGACCATGCAGGCGGGGATGCTGGCGGCGGTCGTGCGTTGGACGGCGGCGGGGACACTACTAGCTGGGATGATGGTGGTGGTAGCGGTGAAGAATTGAGAGATGGCACAGCCTTGTAGTGGATATTGAAAAATCTCAGGTTCTGTTGCAGAGCCCAAATACGATTCCTGCAGGAGGTTAATTCTCCCCCCAGGGCTTGAACTTGAGTCCAGTTGACTGATGCTGGTGGCAGAGTTATGCTTTCTGGAAGGACCGGTGTGGGCACAGTATTCGTTCCTGGTGCAGAGAACCAAGTGAGGAGATAGTTGAAGTATTCTTGAAGTGTCGACTCGGTAGCCCGAAGATCTTGGTGATCCCTGAATGAAAACTCTCGGGCCGAAGTTGATGCCGATGATACAGGTGGGCTGAGTGCTTCGAACTTCAACATGATTCTTTGCCTACACGGAGGGTTGATGGGCGATGCTCACTGGAATGGTCAGATCGGATGAGTTTTGGATGCTTCTCTGGATCTCGAGGCACTTGGATGCTTCCACGCAACGCGTAAATACTGTGGGCCGAAGGAGATGATTCGGTTGCTCAGACATTCGCTGATTGGGTGCTGTAGGCCATAATATGGATGTTCAGACTTTAGCTTCTCCGGAATATCTGTCAATGCCGTATCGCAGGATGTGACTTCACTGGCTCAGTTCTGATAGCTGTGGTCATGAGATCAACGATGCCATCAATCGACGCAACTCAGCTGAGGTTAGGACTTTGATGAGACCCCTCCTTTCTTCTTGACGAAACGAAGGGAAAAACCGATCGAACTAACGCGTTTAATGCTGAAAACAAAGTGTTGCTACCAATTGAGGGGTCGCGAGAAGGTTGTCCATTAGCTAGCTCATTACACGGAGGTTGTTCATGCTAGAGCTGGATAACATGGTCCGTGCGCTTCACCATTGCCGCACGGAGCCACACCTTATATACACGTCCAAACCTCCCACACAGGGGCTCACATTATTGTATTGTGCTTATGGGTATGATTGTTCTCCATGTTTATATTCCTCCAGATATCAGAGTTGAAAGACTTGCTACAGATTTTGGAAATGAATATTCTTACATTTTGCTTCTTTGTTGATGGCATTGGCAACTTTGGATGTTGTTGATACAATTTTGTAAGTAGTTGAGAGTGAGTATTTAATTATCAATTCTGGAATATAATATTTATTGAAAACTCTGCAATCGAAAGATGAATAGCTATTCTTGAGCAGTCAATGAGTTGATATATATAAATAGAAGCATCTGAATTTCTAAGAGTTGTTGATGGTTGCCCTGGTAACTGAAGTTATTTCAGTACTGAAATAAAAAATAGGTATATATTCTAGATATTTCCATCTATCATCATCATGAATGCTTACAGCCTTAAATGAATCTTCAGTAACCACAAAATACCAATAAGGGGAAATACCAACTATCTATAGGAAATTTGGTACAATTCTATGAAATGATGACATCTTAAAGCCAACAAGCTGGTGGTAACAAGCATTCATATTTGCCAGCAGAAGTCTTTGGTTTGTGCATAGGCAAGAAGTACTCATGCAGGCCTGACCAAGTGGTACTAACAATATTCCAAGTTGTTTTTTCATCATAAGAATTTGTCAAAGTTGAAGTTTTCAATGGCATTTGTATTTAAAAGCATATTGCTGGTATAGTAGACAATACTATCTGGGCTAGTGTCTTCTGGAGTTGGCAGTGCTGTTCATAATATTAACATGGAGTTTTTAAAAAAAGCTTATTAGATTTTTTGAATTTGGTATATGGTTCAATTGTATAATTATTTGAGAGTCTGTGTCACAGTAGTTCAAAGTGTCGCAGCATCCCTGCATGTTGCAGCCAAGTCATAAACTAATTAATGAGATTTTGTATTTGTAGCCAAATCAGAAGGCCTTCTAACTAGTAAAATGACTTATTGAGTTGTTTCAATAATGTAAATTGATAAATATTTGCTTCATACTGATTGTGATGTCTTTAGAGGATGGTGTGGTCCAAAATAGTGAGTTTAGTATAATTTGTTATGCTTGGTTTTGATGAAAGAAGGTATCCAATGATTATTTGCCATCAACTTCATATACAGTCATTCATTCACTTGCCATTCTTTGAAGAGTTGTTCTAATTACTTGACATGTTGAAATGAGCTACTTATAGCATTATACACACATTGTGACATATTCATATAGTCCCACTTGAAATATATATGGTATTGGTTTTAATATATACATTAAATTCAATATGAGTAAACATCATCCTACTTGAACAACAATTTGCTTCTGCAAAACACTAATGATATATAAGGGTGCTATCCTCAGGTGCACTTCCAATTTCCTCCATCTTCCTTAAGCTTCTCTCCTTATTTTACTGGTAATATCTACCATTGCTGAATTCCATCATTTGACTCCCCCCCTGTATCGAATAATTACATATTGAGTACATCAACTCAACAATATTAAAGATTGTTTGACCGATATCCGGTACTATTTTTTTCCTGCATGTTGTTATAATAAATCCATTCCTAATTATCGTCAGATCAATTTTTAAAGTGCTTTCATCAACTCTACTTATCTATATTGCAAATCAATCTCTTGCATACCCATCAATAACAATTAGTCCATTATGGATCATCATCAGATCTACCCAGCTATTATGTTGGTCAATTCCACCCATGCCAATTCATAAATATTAATCAATCACTAATTATCATCAGACCAACTTCTCAAGTTGGGTCCAAAAATTGGCAGCTTGTTTCCAACAACTTACTGTATTCTATATAACTTAACATGATCTCCAGTAACCGCAATTGTACCAGAAAATGCAAATATTCCCATGTACATGATATATAAGTTGAATGATATTCCACTGACACCCATAATAAATAATAACATGCAGTAATATTTCAACTTTATTTCTGATTCATAATATATCTCTAGGTGCAATATTCCAAGATTCTGGCTTTGTTATACCTCAGGTACCAATGGTCTCAGGTGGGGGGTGATAATCCTGATAGACATTACTGTTGCCTGTCCGAGTCTAGGAGTACAATCTCAATTATTCTATTATGACTTGTCAGAGTTCACAGGTATGATGGAAATGATCATGTCTGACTGTACTATCTCTTGTCAGAGTCGAGGAGTGTGATCTTCATCATCTAATGGTTACATGTCAAAGTATGCAGGTATGATAGCTATGATCGTTTCCGACAGTATGGTTTCTTGGTAGAGTCAAGAAGTGCAATTGATATAGTGTTGTAGTAGTATGTTAGAGTTCTTGGGTATATTTGTTAGACTATACGGTTACATGTCACACTTTAGGAATGCAATTGCTATGATCCCATGGTTGCTGGTCGGAGTCTGTAAGTATGCTGACCATAATTCTGTCAAACCCTACAGTGGCTTATCAGAGACCATGAATACAATTACTACAATCTGACCGTTCCTTGACCATGATCTTGTCAGAGTCTTATTTAAATATATTTTTTTCAAAAACCTCTTGCAATCTGCTCTGGCTTTGGATTATGAATAACAACAAATGTAATCTACAATAACTATATACTAAATTGGATGCTGCTACTCATTGCCCTCCTCATCCACAATCATGGTATATGGGTTCCACCAAGTAACAGACCAGGCTTTCTGGGCACTACAATGGGTCCTCATCAGGAAAAACGAAAATTACGTTGCCGAGCTCTCTGACGTTGCCGAGCTGGACAACGAAATATTTGAATTGGATTTTCAAAAACTCTCGACGAGCAACGTGCTCAATCACATGTATTGTCAATCATTCATAAAAAATTCACCACATCTTCATGAACTTTTTTCCATTGTTACGATCGTCTCCAACTCTTCATGAAGCATTCCCCAACTCATCATCAATACCAAATATTCTCAATGACAGAACCATCCTTGTCTATTTCTCATTGAAGATTGTTCAGATTCAAATGCTTCAGTTATTCATCATGAAGCATTTATCAACCATCGCCAATGCTGTTGAACCCATCCAATTGGGATTGTAATTCTGAAGTTCACGTTCAACACTTAATTTCTCCATTTCTGCCAGCTTCAACTGTGATACTAATATTGTCATGCTGTGCAAGCTTGGTAATATGAATGTGGAGAACAAGCTAATAGCTATTGAAATGCTTGTGCTTCTCATTGTGACCTGTAGCATCTGCTTCATTGAATTCATAGTTTCTCACGATACGATAATTCTCAAGATTGCCACAATCTCAATGCTTGGATTCAATTTAACCCCATTCAAATCCTTGAAGAACAGTAGCCACAATATCACGCAGCTCACGCATCGATCCTTGTAGGAATGGCCATGACAAGAGAAACCACAGTGGCAGCGACAGCAAAATATCAAGCAGATTATGTATCAACATGAGCAATAACAAGAGAAATTCAGCACCAGCAACAGCAGCATCAACATCAACAGCAGCAGCATCAACAATACAAACAAGCAGATTATGCATCGACACGAGCAGGAACGACAATAAAAGATATTCAACACCAGCAACAGCAACACCAGCAACACCAGCAACAGCAACAGCAGCAACAGCAACAGCAGCAGCAGCAACAGCAACAGCAGCAGCAGCAACAGCAGCACCAACGGCAGCAGCGACAGCGAAATAACATGAAGATTACATGCCAATACGAGCAGGAATTACAATAACAAGGGAAATTCAGTACCAGCAACAGCAACAGCAACAGCAGCAATCAAACCTGGTCATCAGTGGGTGAAGGATCAATGATGTCCTCTGGAAGTATACCCTGATCGTCCGGAGGGGTATTCTCATTGTTCACCACAGTATCATTGTCACTTGAATTGACGTCAGCAAAACTTGAATTCAGAGTGGTCTCTGACTGCCGAAAGAGTAAATACCCAGCCAGCACTGTGCAGTCATGTATGCATGCCAATTCCTCGTCAGTGGCAGCAGGGTCCTCAGGGATCCAAGTGAGGAAATCCACGTTGTGATTGGCCTGGTTGTGCCAGCCTATCATCAGGATGTCGTCTCTGTACCTGCACTGCTTCCACTTTATGCAAATTCCCACTGGTATATTGGAGATCTTTTTCACTTGCACTACTGTCAATGAAGACAGGAACTCAACCTCTAGACATTTGAAAGCCACTGCCAAATGCATGTTAGACTCACTCATACAATTGAAATAATATATTCCTGCAGCTGGGGAAGTAGGTGAGAAGTCTTGAGGAGATATGCAGGTTCCAGTTTTATAGGCTGACAGAGTGTGCCAGAGTACCATTGCAACAATGATAACAAAGGTGAGGTTGATTATTCTGATCATCTGTCTATTGGTATTTCCAAGTAGTCTGGTCCCACCGAAACAGGTGCTGTAGATAAGCTCCATCATTTCAGGAGTGGCAAATCAAAAGCGAAAGTCCTAATGAAATATCACCCATTGGTAGAGTAAATTATACGTCAAATCAATGGCAACATTCATCGCGACCCGCATGGGGACAGGTGAACCTATCTTTCTTCAAATACCAGCCCACTGTCCTCAACACCTCCGTCTCTGGCTGATTATTCAGCTCATTAAGTGACCGATTACTCTGTTTTGTCAGATGGGCCAATGTACTACAAACTGTATTGATTTTGGCCAAGCACTCTTTGTCAGTAATGAACCAACATGTTGGAACAATGTACTGACTCTTACCGACCATCGTTGCGTAGGCTCCATCCCAACATCCCTGGGGCTAATGCTCTTCAAGCCTTCGTGCCTACCTGACATGTAGCTGTGCTGTTAGTGTTGCCGGCCCCGCGAATAGGTCCTTGCTCAATGTGAAGTAGATAATTGTATTTTTCAGCACGTCAAAAATCCTGCCTGGGATGCTGAGGATGTTCAATTGGTCGCTGAATTCAGAAACTGCAAGAATCCCTGTGATTTTATCAATCATAGGTTCGTATGTCATGACTTCTCTGAGCAACTTAGCTGCTAGGTATACAAGCTTACTATACATGGCAGGAGAGTGCTTGACAGGGAAGAACATCAGCATTATGTCAAGTAAATTACTCATTCTGACAGGGGTCTATTACTTTACACCTGCTAGATGCCCTTGTGAGAGCACCCGCTTCCACTTCGTTTGTAACAATTAGTGCATTGGCACGATTAGACACCTGTGTGGTTGGAGTCATATACTTCTGTGAAGGTTGTTTCCCTTGAGATGATGATGAAGGTGCCAAATATGGGATGATGTGTAGGCTCTCATCATTGCAATACGGCGATTCTTCATAGCAATTGCAGATCTCTACTCGCCAACATCTGGTTGACGCTGGAGGAGGAGGCGGAGGAGAAGGTAAAAGATTGACTTTGGTTGAAAATTCGAGGAGTTCATACTCATCGTCATTGTGATGGATCGTCCAGGAGCAATGACGGGGGTGAGGAGAGGATGGTCGTACAGAGTATCTTTGTCATTGTGCAGGTTCCATTTGCTGTGACGAAGCGGCAAAGTTTTCAACCATCATAAGCGAGCATGAATAAGTGGTGAGGAAAGTACAAAGATGAAGTGATAGATCTGGTGTAAAGGCATACCCTGAAAGAACAAAGAATTCGATTGTTGCGCTGCAGTATACTCTTGTACAAACAGTGGCTGTTGTAATCTCATTTCTCTCTGGATTTGCAAAGAATGAATTCGAAATAATATTATTGCTCTGTATTTAATAGGAAGTTGGTGAGCCAGTTCATGTTGTGCTCTGGCAACCAGAATGTAGTGCATGGTATCCATTGGTTGATAAGACAATATCGGTCTACCAACACTGAAACCACTCAGTCAGCTGGAAATGATTGTGTAGCTGTATTTCCGCATAAGGGATGGCTTAGTATTTAGTACGTATCATGTCTTTGATATGTCCAAGAATACATTTGTCACAGTGAAGAACATCTCCACCAAAATAGTACAGATATTCTGTAGGTATATTCACTGCCTTGCTATTGCACTTGTATGAAAACCATTTCTCGTTCGCACTTGCCTAGCTTACCAATCAGGTTGTTTACTTCCAGCCAGGATATAGATGGCCAGTTAAGGTCATGGATAACAATAGGTCAATATCAAAATCTCCAAACGATGCGAATATCTATCAATTGCATATAATATAACATCAGCATCAAATGATTAAAAACGCTGTGTAATTGCAGAATTCCCGTATTGAATGGAAGGAACCATTCATTCTGACAAGAAATACCAAATATGAACCACAACCACTGCACTATTCTCCATAAACAGCACCACCGATGATCAGTCCTGATGAACGGAACAAGTAGAATGAGAATGGACAAACCTCAATTCCATATGAATAGGTTCCACCCCTACCAGCTTCACCACAACCACCACCACCACCACCACCACAACCACCACCACCACAAGCACCACCACCACCTCTACCACCACCGCCACCACCACCTTCAGCAAACCCAAACCCACCAATGTCTCTACCGCCTGACAGAGACTGACACACCCTGCTGCTGCCCCCTCTATGGCCAGGTCTACCTGGAGCAGAAGGATTCCAGTTCACCCCACAGCCCCCTCCCACTCCACCAGGAGGTGAAGGATCCCGGCTCACCCGACGGGCCCCTGCTGCTCCACCTGGAAGTGAAGGGCCCGGATACACCCCACATCCTCCTCCCCCTTCACCAAGACCACCAGTTGCTCCAGGCTCATGGTCCACAAATCTTCTCCCACCTTTGATCCAGCCGACCTTCTCTCAACCACTCCCAGCCCAGCCAGGAGCACCATGAGCACTGATGCCGGGACTGGAAACTGCCACTTCAGAAGGGACTAGCGGGACTGAAGGGAGTGTGGCCCCTGGGCAATGGACATGGACTAAAGCACTGCCTACACTGTTGCCATGGACCCAAACTTCTAACATCCCCTTCGGTCACTGCTGGCAGCAGATCAATCTCAGTAAATACCAGGGTCAGATAGCCCCGGCTGACATTGTTCCACCCGATGGAACTGGAGATGGAAATCAGCTGCCGACTATCGCTGGGGCTAAAGTCACCACCGGGCAACTGATGGTTACGATGAGCCAAGTTAAAAAGGGTTACAAGGATGACAATAAGCCTAGGAGAAGCGACATATCAAAGTTTGAGGATCACATCCGGCCCAAATAACTGATTCCTTGGCACCGTCATTGCGTGATGGGACCACTCTGCTTGAGGACGAAACAGATCGAAGGGCACACCAGGTTTCAACTTTGGGAAGCAGCTATCCCAGATTTCATGCAGTGTTATGAGAAGTTCCTACCCCTTGAGCGGTTTAATGATTCTGGGAGTGTCAGTCATGACTGGATTCAAAATTTCATCCGAAATCTCTGCAACCACCTGCAAGAGACAGCCACCAGGAGTGTAAAAAGTGACACAAAGAAAGGAAAGGGAGGTGGTGGAAAGCACAAGGTGGAGAGTAGCAGTGATGAACTCCCTTCCAAATGGTCAAACATTGAGGTGGCCGATATCCAAAATGAGTCGTTTGTGGCGTGGGTACACGCAGATACCACTTCTGGGTTTATATTCAGCATATTTCAAGCAGTTGAAGAATAATCCCAACTTCTGGAGAGGATTGCTAAGGCAAAGCCAAAGGGTCCATTCCCATTCCAAACTGTATATTGTTCACAGTTGAGTGAAGAAGATGCTCAATATGCTGAAGTTACAGTTGAGGAGGAGTTCTGTGGCGGTGTTGGGAACCAGGACACATTGAATGAAGTGGTCCAGAACTTCTGTACAGTTGCGCCTAAAGCAGCAACTTTGGTCCTTGAGGCCAACCAGTGGAAGGGAGATGGGAAGGACCCACCTGAGAACATCCTGTTAGTGGAGGAGCCGAAGAAAAGCAATGATTGTGTGGGAGTAAGTCAGGAGTGCCTGAAGTGATGAATGAAGTTCTGGGGTAACTGGAATTCATTGTAGGGAGCACCACCACAAACACCCAGAAGGAAGTCTCCCAGAAGCCCCAGTGCACCGCCTGATACACCCAAAAGGAAGTCTCCCAGAACCCCCGGTGCACCACCTGATACACCCCACAATATGAGGGTACCAGCCCAGCTAGATGACTACGCTGATTTGCCTGTGCCTCTGACTCCATGTGCTCTTGCTGCCCTGGTGAAGACAATCAAGAGCACTGAAGTTCTAGACAGCGATTCCCAATTCGCCAAAGAGCTGATTGCGGCTCAAGGAAATAAGCCAGGGCATGTTTTGGATGATGCTCTCATGGCCACTATCAACAACACCTTCGAGCACCAGTGTCTTCAGGAAGCAAATGCATCACTGGGTGCTGTGCCGCGCGGAGATTCACATGTGGATGCTATTCAAGGGCTAAAGTACACCTTGAAGCAATTTCAAGAAGTAAGATTTTTTGCACATCAGATCTGGGCAATTTGGTTCATTGTACGGAGATGGATCATCAATCTGGACCTTCCTGGGGTGCTACTGGCTGATAAAATGGGACTTGGGAAGATGTTCACCAGCCTAGCTGAGGCTCATAACACCAAGTCAATTACGGAAGATGTGATAAACCACCATGAGACACAACTACCGATGCTGTTGAACCTCTCGCTTGGCGGATGGTGTTAGGCAGTGGAAATGGGCTTCTCAACCCTCAGCACTGTCCAGAAGGAATGGTAGCCTTGCACTCACCTCAACACTGTTTCTCGTCATCTTCTCCAGTTGCTTGATAATCAGCCGTCAACTGACCTCCCACCATGAAATCCGGTACTCTGTATGGTGCTGTCAAGTGTCCGAGTGACATTTATCAGGGCAATCAATTTGATCACGAAAAAGACTCCGGTTTTGTTGGGCGATCTCTGCGCAGAAAGTGCGGGCGACCTGACTCACGCACACCTCAATATCCGTGTGGAACATTCCAAGTGACAGTAGGACATCCACGTGATCACCTACAATATACTTATGGGCCGGGTACAAAGAAATGAGAAAGACACAGTTCGCCAGCTTACGAACTGCCACTGGTTGTAGGGAATATTCGATGATGCACACCGCTTAAAGGTCGGCAGTTCAAGGTTTGGTCCGGTACATCTGAAGCCCAAATTGGTTTCAAAGTGCAAGTGACCACAACACCAGCCAACAACTCACTGAAGGACTGGGGAAACATGACTCGGTGGCTGTTTACAATTCGAGATACACCTGGAAATAAGGGAGTGGTAGAATAACATCGTCCCAAGGCATTGATGTCAGCAATGACCAGCCTTCAAACCACCATCACCAATTGGGGTTCCTGTTACACCTAACAAGTTTACAGCAGGGTCATGTACAATCACCCGTGATTTCCCTCATTAGACGTCATCGGCTATCACTCATCTCACATGCCAGAGCCAATCTTTTTGGATGGCCAGCAAACGGACATCCACACCATCGATAAGCATCGACAGCAAGTTCATGGCCGAGGTCGCTTCTGCTCCGAATCGCCGATAACAAACGGACAGCCAACAAACAGCTGAATGGCATCAGCCAAGAAGCTGATGCTCACCGACGACAATGAACAGCTGGCAAATGACTGAATGGCGCCAGCCATAAACCAATGACTGCCGGAAGCCTAAGAATACGTGCCGACTGTGAACAGCGAAGCTGCTCTCTATCACAAGAGGCCTATTCATCTGGAGGTCATCAGATCGAAAGGATACCACTGGTCCGGAGGCCCAAGCCCGTGAGCTTGATGTCACAAAGGATACTGATGGTCTGAATACAATCTAATGACGATAAAGACAATAGAGGATCGAGAGATGGAAGTCCACGGTAGTTGCGAAATGAGTGGGCATTGGTTCGAAGGAGGTTACGGTGCTGGAGCTCTAGAGCAAAGTGTAGATTGAAGTATTTGTTAGAAGCGAAGACGAAGGTATCAAGACCTTGGTTCTTCGAGGGTAGAAAGCATCAACCTTCTCAGGGAGGAGAACAAGCCTTAACAATATACGCATTGGAGAAAGTCTATTCTTTTCGTTCGGAATCTTTTAGTGATTTCCACATCCCGAGTAAAGCTGCTAATCTACCTTCGAAGCAGTGCCGAATTAAGTACAGATACCCTTTGACTGGGTAAACTTGTAGTCACGCTCCCCGTGTGACATTATACTGTTAGCAAAGAAACGCTTTCGAGGAAGGTTGTCTTTCTACCCACATACATCAAACGACCTTGATACCATACGACTCCAACTGCCACTGTTGAGTCAACTTCATCGATTTAGCTGGAATCCCATCGCAACGTGCAGAACCTGATCCCTCAACTTCTTCGATAGAATCGACGCTCTCCTGAACGAAGTCGAGCAACCTCTCGAGGATACTTTTGGGACTCACCTTATATGCCGTATCTGTAGAACCTCTACTGGACAGATGCGGCCAGACAAGGAGGAGGTCTAAGTATCGACGATCCAATCTTCGCTGATCATTGGACTATATACAAAGGCTTGCACGTAGATTGCAATGATCGGGAAGTGTGTAATTGCGAGCACAACTGCGAAGGAACCCACACAACGATCGGCAAAACGGCAGCTGCTATATCGACCATCGTCACAGCCATTTACAATTGGAATTGGTGAATGAATTCGGACGAAATACCACCCCTATTTTGTTACCTATTCCCACGTTGCTGGTCCTTGATGATGTATGCTTTCCACACAGACTACGAAACGTCGGTTCAATTGCAGCAAGAATCCAGAGATCGATTCCTCTTCTTCACACCACCCCTGTTGCGCAATTTCACGTCGTCCTATAATGACAGGATCTGACACCAGCATGACAGATGCCTACACAGTGGTTAGAAGGGAAAATGTGTTGATCTGATTCAGCAACAAGGACAAGCAGGTGAAACAATACCAGCCCATCACAAGGAAAGCTATTCCGGACTGAGTTATTGAGCTTTTGGATGGAATCAACAGGGAGCTCGGTCGAATGGACGCCTTATTCAGGAAGCAAGGGAAAAATTTCGAGATACAGACGGCCCTCCCAGGATTGGCCAAGCTTACGAAGGCCTCATCATGACAAACGAGATATACGATGCCGTTATCTGGGAGTGGAAAAGATGGGGGCTCAACTCGAGAAGCATTCCGATATAGTTATCCAATCCCAAGTGTTTGCGGCTAACGTCCAAGCAGCCTTTGTTCTGATGAAGGCCCAATCCACCGAAGACTACGAAGAGCTGCGGACAGCCCTCAGCGATCAAATCCAACGTTCTGGAAAGCCTGGGGAACCCTTTCAACTCTGCTCGATAACAGGGAACGAGCCCAAGAACGCCTTGCCCTCCAAGTGCATACCCAATCCAAGAGCTGGCGAATATTCAGCTCAAAGCCAAAGCAGACGGCGAACAATGTCCGGGCTACGCCAAGTCTCGTCAGGAAGCAAAAAGATACAGGAGGAAGCACAGAAAAAGGCAGACAACGCAGAGAGAGAGAGGAAGGCAGAGCGAAAGATGAAGAAGGACTTTGAGCGGAAATTCAAAGAATTCACTAGAGCTTTGCAGACGAAGCTCTCAGATGAGAGAACAAAGAAATCAGTACGCTCACTGGCCCGGTCAGTATTGACACCAAAGGAAGGGGATACCAAGCCTGTTGAGCAGGGATTCCGCCTTCGATACACCGTAAGTAATGGCGTTGGAATATGGATCAAAGAGGCTGTGACTCCAGAACCGAATGGTAATGGAGACGGCGCAGGAGGCGTTGGAGGAGACCCCCCAGGGGACTCCGAGTCTTCTAGCTCCAGCTCGAGTAGCTCCAGCTCTTCTGATAGTGGAGACGACGTTCTCCCACCACTTCCACCACCAGGAGGAACGGATATAGTGACCTTCGCTACCACCACCAATACCACCCACCACCAAGAGCTCCGAATTCAGCAAGAAGCAGAAATTGAGCTTCCCTACAAGTTTAAGGGAGATCCAACGGACAGGAATCCTCCTACCGCCATGGATTACAGGAGTGGATCGCTATCTCAGGTACTTCAAGACATGAATAACGATGACGACGATAAATCATCTTCGTTGGAAGTATCCTTCGAGAAAAAGCGTTGGCCTGGTACAACAACCGAGAAAACAGCTTAGAAAGCATTTGCAGGTTGACACATGGTCAGCATTCACCAGTGCTATGGAAGAACAATTCGTCGACCTGGATAAAGAACAGGAGGCCTTGAAAAAATGAAGAAATTGCAGTACAAGAGAGACATCCAGGACTACATCGTAAAGATGGAGGACTTGAACTACCATGTGTGCTTATCAGGAATTGCATGGCAGCAGGGTCTTTACAGCAGACACAACAAGAAATCAAGATCGAATATCTTTTCGAAGATTACACCAATCGACGATGCAGAATACAAATTACTGCTCAAACAAGTCTGCTGCGCATATGAGAAATGCCTGCAAGAAAAGCACCAACACAACCATCACAAACCCAACGACAAAAAGATCAATAAGATGCAGCGTGATGATGTTGATGATGGTGATGATAAGGGGAATCAAGGAAAGAAGAACTTTGAAAAAAATTCTAGCTCCAAGAAACCTCGAATAGAGAAGAAGGGTGCTAAGCCAGTCAATATGGACAAAGGCGAAGCCCTAAAAGGTATTCCGGAATCTTTGCTGGAAGCACCAGCCAAGCGCAACGAGTGCAAGCGCTGCAGTTCCTCGGAGCACCGATGGGTATTCTGCAAGAATGCCATCAAGATCTCCTCCAGTAAGAAGAAGAAGAAGGATAAGAAGCCTAAGGTGGAAATGCCAGAAGTAACCACCTCTTCTTCTAAGGTCAAGTCCAGGAGTCTGGCTGACCGAATTACGAAACCGGCAGCAGCCTCAAGCTCTCGAGTACTTTACGAGGTTGACTCTGATGATATGGAGATTCACGGATGAACGAGTTTCTTTTGTCTTTCCTTTGTTCTGTGGGATTGCATTCTTTCCTATGGGTTTTTGAGGTACAGACACCTCCGGTTTGGTATTAATGGGTACAGATATTCATATTTCTTTTGGGATTTCTGTTGGGTTTTCATTGGGTTTTACCAATGCGGTCATTGGTATTATAGCATTTGATATTCAATATACTTTCTTTCTGCTGTTTAAGAAAGGGTACCTGAAGATAGTTCAATACTCGAAATATGCTGGTCATAAAGCATCCAAGAGTGTCTAGTAACAAAACGATTACCATCGAGCTTGATCGTACTCATTCGAACCTTATTCACCTACGAATTTACAAATCCTGCATCCACGACCCATTGCGGCCGGAGCTGTGTCGAAAGACAGTTCATCATGGTTGTCAACCGAAAAGATCCAAAATCCAAGGCTGCGGCCAGCGCACCTCAGCCTGTACCCAAGAAACCAAAGCAACAATTACCACCTGACCCAAAGACTGGTTCAAGACCCACAATATGCATGTTTGCAAGCTTTCGAGACGAGACGAACGTCCCTGTAAGGGTTCTCTTGTATACAGGGTGTGATACACCTATGATGTCGAAACAGTGGGCCGATTAACATGGTGTTCCATTAGTGACTCGAACGGAACCAAAGATAGTCGAAAACTTTAATGGCGAAAGAGTAGAAGGAGCGGGTTGGCAGTACACCTTCCCCGTTACTCTGCGGTATGAATCCCATTATACCAAAGAAACCTTCGAAATTGGTCCAATGGAGGATTCGTCTGATATCATGTTACCTTACTGGTGGATCGTCAAGCATGGAGCACTCAGTGGAGTTACCGAAGAAAATGATAAGCTCCAGTTTACGTCGAAACACTGCCATCAACATTGCACAAAGGCAGCAGTATCTTCGTTCTCAATCGAATATGACGATTCCATTCTGAAGTTTGGAACAGACCCGCGATGGATCGGGGTTATTGGTTCAATGCATGTCAACGGCACATGAAATTGGATCGGATTGGGTAGAGCGAATTCCATGGCAATACAGAGACTTCGAAACGTTATACAAACGGAGAAACTGCCAATGCTCTTCCGCCTCATCGATCCTCATCATGCATTGATTAAAGATGGAGAAATCTGTGGGGTCCCATCTCGCGCTCTCTCAGAAAGGAGCTTTCGGTCCTTAAAGAATATCTGAAGGAAATGCTTGATTCTGGAAGATCCGTCCTAGCAAGTCACCCGCGGTGCACCCATACTCTTCGTTCCAAAGCCACACGAAGAGGCTTACGATTGTGCGTGGACTAAGAGGTCTAAATCGTGTGACGATTATGAACCGATATCCATTGCCGCTTATGAATGAACTTAGAGACAGGGTGCTGGATCGAGATTTTCACCAAAATTGATTTGA
>WHVE01001355.1:0-16148 GCA_015178995.1 Trichophaea hybrida
TCCCCAGACCAGCTTGCCCAGTTTAGCCAGTTGTTTAAAGATGCTCAGGACCACCTGAAACTCAAGCTGCGTCCTGAAGCTAGCCGTGGACTAACATGCAAGTTTCCTCGAGTACTTGAATGAGAACGTCAGACCATCATGACAGCCGTGTTCGGTGCATCGTAGGTCACTGTTGCTGCAAAGAGCAAGTTCGAGCTGCGCCTATTGGATGCTGAGAAAGTAGCAACACTTTGGTCAGAGGAGTGTCAACAAGAGGTGGCCCAGTGTCTGGAGATAGAGGTTTACGGGGCAAGCCATGCAGCTCAAGCTGCTTCTCGTCACGCCATGATGGAGAAGC
The DNA here is from genome assembly GCA_015178995.1 of Trichophaea hybrida. NCBI lineage: Eukaryota > Fungi > Ascomycota > Pezizomycetes > Pezizales > Pyronemataceae > Trichophaea > Trichophaea hybrida. The sequence goes on from WHVE01001355.1 coordinate 338, forward strand.
GCCTGAAGAATGATCAGGAATGGGACTCAAGGACAGGTCCAAATTTACGGAAGCTGCTAACACTGCAATTCTATCACTTCAGAAAACTAAAAATGCACCTCCTCTGTCATAACCCCAAGTTCATCACCAAGATGGGTGCTCCTGATAATTTTTCAACCAAGATCTCACAGCTCTTGCACATTTCGAATGTCAAAGAAGCATACCGTGCCAGCAATTGGGTCAACTTCATGCTACAGCTTCTTCAGCACAATGATTGCTACACCGCGATAGACTACATGGAACACACTCTTCGGTGGCTTGCTTTGGAAGGATGGTATGTCAAGGAGAGTGCAGTAGTCCATAACATGATGACGGGTCGAGAAAAACCGCAAATGACCAGGTGCGCCTGGCTGAAAAGGATCCTTGCTGGCGAATCTGAACCTTTGATTTGACCCAGTATCCAACCTCTGTGGCTGTTGAAACTTTCAACTATTTGTGCACATTCTTGGTGTTTCAAGCGGATATCACTGGCTGACTCAGCTGCAACCTCCAACATTCCGACATTGCCATCACTTGTCAGGCAGCATCTGCATGAGATCAGGGGCCGTGATGCGGTCAGTGTGATCTGGGGCTACGGAAATGAGTTCAAGGCGCACGTAACATTACAACCTCACAATAAGGTCGCTTTCAACATGCCGGAATTTCATAACCCTCAACAGATGAACCGGATCCTGCTCGACTGCAGCATTGAGGGTACGCCAGATGGTGAGATGCACAAGCGGCCACTGCAGGTGATATCGGTGGGCGTGGGCAAAAATATGAATGATTGATTCGGCGGGTGCCGCCCAACATTTCCCATTCTATACTTCACCTTTTGACCACCGACCAGGATCTCGCTGGTATGTGCGATGATTGCGAGGCCTGGCGGCCGGCTGTTGCAGCGGCACCCTAATTTCCTTTCATCTCTTCAAGCCTGGGTTGATAAACCATCAGCGCTGGAGTTGGCAGTTGTTGTTGGTACACATTTCGAGCATCGTTTAGGGCACCGTCAAGAGGTGGATGGGTTTGTCCGAGTGGTAAAGGAATCAACACCACAGGATATTGCCATGGAGAAAATTGAATGGCCGTGCCACTTGTTCCCAGAGATCCAGGCAGCGACATGGAACGGTTCGGTATGGATTGTAAATAATCAAGTGGATTTGGATACGTACAGGAATATATATTAAGACAAAACACAAATAGACGAAAGGTTTGGAGCTACCCCTGCCAATGATCCAAACGAATGGGAGGAGGCTCACGCACGGGTGCGCTTGAAATCCAGCTGGTACATATAGACAATATATTAATGTAATGATATCTAGAGATGTCTATTTATTCAAATCTCTCATGACGATGCTTGAAGTAGCAGCAATGAATTGTCAACATGATCTATGAATAGAGTGATATATGATGCCAATTGGCAGTGAGGGCTGCGGAGCATCAGGGAGGTATACAGAGCAGAGTACACGAAGAAGCAAGTTTGTGGACCACCCAGGAAGTGGTCGGAATGCTCTGAAATGCTCCTGTGCGATTGTGGAATCTTCACAGGTGCACCGGAAGCTGCCTGGAGCGTGTCTGAGCATAGTAAAATGATACAGGAAGGTTTGGGAGCCTCACAAGCCCCAAGGAGGATTCTGGAAGGTTGGTGCCAAGCCAGGGAGAATATTGCATTTTCCTGATGATACATGCTTGGACGAATACAATGAGGGAGATAAGATAGGCTTGGGAGAGATGATCAATCTCCAGCAGGATGACAAGATTGATCTCTAGTGGACTTGAAAAGAGATGACAAGATAGATTACCAGTGGGTTTGAAGAGAGATGATGAGATAGATCACCAGTGGGCTTGGAGAGAGGTAATGAGATGGATCTCCTGCAGCCTTGGAGAGATTGACATGGATCACTGGTGGAATTGGAGTGGGATGGACATGATGGATTTCAGCAGGCTTGGAGCGAGTTTAAAGAAAGATTGACCAGATGCATTTAGAGTGGGATTAAGGCTGCCGAACACAAGAAATTGTGAGATCGAAGATAGAACGCGAGATATTGGCGCCAAATCTGGCTAGGAAGATGTTAATGAATGATCACAAACCAGTGTGGAAGACTTAACTTCGGTAGAAAGGTGAGGCTGCATGTACGGTGCTCCCATGGGCATGAGAGTCTGCAGCTGCAGCCGGCTGCAGAGAGTGAGGGCCAGATGGAGTACAAAGGTAATTGGTGCAATACCTGTGGCTTGAGAGATGTTATCCCATCAATGTAAAGCCAAGTGAAGAACTAGACATTGATAAGAGAGGAGTCGGTCTCTGAAGCCGGCTGCAGAGACGAGTACCATATGATGTGTGAGAGTGATCAATCGAGCAAAGACGAATCAGAGCTGACTCCAGTGATAGATCATGATGTTAACCGCCTGATGACTGCCGATGCTGTAGGGAAACTCAACTCAAGATAATCTGGGATGAAGTTGAGAGAGGGGACAAGAAGCAACGAGAGAGAAGATGAATGAGAGTTAGAGAGCCTCAGAGAGACAGAGATGGACGAAAGCCTATTGAGAGTTTGGATTCGTACGTGGGCAACTAGTATACGATCTGGTAAGTTGCATTTGTATTCTTGTTTAATCTGTTTGATGGTTAATGGGCTGAGCCTTATTAGGCTTGGTTGGCCGAAATTGCACCACTGATTTGGATTTGACCTGTGAATTTGGATTAGGAGATACAGCTGGCCAAGCAGATTATACGAGTTGACAGGTGCAACATACTGGATCGAAACCTAGTTTTTCGCGCATGAATCCAAGCTCCCATAGCTTTCATCCATCTCTGGTCTCTCTGCAACTCTGAAGTTCTCATCCATCTTCTCTGACTTTCCTTCTAGTCACATCCAGATTTACCAGAGTCAATTGCCTCCCCTGTCCATCGCCAATTAACAGTCAGTTAACATCATGAGTCATCTGTCATCTGTCCTTGTTCGATTGATCACTCTGATATTCCGGTGGTCCTTATCTTACCAGCTGATTTCGGACACCAACTCCTCTCGAATTCAAGTTCAGTCTTTCACTTGGCTTTGCAATCGTGGAATAACATTTCTCAAGCCAGGTCTTGCACCAATTCCACTTGCACTGCATCTGGCCCTTGTTCTCTGCAGCCGGCTGCAGCTGCTGTCTCTGCTTCCCATGGGAGCACCATAGGTGCAGCCTCCCTTCTCTACCTAAGTTAAGTTCTCCACTTGGCTTACCGATTGTGGGTTAACATATTCCAAGCCAGATCTTGCACCAATTACTCACGTTCTGTCATGCTCTTGTTTTTGGCAACCAGATTTAGCGACCAGCTCTCTTACAATTTCTCGTGCTCGGTATCATCAATTTCTAGCTTTTAACTCACTCCAAGTCCACTTGCAAGTTGTCATCTCCCTTATTTTTTTCCAACCCTGAATATATTGAACATATCAATAGAATAAAGATTTCACCATTATCAAAGGCCTGTGCAAACGTGAATTTGGGAGCGCCAGGGATCTCATAAAGTTGGACCATCTCAGTAGAGCCGAGCACATCAGAAGGGCCGAGGATGTCATAAGTTTTGATCGTCCCAGGAGCAGTGAGAATCACCAGCATGGCGGGAATCACAAGAGAGATGACGATCTCACCATTTCAGATTCATTGAGCATCCTTCCAGTAGTTTTCAGAGTGCCGAAACTCAGTGGTCAGGTGTACTGAAACCTTGTTAAACAGAGAACAAAACATTCAAGATTTCAAAAGAACTTGGCTAGAGCTCCAGGAGTGTTTACAGCTTTTTCAATTCTCCCTGAAGACTCCAAGAGTAATCTACCTGACATTTTCTTGCACACTTGCCCAGCTAGGCCAAATGCACCAGCCAGAACATGATTCTGGTGTCTCTGAGAGTACTGGTGCAAGATCCAGGTGCGTTTGAAACTTGATCTATTTATCACGGAGTCTCCGGGAGTGTTGGTGAGAGCTCCAGCAGGGTTGGCGTGAGCTTCAAGAGGGTCCGAAACTATGCCCATTTCTTTTTGAAGCTCCCGGAGTACCTTTCTGTGCTCCTCAAATCTCGGAGTGGTTTGGTGATAGCTGCAGGAGGGTCCCAAACTACACCAAGAGCTTTTGGATGCGCCCAGAGTATGTTCCCAAGCTCCAACAGTCTCCCAGAAGTATGCTGAGACCTCCAGGAGGGTTCAAAACTCATCCATTTTCTCCGGAGACTCCCGGGCTGCATTCCCATGCTCTGGTAGTGCCCGTGAGTTTCAGGGAGCCTCTTGGAGCATCTGGGAGATTGCACCAATACCCCGGAAACATTTCACATTTTACTGATATAGTCTAGCTAATCGAATTACGAAACGAATGGCAGCTTGAGTTCCCGAGTACTCCATGAGGTTGATTCCAACGGTATGGAAACTGATGATTGAAACAAAATTCTTTTGTTATTTTATTGGGTTTATCAGTATAGTCATTAAGGCTAAAGAGTGCATCAGCAAAAAGAGAAAAAGGTATTCTGATTATTCTGAGCATTTTGGAGGTTTTTAAACATTCAGTTCTCGTTTAGTTGATTGTGTTGGGTGCAGTAATGAGAATGATGCTGAGTAATACTGGATCCAAAACTTGACAGGATTTCAAAACTTGGTATAGTGTTCTGAATTAGGTATAGCCTTGTTGAATACATTTTTTCATTGCTTAAAATCAGCTACTTTTATTTTTGGAAAATGTAATGCATGTACAATTCTTTGCTGAGTCATGACATGAAACTTGACATTAGTATTTAAAAATGACAAATCAAAAACACACTAACCAATATAGGAAGTATTATTGAAAATATACAGTTATTTGTTAATTATACCTGGAGATATTCCAAATATGGTTAGTTTGATTATGATTTGTCATGAAGATATATAAAGCAAAAGTTTCATAATATTACTAAGCAAGCTATAGTATGTCCATTATATATTTCATTTTTAAAAGTAAACTGACTTTCGAATATAAAACAATGTAACAGACTAAGCTATACCCTTCTGGTAATAGTATACCAAGTTTGGAAATTCCACAAAGATATGAAAACAATTTTACTAGGTATAATTCCAAAGTGCACTTCATAATCGAGAAAACAAGTGCTGAAATTTCAAAATGCTCAAAATGCTTGGAAAACCTTGTCATTTTTTGCTGATGTGTGGTCATTCCTATGCTTGATGAAGTACAAACACATCTGGCTTTTGTACATATGTGTATAGACAATTATATTTGCATTGGGACAAAGGATTGCAGTCACTCCAATGTTCTTTGCGGTATAGACACCTCCGGTTTTTCAATATAGATACTGATAGTCATATTTCTTTTAATTTTCATGGGTATACACAGCTATATATCTTTTGGATGTGCCAATATGGTCATTGGTAGTGCTCATTGGTTTTCAATATTGAATATACTTTCTTTTCTGCTGTTTAAGAAAGGATGCCTAAGGATGAGTTCAATACTCGAAATATGCTGGTCATATAGCATCCAAGTTTGGCAGGTGGCAATTAATGTCCATCAAACTTGAATATACTCATTCAAATGTCATTCATCAACCACAAACCATTGCAGCCGGAGCTGTGTCGAAAGGCAGTTCATCAAGAATGTTTATCTAAAATATTAAAAACGCAAGGCTGCAGCCGGTGCACCTCACCCTGTACCTAAGAAATCGAAACAATTACCACCTGAACCTAAGCCAGGTTGAAGACCCAAACTATGCATGTTTGCAAAGCTTTTGGGACAAGAAGAAGGTATCTGTCAGGGTGCTCTGGGACACAGGGTATAACACACCTATGATGTTGAAGCAGTGGGCCGAATCTCATGGTGTGCCTGTAGTGACTCAAACAGAATCAAAGATAGTTGAAAACATCAATCGAGAAAGAGTACAAGTAGTGGGTTGGCAGTACACCTTCCCTGTTACTCCCCAGTATGAATTCCATTATACCAGAGAAACTTTTGAAATTGGTGCAATGGAGGTTTCATCCGACATCATCATATCTTACTTGTGGATTGTCAAGCACAGAGCACTCAGTGTAGTTACCAAAGAAAATGATAAGTTTCAGTTTCGATCCAAACACTGCCATCAACATTGCACAAGGGGAGCGGTATCTTTGTCCTCCATTGCATATGACAATTACATATTGAAGTTTGGCACTGACCCTGAATTGCTCAAGGCTAATGGTTCAATGCATGTCAATGTAGCACTCCAGATTGAGATCGATTGGGTAGAGCGAAATACATGGCAATACAAAGACTTCGCAACATTATACAACAGAGAAACTGCCAATGCTCTTCCACCTCATTGAATCTACAATCATGCGATTGACTTGAAAGATGGAAAACAACCTCTGTGTGGCCCCATCTATACTGCCTCAGCACAGGAGGATTTGGTCCTTAAAGAATATCTGAAAGAAATGCTTGATTCTGGCAAGATGCATTCTTGCAAGTTACAGGTGGGTGCACCCATACTCGTTGTTCCAAGGCCATATGGAAGAGGATTACGATCGTGTGTGGAATACAAAAATCTCATTAGAGTGACTATTATTCACCAATACCCAGTGCCACCCATGAACAAACTCAGAGACAGGGTGGCTGGATCGAGGATTTTCACCAACATCGATTTGAAGGCAGGGTACAACCTTATTTGGATTAAACCTGGTGATCAATGGAAAAGAGTATTTGAAACAAGATATGGACATTAGCAATACCTGGGAATTTCCTTTGGATTGGCGAACACGCCAACTATATTCCCAATCATAATTAATGAGATTCTCTAGGATCTAATCGATTATGAAGTAGTAGTGAATATCGATAATATTCTCATCTATACAGAAAGAGGAGAAGAGCATGTATGATTGCCTTGAGAAGTCTTTCGTCGATTACAGGAAAACAACTTGGCTATAACACCTGATAAGTGCGAACGGCACAAGAAGCAAGTTCAGTTCCTTGGGTATCTCCTATCGGGAATATGTGTCAGCCTGTCAGAAGACAAGATTCATACAATTTTTAAATAGAAGTCGCCAAACTCTGTCAAGGATGTCCATTCGATCCTCAGATTTGCCAACTGCCATTGACCCTTCATCAAAGTATTTTCAAAGATAGGCCATCACTAGACGGTGTTAACCAAGATAACACATGAACAGTTCAATTGGTAAGCAGATATGCGAAATCAATTAGCCTTTGCAATACCAAAGACGCACTGAACCAAATCACCCATATTATAGCAGTTCGAGCCTATATGGCCTGAGGTGATTGAAACTTACCCAAGTAATTTTTCAATCAGTGTAGTAAATGCCGAAGTCTTTGATGGACAATTGCACCCTATAGCCTACCACACTCAAGAGATGGATGATGCCAAGATCAACTACGTAATCCATGACAAACAGATGCTCACCATAGTATCTGTGTTCAAAGAATGCAGCCGTTATCTGCAAGGTACCACTCACCCAATCAGTGACTATACCGATGACAAGAATCTCAATTACCTTACAAATATACCAATTTTGAATTGCAGAAAAGTCTGCTGGGCCAAATAATTGGCAGGATACAATTTCAAAATATTCTTCCAATGCGTTATTGCAAATGGGAAACCGAATGCATTATCTAGGCGTGCGGAGTACCGCCCTAAAAGATCATGAGGTAGTGCCAAAGAACACAAAAACCAGCCTATCTACCGCATTCTGATACCCGATCTGTTGGTGACTTATGCAGAAGAAGTAATACAAGTAATGGCAATGAGGTTATGAGGAAAACTGATTGTGATTTCTTCTGCAAAGTTGAGAGCAATTCCAGTAGTCAAGTTAAATTCATGGCTATTAGAAGCAGTGGTCAATGCTGCTAAGAATGATGCTGCATGGCAAGAAGAGTACATCCGAGCTATAGAAGGTAACTCAACCCCAAATATCTCATTTGAAGATGAAGCCCTGTGTTTTAAAGTAAGACTGTGGATTCCGGATGATCTGAAGATGAAGAAATGGATATTTGAAGTGGACTACAATGCAAAGGTGGCTGGACACATGGAGTAGGATCAGAGAATTGAGCTGGTTAGATGGAACATCTTTGGGCCAGAATTGGAGAAATTCATCGAAGATTATGTCTGCTCATGGCCAGCATGTCAAATGAACAATGCAGCTTGCCATGCTCACTATGGACTTCTACAACCCCACAAATTAGCATACCACCCATGGAATTGATTTCCCTGGAGTGTATTATCGAATTACTGGTATCAGACAGATGCTCATTGGTATGGGCAATTGTCCACCAATTCACTCAAATGTTTCACTTCATTGCATTGAAAAATGGTGAGAAGATGGCTACAGACCTGGTCAAAATCATCTTGAATGAAGTATGGAGATTCCATTGTCGACCATTGAACATAGTATCAGATCGGGACTCAAGGTTTGCCTGCATGTTTTGGTCCTCATTGGTCAAAGTACTTCACTTTGGATTAAAGATATTTTCTCGATTCCACCCTCAAACTGACAGGCAAATGGAAAGAGTCAACCATATACTTGAATGCTATCTGCGGAAGTACTGCAATTTTGAGCAGCATAACTGGCCTGAGATGTTACCAATGCAGAGTACGCTTATGATAACTTTCTCACCACAGCTACGGCAATGTCACTGTTCGTTATTAATATCGGATTTGATCCTTGAACACATTTGCCCTGCCAAGCATAAATCAACAGTCAGCCATCGCGGAGCTACGTTCACTGGATGACCAGTGTTCATGCACTGTGCTGGGAAGGCCCAGAGCAGGCACAGCTGACAATGGAGAAGTACCATGACCGGCATGTCAAGGCACCTCAAAAGTATTTATTTGGTGATTTAGATATGCTAAATGGACACAACGTCAAAACATACAAACTATTTAGAAAACAAGATGCGAAGATTCATGGACCCTTCAAGGTTTTGACGATGCTCTTACCCGCTGCAATCAAGCTTGAGTTACCACATCGATGGCATAATTACAATGCATTCGATGTATTACTCATCGAATCTTAACTACTTGCCACCAACCCTTCCAGTCCTTCATCCAAGCTTGCTTCAGCCAGGGAGCAGATTGAACTTAGTTATAATGTCAACGGCTATGAGTACAAAACAGGCCATGAAGTTGAGGAAGTCAAGGGCAGCCAGCACAACAAGGAATGGAAACCGGTGTTATATCTGGTCAGGTGAAAAGGTTATCCAGAAGAAGCAGAGTGGAATGAGGAACTTTCTGAAAACTATGACAACAAGAGACTGTGGATGGAGTGTCACAGACGGAATCCTCCTGCCGCAAAGGATCATATGATCAAATGCTTGCGGTAGAATCATTTCCCCACAAACAGTTTTTAATGGCTAGCAAGACACCTGATGAAGGATTTGGTTTTTGGGCACAAGGGGTCATATTGTCCAAATCATGAAAAAAAGATGGATTTGGTTATGGGCACAAGGGGTCACATTCTCCAAACCAAGAGAAAGATCAATTTGGTTTTTAAGAGCACACAGGGTCCAGATTTGTCCAAATCAAAGAAACAAAAAGAAAGCAATGTGTCTTAGCTGGACATAACCTGATTGATCAATTCTGCTTGCTGTCATATTTTTCATCTGGATGTAAGCAAACTGATTGGTTGAGTGAACTTGCATGTCTCAGCTGGCCATAAGCAGGTGGTCAAAGCGAAATAGTCTGTGTAGATCCACTATATCAAGCATTTCAAATGATTCACTTTAGCTTACTGAATCAGGTTTTGCAAAAGGCAATGAACAACAGATTAGTATTGTCATTCAGAGACAAACTCTTTAAAAGAGGGGGTAGTATTATACCTAGTGAGTTTGCAGCAGGGTCATGTACGATGACCCTTGATTTCCTTAATTAGATATCATTAGCTGTCACTTGTCTTGGATGCCAGAGCCAATCCTTTCGGATGGCTAGCAAACGAACACCCACACCATCGATTCACAATAACAGCTAGTTAATTGTGGCAGTCGCTTCTGCTCTGAATTGCCGATAACAAATAGACAGCCAACATACAGCTGAATGGCATCAGCCAAGAGGCTGATGTTCACCGATAACAAACAAACAGCTGGCAAACAGCCCATTGGTGCCAGGCACAAAGCCAATGACTGCTGGAGGTTTAAGATTTGATGCCGATGTGGCGATTTGAAGGGTGTGTCGTGGGAGAGATTCCCAGTGACTTCCATCTCTTCGCTCTTTGAAAGCTTCTCAAAGGAATCTATCAATGAAGACGGTTTCGGCTCGAGCAGCATAGGAAAAGGATCGGAGTGTCAAAGGTTGTCCGGTCAGAGAAGGAAGGAGAATCCACTAAGTTAGTGGTTCTGCGAATTCAAACGTTCGAACACACATTAGGGAAGATAAACAGGCTCTGCTTGAAGTGCAGAAAAGGCTTGATTTTCTCTATCTACCGGCACTCCTGTACATATAGACTACTTAGCACTACCACACCCCTGACATCTCCAAACTCACTAGTGCCAGTAGTGGTGGGGGACGGACTTTCCCACCACAACTATTCCCTGGCCCTTTGTGCGAAGAACACTTATCCCCTTTACCAATATCCCGTCACATAAAAGGAAACTCAACAGAAAGCCCAAAAGAAAGTTCAAAAGAAAGCCCAAACGAAAGTTCAAAAGAAAGCCCATAAGAAAATCCAAAAACAACCGATGATATCCCCTAAACATATACTCTCTCCGTGTTTGTTTCCTCCTTTCATCTTTCCTCTTTCTGTGCTCGTTCTTAAAATACAAGGCTTCTCCAAGTGTTTCATCAGCCCTGAATACCGCATCCCTCATAGCAACCATCCCCAATACAATTTGATTCCTTGCAGCCTGGAATACATTGGGTTCCTGGATGATCGCCCTTTGGATGATGAGCGGCACGTGCTTCCCATAGATCCTGCGGTGGTAGGTGATCATTCGTTGTTCCTCACCCACTAGGTGCGTGTACCTGACATCGCACTTCATATATTCGGAACAGGTGATAACCGCATTGTATCCATCGATTGGCATGTTCTCTGTGTGGTTTGGGGTCGGGGATCGTTCCGCTCTCTTTCTCTGGAGAGATGCTTTAGTCCTGATGGGTATGGTGGTGACAGCCGTCTGACTACCACTTGAGGTAGCCTCGCCATGTTTATCAGCGGTTTCGGTAACTTCATCGGGAGTCATATCTGGGGTGTCGGTTATCTCGGGGGATGGATCGCTCAGTTTCTCCTCCTCGGTAGACGCAGCGGAAAAGATCAGAACAGGCGACGTGGGAGCGATTTGACGGTTTGGGGGCAGAGCTGACTGCGAGAGCGTGCGGAGGCGGCTTTGATCTTCCTTGAACGAGTAAAATGCAATCGGCATTACAAGCCCTCGGTATAACTTTAAACCCATATTTCCTGGATTGATTTCTTCGTTAACTACCGGACATCCTTTTTCCACTAAGGTCTGGGCCTCTTTTAAGTCCGCAGACGTGTACTATGTATTCACCTTCAATTTTGGCCCCAGCTTGATGACGCGGGAGACATATGCGTGGTTAAGACACTGTTTGGCTAACTCAGGGTCTTTGGATGTTCGGGTGGCTAGGGCTGTGAGTCGTAACCATTTCTCGCTGCCATCGCCTTCATACAGGACCTCCAAGTGTTCGGGGCTCTGCTGCCAGTAATCTCCTAGCTTTTTCGTCACACGGTGCTTATTTTGCTGCGCAGTATTGTGTTGCATTACGATCTCTCTTACCCGGCCAGAGCTGTCGATTGTCCTCAGGTAATCGTAGTATCTCTGGTAGCCTAGCTCTCTCCACCCTGCATTGTCATCCTCAAACTTTGAGAGCCATGCAACTTGTGCGTTCGAAACCTCATGGATATCAGCGAACAGCTCGTACACGCGGTGTATGAACGTCGTGTGACCTTGCGGGCGCAGTTCCTTCACGGCGATGTCCACTGCTTCTTGAATGGAGTTGAAGTGTCCGTCCGGGAAGCAGCCACCGCACAGGCTGTCCAACACCTGAAACAGAAGAGTCGCTGGTGCCAGGTCCATGGTGGCATTTCTCGTTGCCGGGATGAGGTCCATAGTGGGGAACAGTTTGGCAGGACACAAATCGGCGGAGGACAACTTGGCGGAATGCGACTCAGTGGAATCGACAGAGGACGACTTGGTGGAATGAGACTGAGCGGAATCGGTGCAGGACAACTTGGCAGAATGCAACTCAGCGGAATCGGCGGTGTCAGGGGCAACCATTGCTGAAGAGGCGACGTGTCTGAATCTGGCGGTGCCTATGGTTTGATCGACAACAGTGTTGCGGCTCCCATCCTGCCTGATGGTAATGGTGCTACGGAGTGCGGTTTTCTTGATGGCAGTGCCAGTGCTGGAGCTCTCGTTGACTGGAGTGAACGTTATCTTTTTGGCTGTAGATGAGGGCTGGATTTCATATGGGTTCGCAGTAGAAAGCGGTGCAGTCGATGGTGTCGATAAGGTCGATGAGATTAGTAGCAGCGAGGCTTCTGGAGTTTACTGAATGGGGGGGGAGAGCTCTGTATATACCAGAAGCTTCTCTTTGTTTCGATTGTCTTTTGCTTCGTTTCTAGTACCTTCCTGGCGTTTTCCACCATAACTTCTCTTCTGGCTCCCCTGTGTCTTCACAATGAGTACCGTTTGAAAGAGCTCAACGCACTCGTCATCTTCATATTAGGCAGTGATTTTTAGACTGAACCTAGGGGTGCTGGTTGTCATTATTATTTAGAGAGTACTAGGAGATGATCAGTGTAACGGCGGTGTGAGTCAGCCAATGAGAGCCATTCGTCTTCTCCAGCTATTCCTTTTGTGTAGATCCACGAATCTCGTGGGTCTTGGCATCTTGGCACCATCTCTTTTTCGTTGTCTCTTCGTCACTCTTGAACCATTCACGCATGTATGGTCTCCTCCCCTCCCCCATCGTTCCCCCCATCGATCTTCTCATTTGTTTCGATGGATGGTTCACTGGCACTGGGTGCGTGGCATTCCATTCCTTTACCATGCTCCCACCACCTTTCATGTCCTCCTCCAGGACCCAAGTCCGTTTCTCGAAACCTAACCACTTGACCAAATACAACCATTTACCATCTACATATTTGCAGCCTGCTACTGTTTAAACTTCCCATTCTTCCTCCGTCTCTTTCTTCGTTTCTTTCTCAATCTCTTTTTCCTTGACTTCATCTCATTCGGGCAGCGGTGTATCCTCGTCGTATTTTCCTCCTCGTCTTGCAAGGAACTTTTTAACTTGGCTCCCATCTATCCATTCTGCCAGCTCAGAACCGTCTAATTCGGTGAGGCGATAAGCGCCCAAACTTGATACTATCTCCTTGAGTCGATATGGTCCTCTCCATTGCGCATGGAAATTGGACCCATGCGATTGTTCGGTTTTAGTTTCGTGGAGGAGGACCAGGTCGTTAACTTGGAGTTCTTGAGCTCTTATTCGGGCTGCTTGATCAAAACGGCGTTTATTTGAATCCCGGGACTCTTTCAGTCAATGATTGGCTGCGTCTATATCTTCGTGCCGGCATTCCAATTGTCGAGCTTCTGCAGCTAGTAGTGAGGTTGTATCTTTGACGTCCTTCCAGTGTGCAGTGTTCCATGTCAGATTGTTGAATTCAACAGAAAGCACTGCATCCTGGCCGAACATGAGGCAAAAGGGGGAGTACCCGGTTGTTCGTCAAACGGTTATCCTGTCTGCCCAGAGCACGGCTGGAAGGTGCCCGAGCCACATCTCCTTCCACTCGTTGGAGCATGCAGTAAGGTTGGACAAGGCATCTGCTATTGGCTGGTGTCCCTGTTCGACGACTCCATTGCTAGCCGCATGGTACGGAGTGGTGTTTATCTTCCTGATGCCATATCGCTTGAGCAAGAGATCTGTCCATTTCATATTCTCTGCTCCACCGTCCACTACTATACGGTCGGGGGTGCCATATCGGCATATCACTTCCTCATAAAGAAAATCTGCCACTTTTCCTGACGATCCTTGTTTCAATGGCCTTGCCTCTGCCCACCCGCTAAGGTAGTCCCGAGCGATGACCAGGAGATGCAATCCTTCCTCTGTCTTAGACATGTAGGAGATGTCCATTCCCACACATTGCCACAAGCGGCTGACAGTTAGACTCTTCAGGGGTTCATCATACCATAATGGTGCTCTCTTTTCACACTGTTCGCACAATTTTACCCATTCTTTGACATCTGGATACATTTCAGGCCACCAGCAGCGTTTAGCTACCTTCGGCACCGTTCCTTCTCTTCCTCGATGACCACTCAGCTCATGTGTTGCTTCCATTGCATTTCTCCTGTCTTCTCCACTCACTAGTACCTTCGCCGGTGGTTCGTTGGTTCTGCACCTCCAGTAAAGAATTCTATCCGAAACGAGATATTTTGTAGCTTCTCACTGGAAGTGCTGCATATCCTTTGGATTTTTCCCTTTTGGTCCCATCAGACTCCCCAAGAACTCTCCAATTTCCCTCCACTCTCCTTCATACAGTTGTGATAGTTGCAGGCCCACGAACGGTTCATAATGTTTCTATCTTTCTTCTCCTTGCTCAACCGGAACGTTTCTTGGGCTGGCTTCGATTGTCTCTTCTAGGTCGTCCCCCTCTTGATTTTCTGGATCCAGTTCCCCTTCCCCGCTTGGCCTCCTTGAAAGTCCATCTGGTCCTCCATTGAGCCTCCCGGGGATGTGTTTCACGTGGAAGTCAAACAGCCGAATCCATGCGATCCAACGAGTGACTAAGGCCCCTGGCAAGTCATTGGCGGGCAGGTTCAACTGATGAACTAGTGTATTTGCATCAGTTTCTACAAGGAATTGAACACCATACACATATGTGCGGAACTTCTTTAATGCTCTCATGAGGCCTCTGCATTTGCACTTCCTAGCATCATACTTCTTCTCCGCGGCGTTCCAAGGTCCACTCTCATTCCGACATGGGTGGCATATATTTTCCTCATCTTTTTGTTGTAGTATGGCTCCCCATCCTTCCAGTCTGGTGTCGACTCCTGAGACTATTTGGCCGGCTTCGTCGCTGACGTCTAACGTCTTTAGTGCCGGGGCATTGCAAAAGATATCTTTCAAGCCTGTCATGGCTTCTTTTTGTTCCGATTCCCATCTGAATTCCATGTCTTTTCGTAAGATCTGGAAGAGTGCCCGGAAAACTATTGTGTACTCGGGAATCCATATACGGTAGTATTTACACAGCCCAAGGAACGCCCTGCATTCCGTACGGTTTCCGCACGGCAGCCAGTTCTGCACTTTATCAACTTTAGAAGCTAGGGGCCTCCTACCTGCTTCTCCACAGACGAAGCGCACAATCTTTATCCCATTCCAGCACCAATCAGACTTTTCTCGCCAAATCGTTGCTCCAGCTCTTTCAATATCCGCCAGTACTTTGTTGAGATTCTGGAGGTGCTCCAGAACGTACCTCCGCACTCCAGGCAGACCCGGCACTGCTTAATCTCCGTATCGGGTTTTAGGCCCTTTCACTCCGATATCATCAACAAACACTTCCGCTATCGTCCCCAGATGCTTACTCAATTCTTTTCAAGATACTCGGACAAAGGCTGACACCGAGTTGGTTGCTCCTGGAACCAACCAAGTTGGTCGGTACATACCTTGTGTCGTTTGGAATGCCATATAATCTCGGCTTTCTTCGTGCAGAACTTTCTGGTCGTAGCCGGAGCGAAAATCGATTAAGGAGCAAATAGGGAGGCCAGCGAATGCTTCTGAGAAATCCTCGACGTTGGGCGGTATTCCTGCATCTTCTAAAGTGTCGCGGTTCGCACTCACAGCTGAGAT
>WHVE01001356.1:0-16039 GCA_015178995.1 Trichophaea hybrida
TTTTGTAGCTGCGGCTACTCCATCCCAATGCTATTCCAAACAAAACCACGCTTTGCACCATCTTATTGGTCACTGCCATGCGAGAATCGTTTTGATGGATGTTCTCACACACCTTTCTAGCCACCACCGTCCCCAACTAGCACCATCTCCAGCCAGCTTCCATCTCCAAATGCACTTCAATCACTTCTAGCATTCCAGCGCCACCTCCAGCCAGCACCACCTTGGGATGACAACAAGTGCTGGTGGTCCGGCGGGACGGCGGCCCAGACCGGGGAGCATCTTTTCTGTCACTGCAGCCGTTGGAAACACCCGCAGCAGGCGCTCTGGAAGAAGGTAGAGAAGGCAAAGGGCTGAAAAGCAGGCAGGTGTCAGCAGGTACATATATCTGAGCTGTTTTGCATGGAGATATGTGACAATGTGGTGATGGACTTCCTGGTGGCAATGGATGTTGGGAAGTTACCACCTACGTGAGGCATGGCACAGGGAAGTTGGTGGTGTCAATCGTTCGCTTTTCTTTTGCCATGAAGGGTCGTCATTGATTCACATTTGTTTTGTCAGTGGGGATGTAGGATAGTGGGTGGGAGCTCCACCATCTAACCGGCTCGGCTGGAGGCGGAGGTGTTAAGGGTCCTGTCATACTCCAGCTAGAGTAAATACAGTATGAATAAACAACAACAACAACAGAATACCCTTGCAGCAGGGACATACACGATCACTCGTGATGGTATCAACTGTTACTAGTCTCAGAGGCCAGAGCGAAGCTTCACCAATTGTGAAGTTCTCGAACTGCGAAGCATACCGAACTTCGAAATTCTCAAACAGCGACGCTTCTCAAACAGTGAAGCATCTCAAACTGTGACGCTTCTTGACCTGCGAAGCTTGTTGGCCAGCGAAGTTTCTCTGTAGTAAACGAAGCCAGAGAATACACCGCTCAGGCCAGAGCGAAGCATGCAGAGAGTCGCTCTGATAATCTCTATGCAATGACAGCTAGGGTATACATCGCTCCAAAACTCTCTATGCAACGAAAGCCAGAGGATGCACTGTTCCTAACAACGAAGCTGGAAAAAGCTACTCTCTACACAACGAAAGCTAGAGAAAGCTACTCTCTACCCTACGAAGCTAGCCAACACACCGCTCCGAACAGCGAAGCTACTCTCATCAAACGAAGCCTAACTGTCTGGAGTTTAAATTGATCAAAAGGATACCACCGGTCTGGAAGGCAGCAACTGCGGAGTTCATGTCATAAAAGTTACCAGTGGCCTGAGTATAATCTATTAACGGTAAATATATGATGGGCCTGGAAGATAGTGTTCTGCAGTGGTGGTGAAGTTAAGGGTATTGGCTCAAATGACCGGCAGTAGTTGCAAAAGTAGTTGCACTGGTTCGAAAGTAGTTGAGGTACAGGAGTTCTAGAGTTGCGAGTGTAATTAGCAGTTAAGAGCGAAGACACAGGTATAAAGACCTTCGGTTTTCGAGGGTAGAAATGCATCAGATCATCAATTACTTTTTCAGTGATGAGAACAAGCCATAACAATATATGAATTTGGAATGCCATTCCTTTCGTTGTGATTCTTTTAGTTATTTCCATATCGAGGGCGAAGCTGCTAACCCACCGCAATCGAAGCAAGTCCCGAACCGAATACAGCCACTACTTTGACTGGTGAACCTGGAGTGACGCTCCCGGTGTCACACATATCCAGATGATCAGATTGCATACCTACAAGGAGCCAAGTGTTTCTCCAAGTTGGACTTCCACAGCAGCTACCATGAACACCATATTCAACCTGACTCCATTGGGAAGATGATATTTATTGGCCCTGACAGTTTATATGAATGACTAGTGATGCCATTCGGACTGGCAAATACACCAAGCAAATTCATGAGACTCATAATGGACCACTTATGGAAGAATATTGATGGTGGCTACTGCATCATGTTGTTGAACAACATTATGATTACTCAAAGCAGAAAGAGTGACATGAGAGTTACATACAGGCAGTTCTCGATTCTGTCTGCTGGGAAGCTTTTCAACTGCACAGTGAGAAGTGCCAATTCGGTCAAGCAGAAGCACTATTTCTCGGCTTCAAGGTCAATAGAAGCGGCATCTCAATGACATCAAAGAACATTGCTGTAGTTGCATATTGGCCTGACCCAGAGAGTCCCATAGAAATGTATAGCTTGGTTGGGCTCACAGGTACCTACCGTCGCTTCGTCGAGAATCATGCACAGATTGCCACACCCTTAATGGCATTACTCAATGTAACCCCAGCAGAGTTCAACAAAGTGAAGAACAATCCAGAGCAGTGGAAGAAGTTGACAAGTACGATTGATGTTCTCAAGACTGCCATGGTGGCCCATCCAGTATTCATACTGCCCCCACAAGATGGTGGCCAGTCTCTGATGCAGACGGACATGTCAGACGTTTCGTTGGGAGCCACACTGCAACAGCTCCAAACGGAGACCACAGGTAAATAAACATACAGAATCATCGCGACTTGTCCCTGAAGCTATATAATGCGGAAATACCGTACTCTAATTATGATAAAGGGCTGCTGGGAGTGACAGATGCAATCGTGCATTGGCGCTTCTACTTACATGATGGTGACCAATTCAAAGTACAAACTGACTACTTGGTATTGCATTATATCCTCAAACAGCCACAGCTGACGAGTCAACACGTGTCACTTCTGGAAACACTGATAGAACACAACATCAAGATTGAGTATTTTCCAGTTACACCGAATTACATCCAGGATTCACTCAGCAGAGAGCCCAATTACAATGAACCTTCATTACCACAGTTGCCAAAGGCTATCAAAGGCCAGTCATATACCACCAGCCAGCTGTACGCAAATTCAAAATTGCCAATTGCAGACTCTGAAAGCAGCAACTGTGCAGGAAAGTAAATATATGCAACAGCAGTTAAGGCCGACAGCTGGATGAACTAAATAATCAGGGCATACCCAGAAGACTTGTATTTCACCTTGGTATACTCTGAACTCCAAGGGACCCAAATGAGACAGACAGAGGAAACCCCTGCCCAGCAGGTACAGCATTGGGACCAAACAGGACACTATTGGATGAATGAAGAATGCCTGATCCTCCTCCGCATGATAGACCACCTCTTCATTCTTAGAAAACTCCAATACAAACTCTTTCACAAGGCTCATGACTCCATGGCTGGTGAACACTGTGGAATCAATCAGAAGGCAGTTGTTCTGGCCGTGTCAGTATCAGACAGTCTCACCATATGTTAAGGGGTTTTTTTGTGTTTAAATCATATTGTATTTGGCTAATATATTGTAGCCATGACAAATATCTATTTTTCCCCAACACATCCTCAGTGTGATATCAGGGTGTGTCCCTTGACCACTTTAGGTGAAACCCTGTCCGCCCTTTCTCCATCCAACTATTTTCACACACCATACAAAGACCCACTAATTGCACCATTTCCATACCCACCATATCGCCTAATCTTCCTCCTGCCATATAGGGTCTGATTGATGTCATCGTAGTGGCATACCGCAACTAACCAATCTCCATCTGTACTCCCCCCGCTGCATTGGGAAAAGTGTCTGTACTACTGTTACCTGTATTCATTATTTCTAATACCACTATGTCATGGGACGTTATGGCTGTTACCTGTCAACTACGTGAAAATTATCACAGCTTATTGCAGCTTATCGCAGCTTATGGGCAGCTACCGTACATTCCTGTACACATTATCGATTTGCAAGATAGTATGAAAACATACGAGTTGCTCATGGTGGAAAATTTGTGGACACAGGACTGTACAGTTTTTCAGTTGTCTATAGAGAAGTGCAATCCAGTGGTGATTGCGTTGCTGGCAGCTTCCGCCTATGTCAGTAGTGGTTTGGAGTCAGCGAATCATTTTGCTTGAATCCATGGATTGGCTAGACGCATGCAACCTGATTCGTCAAAACGGTCGCCAAGTAGGTAGAGAGTCATACAATCATTTTGCTTGTGTACATGGCTTGGCTGGACACAAGCAAACTGATTGGTCGAACCGATTGCCGGGTAAATAAGTGCAAGTGCATCACTAGTATGGATATAGGTATTTGAAATTGCAGTTTCTATTGATATCTACAGTATATATACGGTCCGATGAATACAAGGGGAGACAGGGCCACGCTTGATGAGACACAGCACTCAACACAACTTTGGCATGCTCGCTCCCACAACTCTGGCATGGTCGCTGTAACAACTCTGACATGCTCACTTTCACAACTCTAATACGTTCACTGACAACTCTGACATGCTTACTTTAACCACTCTAACATGTGTGCTTTCCTGTTTTCAAGTGAGCTTCGGGAGAGCTGAACGAGATGACTCTCAAGCGGGTGCGGAATGAGATGAATGAGATAGGTCTCAAGCGGGTTTGGAGAGATGGGGTTGATGAGAGACAGGGTTGATGAGAGATCACTTGGAAGCCGAATGCAGAGAGTGAGGGCCAGACAGAACAAGAGTTAATTGGTGCGTGATCTGGCTCAGGAGATGTTAATTCATAATCAGGAAGCCGGGTGGAGGACTTGACTTGCAAAGAGAGAAGAACAGGTGCATGTGCGGTACTGCATGTACGATGCTCGGTAGTCAGTGCATGTCAAAGGTGTCGGACGACGAAGTTGGCTGCTGAGACGAGGACCATACAGTATAAGTAATTGATCGATCAAGCGAAGATGGATGAGAGCTGGCTCTAGATGTTATCTGAATGTTGACTGGGGATGTGCAGGGGTAACAAAACTGTAGATGGGATCAGGTTGAGTGATGAGATGAAGATGGACGAGAAGGAATCTCTGGGAGCATGGATTTGTATGAGAGAAACTAGGTCTCAATTCGGTAAGTTGCATTCGTATTCTTGTCCAACAGTCGGTGGGCTAAGCCACATATGGCTGGGATCGCCGAAATCACACCTCTAATTTGGGTTGGACATGTCATTTTGGGTTGGAGGTATGACATTGGAAGAGATGACTACCTAATCGAGACCTATGTATGAGTCCTCAAGCGCTCATTCATTTTCTCCCTCATTTCTTCTCCCTCATTTCTTCTTGTACTTCTCCATCTCCATCTCCAACTCCTCTCTCAACCTCGCCCCATCTACAGTTAAGTCCCCACCATGAGCATCGCCAGTCTATAGTCAGATAACATGTAGGGCCAGCTGTCATCCATCCTCATACGATCGATCACCATGTGGTCCTTATCCCAGCAGTCAGCTTCAATGGCCGACTCCCTCTACATGCACTAGCTATCGAGCACTGTACGTGCAGCCCCCTTTCCTCTCTTTTCAAATCAAGTCCTCCACTCGGCTTTCCGATTGTGGGTTAACATTTCCATACCAGGTCACGTACCACTTAAGCTGTGTTCTGTCTGGCCCTTGTGCTCTGCATTCTGGTTTCCAAGCGGTCTCTCTGCATACCCTCTTATGAGCCATGTCTCATCAACCCCGTCTCTCCTCAACTCTGTCTCTCATCAACCCCATCTCTCCAAGGCCGCTTGGGAGCCATCTCAAGGAACCGACTCCACCTACATACACTAGCTACTGAGCATCGTACGTGCAGTCCCCTTTCCTCGCTTTCCAAGCCATGTTCCCCACTCGGCTTCCCAATTGTGAGTCAACATCTCCCAAGCCAGGTTGCACACCAATTACTTTGTGTTTCGTTTGGCCCTCGCTCTCTGCATTCAGCTTCCAAGCAATCTCTGCACAAACTCTCTTATAAGCTGTTTCTCATCAACCCCGTCTCTCATCAACCCCATCTCTCTAAGCCCGCTTCAGACCTATATCGTTTATTTCATTCCACGCCTGCTTGAGAGTTATCTCGTTCATCTCACCCAAAGCCCACTGGCGCACGGGAGAGCGCACATGTCTTAGATGTCAAAGCAAGCATGTCGGAGTTGTCAGCGAGCATATCAGAGTTGTGAGAGCAAGCATGTCAGAGTTATTACAGCGACCATGTCACAGTTGTCAGAGTGAGCATGTCAGAGTTGTCAGAGTAGGCATGTGGGAGTTGTCAAAACGAGCATGTCAGAGTTGTGAGCGAGCATGTCGGAGTTGTCAGCGAGCGTGTCAGTTGTGAGAGAGAGTATGTCAACAGTTGAGAGTGATCATGTTGGAGTTGCAACTTGTCAATAGTAGCTCATAGTTTAGTAATGAATAAATAGTATATACCATAATTAAATATAAAGCAACAATAAGATTATAGTGATTACAGTGCTGGACTCAGACATGATCAAAACCATCATACCTGTGGACTCTGACAAGCGACCATAAGCTCTGACAGAATCACGGCCATCATTCCTGAGAACTCTGACATGTGACTGTGAGCCCTGACAGTATCACAGCCATCATACCGGAGAACTCTGACATGCTAACATGATTGCGCTGAGACCTTTGGTACCTGAGGCATAACGAAACCAGACTCTTTGCCTATTGCACCGAGAGATGCAACGTGAATCAGCAATAAGGTTGAAATATTCGCACAAGTTATGGTATGTTACCGGAGTGTTACCGGAGTGTTATCCGAGTTATCCATAATGGGCTTGGGTCTAATTGCATTATTTAGCATTATGGCGGTTACCGGAGATTACGGTATGAGATATAGCATACTGTATGTTACAGGTAACAAGTTACCATTTTGTAGACGTCTCTTAGTTACCAAGATGTTTGAAATTGACAAGCATGTTCATCTAATGCGCAGAAAATGTCTTGAGTTCTTGATAGTAGTGTTTTCGGTATGCCTGAGGAGCAGGCACTGGGATTTGAACCCATAGCATGCAGCATAGTGGTACAGTTGCATATACAATCATCAGCATGATACCACTACACTATGCGACCCACCCATATGTAAACGGGTGCGCAGAAATACCCCTGAGCCAAGTCTACATATCAGAAACCATATGGACTTTGGCAGCCACTGGATGTCCCTAGTGCAAGATAGCAGCGAGTTAATATTGACTTTATCACTATGCTTCCAGTCAGCAACGGTCATGACAGAATAATCACCTTCGTTGATGGCCTAATGAAATGAGCCATCTAGATGGCCACAATAGAGAAAATCCTGACCATCTAAAAGTTGACAGAGATTTTCATTTATGTTTACTTTCGACTTCATGGGATCCCAGAGTCAATTGTCAGCGACCAAGACATTAGATTTACCTCAGACTTCTGGCAAAATCTGAACGAAATCCGGCAGATGAATCTGCATCGATACTTTACCAGTTTATATTATTATGAGAATACTTATCAATGAAGTATGGCCGCCTACTCCTTAGACGTCGTATATATCCTGCAGATGATCCTCGGAGTTGTCGTAGTCGGACTGAGCATCATAGACTTCGACTGGTAGATTGTGGTATTCGGAGAGATGTTCTCAAGTAAAGAGCTAGTGAAAATATTTGTACTCGATATCTTGTATATGGATAAAGATACTCCCAATACGATATTCGTATGGAGTAAGGGCTCGTTCATAAACCACATGAGCATAGAGAACAATAGAATAAGATCTCGAAAATTCATAAAGTATATTGTAATGCAAATATTCTTGAAGTAGAAAACAACAATAATATTTTACTTTCTTGTCCGCTGGTGTGTTCTGACTGTGGAGTGCTGCTAGAGCTTGCTGTTTTTACTTTGCCGGTGCAAAGGTGGTTCTTGTATAGAGTAAGTTACTCGTATACTCTGTACGACTTCGGCGTTTGTACCAAGATAGCTATGGCCACCGATTGTTAGGCTGGTTACTCCATCTTGGTACGTTGTGCTACTTTTTGGTTGGATGTTCAGCACTTTCTAAAGTGCAAGGCATCCCTGGAGATTATTCTCATGCCACCAGGTTTTGCCACATAGCAAACAAGCTCGTTTGCTTTTCTCTGCACTGTATGCCTATGCAGAAAATATGTTTCGGCAACGACTAGTGTTAGCAACGGTTCCAAATTACAGGTCCGGGTCGGTTCCGGTTCCGATCCGCCCATGGTACCCAATCGCCCAATCACAAGCGGTTCCGACCCGGAACCAAACCGGACCTGCCTGGTTTTGGCGGGTTTCTTCTCTAAAACTATCGCTCCAATTAAGTATTTGAGTTCCGATTGGATTGCAACATGTTATATATGTTGATTATGCAGTTTTCAACGCTCTTTCACCTCCCGGTCTCCGATTTCCGATACAATCAGTATTCGTTGAGTCGCTGTGAAAAACATTCAATTGTGGCCGCATTTTCGGCTTTATTTCACAGCGACTCAACGAATACTGATTGTATCGCATATCGGAGACTGGGAGGTGAAAGAGCGTCAAAAACTGCATAATCTACGTATATAACATGTCGCGATCCAATCAGAACTCAAATACTTAATTGGAGCAGAAAAGCTGTGATTATTGGGGACGATGAAAAATGAGGCTCTGCTGGAGGTAAAACCTGCCAAAACCCGGCGGGTTTCGGTTCGGTTCCGGATTGGAACCACTTGTGATTGGGCGGTTTGGTTCCTTGGCAGTTCCAGAACCGACCCGGGGTGACGAGTCCGGTTCCGAACCGGACCGCGGCTGGGTAACCCGGACCTGTTGCTAACACTAGCAACGACTGCTGACACGTTCATCAATCAATGACTTCGTCCTAGATCTCTCGACTAAATGTCAAATCGGATAGTCGGTTGCAGGGATATGTTTACCTACATTGAATTGCATCGGTGACCTAGCTGCTGCTATGCCACATATCGCACCTCCCATCGCACTGGCTTGTACTCCCATTGCAAGGCTGCAGCTTATGTCAGACCAGACCACCTGCGATCTGCCATGACTCGGGAAGTCAACCCATTCACAAGCTCTCATCAGGTAGATTCAACTACCGGGGCGCAGTTATCATATGGAGTCTCTTGACTGTATAGTTATCCCCATAGTAATGTACCTCTTCTCGAGCTCTAACGTGTGCCTGCTGGAGAGTGTAGAGGCGTACCCCGCTCTAGCCGGCTGTCCCATATTGCTGATAAGGTAAGGTAGTTCTGGTCGAAAGTATCATGCACAGCTGACCCATGAGTCCCCGCAATGGCGTGATAGTACTTCAGCAACTCATTACGTCTCTAACTATTCGGGTGCTAGGCCTATTGTAGCATACCATCCCAAGTGTTCGAGACTGATGCATCAGCCAGCTAAGTATTGTGACTATCGCTGTTCGATCGAGAAGGTGCACTGCCCACGTGCAGATCAATCATTCCGCTTTGCCAGGGCTAAGTATTGGATAGGCTCGTATGTTGCATAGGACTTTGTCACTCAGCTGTATGGGATAGCTGCGAGTGTAATTATCAACCAACCATAGTGACAGGTGGCCGAACGCAGATTGCCATGGACATCCTCTGTACTGTTAGGGGTTTCCCCTTAGCATGCGTATGAAGTACATCAAGCTTAGTTTCCCAGGCTTGCCGCTGTTCAAAGTTGAATCAGCGGTTAAAGAACACACCCCTGAGGATGTCTACTGATGAGTTAGCAGACGGCTCAACATAGCCGGGTGAAATCCCCATAATAGTCCATGCTACAATACTATGTCTCAGCATAAGGAGTAGCTACCCATTGTGGAGACAGTACGCACACTCGATCAGACAGCAATCATGGGGTAACTCCCATAGTACT
Source organism: Trichophaea hybrida (assembly GCA_015178995.1). Lineage (NCBI taxonomy): Eukaryota > Fungi > Ascomycota > Pezizomycetes > Pezizales > Pyronemataceae > Trichophaea > Trichophaea hybrida. The sequence continues at coordinate 9,629 of WHVE01001356.1, forward strand.
GGCCAAGGCATGGGACACACAAAGCATACTGCCGAAGCAATGACACTGCCGAGCAGGGGCCTTCGGGTCAGCTGTGTGTGACGGATCAGACCAGTGTTATCTTCAGTATCATGCTGATACTGGGACAAACCATACCCGTGCTTAGCCTCATGAATATGGTTGGACAAGCAATATTATCTTAGTATGCGGGACATTGCTATCTCTAGAGTTAGAATAAGCAAAGGAGATAAGCTAACTGCGCCCCGGTAGTTAACTCTACCTACAAGATAAGTGCTTGGATCTAGACTGTCAAAACCCAGCTCTGCCGCGTTTGCAACGCGATAACTGACAGAGGGCACCCCCTTTGGGGAACACGGATAAAACCCGATGACATTAGGTACGTGGCAATATATGGGTTGGCAGCTCATTAAATCATTGATCACTATTCCACTCAATACGAAGAATGATAACTAATACAAAGTAATGGTCCGATATGTGTGTCAGCAACGTCATCATAAATGCAGAATAACCTTGGGGATTTCTGGTGGGGGCTTACGCAACCACACGTTGTCAAACGGAACTCTCCACAGCTAACTACCGAGATCGGCTCTGAATCAACGATCGGATGTTATGTGAACACCCACTACGGTGGACTGAGTGTTATTGAGATAGTACTATACACACACATCATAGATTACAGAGAAGTACCGTCACCCCTTAGCAGGATGGTTTGACGCGGAAATACTCACCTATAAAAGACCACCTTAAACCCACAAGATTAAACACAACGATTCAAGCAACAGCCGAACAAACCACAGTCAGAACACAACAGCGGAAAAACCACCTGAAATATTATTAAGTTATTACTTTAAGAATATTCACCAAAACTTTTATGTCTATTACAGACGACCAAAAGATTCTCTTCGCTCGCCTCTTGCATGCCCAAGCAAACACTTGAGCCAAATACGATCACCTCGCACAATACCTTGTTCGTAATAACCTTTGGGACGATTACAACCATTATTTCCATACCGGTAAACTTTCTTCCCAAGTTACCTTTAACGAATCATCGGAGGATTACCTCGAAGATAGTTATGACTTTTAAAAACAGGGCCATACTGCAATCGATGCCCGTATGTATACATACAGTACAACGACCTAAACGCATCACACTTGAATTCCACATCTTTAGTTTTATCATCATTATCAAGATACACCTTTACCACAAATCAGTACAACAATATCGATAAAGCTAAGTCACATCTAGCTGCAGTATCCCCCTAACATGTACCTCGTGCACCTGCTAAGGGAAAAACCCTAACACATGTTACCGGAAATATGAAGACAGCTGAAAGGCTGCAGATTCAAAAGCACCTGAGTTTACATCATAGCTGATGAGACTTTTGACGACCGAACATGTGCAGACTGCTTACAACAATATCCCTCATGATCGAAAGGATACCAATCGCCATGAAGCTATGGGAACGAGAAGGTATGATTGATCCGGATCACAGCAGTCTGAAGGACTGAGGTCAATAGAGATTCTATTCGTCTCAGTGACAGATCTTATCGGAAAGATATGGAATGTCCATCAGTGGAGTGAAGGGGAATTGTTTAAGGACGGACAATGGTGCAAGGGGTGAATAGGTAGAAAAATTCTTGAAAACAGAGTAGATACAAGTAATTGTTAGAGCGAAAGGACAGAGTTATAAAGACTATTATGATGTTTGGAATCTCCAAAGATAGAAAGGCTAGCTTCTTGACCAGAAGAATCAGCCTGAACAATATACACATTGGAAAGCCAAATATCGTTGTCTTGAATCTTGGTAACTTTCACATCCTGAACAAATCTTCATAAACTTCAATTACAAGCAATTCTGGGAAGCAGTAACGATATTACTTATAGTGGTAAAGCTGGAGTGATACTTCCAGTGTTACATGATATTGTTAGCAAAGATACACTACTGTTGAAGCTATCTTTCTATCCTCCAAGTGATCAAAGTTCTTTAACGCTTATCTCTCTTGGATGCTCTAGTATGCTTGGAATATTGGCTGCCACATCTCACAGGGAGAGTGTTGATACTACAAATCAGACATCGAGTGTCATATCAGTTGAGGAAGCGATATCCTGCCTGAAGGAAGCTATCACTGTGAGCTTCTGCATGAACAGTACTACATCAAGTTGACCCTAGTTGTAGCCATTCATCAATCAAAGACAGAATTTCTGTACTTTGCGTACATTCTAAGATAGCAATCTCTCGTACACCTGAAGATAGTCATCTTTATTGCCTTCATAGTGTCACGGTTGTATCGAGTGAGGATCGAGGGAGGAATTTGGATCGATGATTGGGATACAGGAATACGAAGAAAATCAGGTTTTGTTGGTTGGAATCAGGTTTTGTTGGAAAGAATCAGGTTTTGTTGATTGGAATCAGGTTTTGTTGGTTGCGTTGTAAATATGGCGTGATGGTTATGGCATAGGCTGCAGACTGAAAGGGTTGCATACATAGTTGGGTGGAGTTAGGATGTATTTTGGAACGAGTGAGCAAAGGTGACGACGGTCGCGTTGACTGTAAATAAGGATGCTGGATTCGCGGAGGATAGGTTTGTTCTTCACTCGTTCTCATGTCTACAAATCAATCAATGGCTCCGCCACCAACCTCTGTTCACTTCTGTGATTCCGGATTTGGAGTCTCTAATTTGTTACGCAGTACCAGCGATCACTGCACCTTAACATTTGGTTTGTATAACCCCTAGAACTCCGAGCCTTGAAACCTTGACAGAAGAACGAGTCTACAAATGCCAGCGTACGACAGCAACAAACCTCAACAATCCCGAATCAATTTCCTCGACCTAGCTGGTTGAACCATCAACCACTTCGAACAAGAACCCCTGAACGCCTTTGATAGCATCGACGCTATCCTCAACGAACCCGAGGAACCTTTGGAAGCATACTTCTGGGACGAACCACAAGCGGTATCTCTTTGGAATAGCTACTGGACAGAAGCTGCAAGCAACGGAAGAGGCCTCCAAATCGACAACAGGTAACCAGGATCCTGAAGTTGACAGAAGGAAGAAGGGGAGAAAGAGGAGAAAGGACAGACAGAGAGGAGCGAGAAGAAAAAGTGAATGATATCACCAGTTTTTCAGGAGAAGATAGGAAGAAACTTCGAGGGTGGAAGGTGCAGCTGGCATTGAAGATAGCTGGAAAACCGAAGGCATTCAGCAACGAACAGAAGAAGCTGAGGTATGCAGTTGGATATCTGAAAGGAGTGGCTCTGGCACAGTTAATGCCACACTGTGACGAAATCTCAGGGGAAGTCATGCTCAATACCCTGAAAGACCTTGTTAATCTGCTGGATGTAGCATTCGGAGATCAAAACAGAGCAGCAACAGCAAAGAGGGCACTCGAGAAACTCAGACAACGAGACCGTGAATTCTCCCTATACTACGCGGAGTTTCAAACATACGTAGTAGTCACCAAGTTGAACAAAGATGCACAACTGGACGCATTACGAAAGAAAATATCAAACGAGCTCAAAGATTCCATACAACATATCGTGGAGCCAGAAAGCATGATTGAATTCGTCAAAATGGTGTCAAAAAGAGACGCGCAACTGACAAGAAGAGCGGCGGAAAAGAAATCTGGGAGATGGGAGGGTTATAAGAGGTCCGATTCAACGACCAACACCACATCCGCCCCAGACGCTGCACCAGCAGGATCAGTTGCAGGTTATCACGGTCCCGCGCCAATGGATCTTTCAGCAGTGAATGGAAAAAAGATCACACCTGAGGAAAGGAAGAGACGAAGGGAAGGAGGATTATGTATGTACTGTGGGGATCGCAGACATTTCGCGGCATCGTGCCCAAGGAAGCTGAAGGCAGCATCAGGACAGATGGAAGTATCACCTTTGAAGAAAGCAGCAAATGAAGGAGATGCAGATTCGACAACAGGAAAAGGAAAGGAAGTGGAATCGGGAAAAGTTTAGTCCAGTGCAATAAGGATGGCAATTGCGCTAGAAACAAATCTCCTTTGTCAGTTAATGCTAGTTTTGGTATTTCGCTGTTTTCAATATCAAGCGCAGAAATAAAAGAGTGTTCTATTGAAAGCAAACATCTCGTTGTAAAATGCTCACTAAAAATAGAAGGCAAGATCATTGATACCCACGCTTTGATAGACTGCGGAGCTACTGGAATAGCATTCATTGACAAAGATTTCGTTCGCCATCATCAAATACAAGAAAAAGAATTAAAAAAATCAAGAGAATTGGAAGTTATGGATGGAAGGCCCATCGAATCAGGAACCATCACCACTATGGCTAAACTGGACATAGGCATACGTGGACTTCAGGAGCAACTACCAGCATTCGTTACGAAACTCAGACACTATCCAATCGTGCTCAGGTTACCATGGCTACAACTTCGCGATATTGCAGTCAAGTTCCAAAACAAAAGAATAGGATTCGAAAATGATTATTGCCAGAAATATTGCCAACATCATTCGAGCGTATGGGTATAGGGAAATCATATGGAACCAATGGAATCCGATGAACCAAAGCTGGACATATGCGCCATAGTAGCAGCCCCATTCATGAGACGGAATAAGAAGGAGAAACTCAAGGTGTACGCGGTAACCTTATATGAAATCAACAAGACCCTAGAAGTACAGGACCTTCAAGAAAAACCGCTGGAACAGATAATTCCCAAGGAATATCATGAGTTTCTCCCCCTCTTTGATAAAGTAATCGCTGAAAGGCTACCACCACACAGACCATACGATCATAAGATCACACTCCAAGACAGATTCACCCCACCCTTTGGACCAATATACAGTCTGCCAAGAGAAGAACTTCAGGTCCTAAAAGAGTGGATTGAAAAGAACTTGTCAAAGGGATTCATCAGATCGTCATCATCACTATGCGGCGCACCGGTGTTGTTCGCACCTAAACCGAATGGAGGCTTACGACTGTGTGTGGACTACCGAGGACTCAACGAAGGAACCATAAAAAATCGATATCCGTTACCGTTAATCCAGGAAACCTTTTTGAGATTGTCAAAAGCCAAGTGGTACACCAAACTGGATGTCCGAGACGCCTACAACAGGATTCGAATAGCAGAAGGAGACGAATGGAAAACGGCGTTTAGGACTCGTTATGGCCTGTTCGAATCCCTCGTTATGCCCTTTGGACTCACCAATGCACCAGCTAGCTTTCAGGAATTTATCAACGATACTCTTCGCCCCTTTCTGGACATCTTCTGTACAGCTTTTCAGAACAACATCCTTATTTACAGTGACAATGTAAAGGAACATAAGGAACACGTCAGAACAATCATGACGACGCTCAAGGAGGCCGGTCTGTATCTGACAGCGGAAAAATGCGACTTTCATCAACAGGAAGTGAAGTATCTGGAATTGATAGTTGGGGTAAATGTGATTGGAATGGACCCGGAAAAAGTAACAGCGGTGAAGCAGTGGGAAGCACCTGGCAAGCTCAAGGAAGTTCAAGCATTTTTAGGATTCGCAAACTTCTACCGAAGGTGTATAAGAAACTATAGCCGGGTGGTCCAACCATTAACCAAACTTACGAAAAAGCTGGTACCCTTTCCCTGGGGCCCTGATCAAAAGAGAGCATTCGCCGAATTGAAGGAAGCATTTACAACAGCACCAGTCCTAACACACTTTGACTACGAAAAGGAAATCATCCTGGAAACCGACGCATCGAGTTATGTATCTGCGGCAGTATTATCACAGTACAACGATCAGGGAATCCTCCATCCAGTGGCATTCTTTTCAAAGAAACATACACCAGCCGAAGAAAATTACGAAATTTATGATCAAGAGCTAGGAGCCGTCGTTAAAAGCCTGGAACAATGGAGACCGGAATGTGAAGGGTCAGTACATCCTATTAAAATACTGAAAGAGCACAAGAATCTCGAATACTTCATGACTTCAAAGCTACTCAACAGAAGGCAAACAAGATAGTCGGAATTCCTATCAAGATTCAAGTTCAAGATTATATACCGTCCAGGAAAACAGGGTCAGAAGGCGGATGCACTCACCAGAATGCCAGGAGACATTCCTCCGAAGGGGGGGCAGAAAAAACCCAACAAATCGTGCTGAAAACGGAAAATCTTGACCAAAGAATACAGAAAGGATTGGTGGCAGCATTTGCGAAAGTAGTCAGTCGAGAAGCAGATGAAGTTAGCTCAGATGAGTTGTGGAATTGGATTCAAAGGGTGTGCAAGGACTGCCTGTATGACAGCAGCGAAGGACTGTGTGCCAAAGCCACGGAAATCGTCAGCGAAGAAAAGTCAAAGCAACTTCAAATGATAAAGAATCACCACGATACATGAGCAGCAGGACATCCAGGATGAGCAAAAACTTTTGAACTCCTGAAAAGAAATCATCAATGGCCAGGTATGAGGAAGGAC
>WHVE01001357.1:0-15954 GCA_015178995.1 Trichophaea hybrida
TTGCATCAAAACACTGCCATCAACATTGCACAAAGGCAGCGGTATCTTTGTTCTTGATCGAATATGATGATTCCATTTTGAAATTCGGTACTGATCCTGGATGGATTGCAGTTATTGGTTCAATGTATGTCAATGCGGCACATGAAATTGAGATCGATTGGGTAGAACAAATCCCATGACAATACAGAGACTTCGTAACATTATACAACGAAGAAACTGCCAATGCTCTTCCGCCTCATCGATCCTATGATCATGCCATTGACTTGAAAGATCAAGAGCAACCTCCATGGGGCCCGATCTATGCACTCTCAGAGAAGGAGCTTTCGGTCCTTAAAGAATATCTGAAGGAAATGCTTGATTCTGGAAAGATCCGTCCTAGCAAGTCACCCGTGGATGCACCCATATTCTTCATTCCAAAGCCACATGGAAGAGGCTTACAATTGTGAGTGGAATACAGAGGTCTAAATTGTGTGACGATTATGAACCGATATCCATTGCCACTTATGAACAAACTTTGAGGCAGGGTTGCTGGATCGACAATTTTCACCAAAATTGATTTGAAGGCAGGGTACAACCTCATTCAAATTAAACCTGGTGATGAATGGAAAACAGCATTGTGTATGAGATATTGACATTATGAATACCTCGTTATGCCCTTCAGATTGGCTAACGCACCAGCTACATTCCAAGATATGATGAATGAGATTCTGCGATATCTAATTGATCTTGGAATAGTAGTCTATATAGATGTGATCCTCATCTATACAGAAAACGAAGAAGAGCATGTGCGATTGACTTGAGAAGTCCTTCGTCGATTACAGGAAAACAACTTGGCTATAGCACCCGATAAGTGTGAATGGCACCAGAAACAAGTTGAGTTCCTTGGGTATCTCATATCAGGGGAAGCTGTTAGTATGTTAGAGGACAAAATTGATACTATTCTTCAATGGGAGATTCCGGAGTCTGTCAAGGACGTCCAGTCTTGCCTCAGATTTGCCAACTTCTATCAACACTTCATCAAACCATTTTCAAAGATATGCCATCCCTTAACGGAGTTAACCAACAAAATGCACAAAAAGTTCAATTGGAAAGCAAATCCCCCAAATCAAATAGCCTTCGATACGCTAAAGAAGTACTTTATTGAGGCTCCCATATTATGGCACATCGAGCCTGTTTGGCCTGTCGTGATTGAGACTGACGCATGTGATATTGCAATTGGCGCAGTACTCTCCCATGCCTTTGATGGACGATTGCACCCTAGAGCCTACCACCATCGAAAGAGGGATAAAGCCGAGATCAACTACGAAATCCATGGCAAAGAGATGCTCGCCATTGTATCGGCGTTCAAAGGATAGAGACGATATCTTGCAGGTGCAGCTCATCCAATTAGTGTGTTCACCGATCACAAGAATCTCAAATCCATTATGACTTCGAAGATCTTCAATCGGAGACAATCCCGCTGGACACAAGAATTGGCAGGATACAATTTTAAAACATTCTACCGACCTGGTAGTGCAAATGGGAAACCGGATGCATTATCTAGGCGTTCGGAGTACCACCCAAAAAAAGGGGAAGTAGTGCCGAAGATGACAAAAATCAGCCAATCCACCACATTCTGAGACCTGATCAGTTGGTAACGTCTGAAGGAGAAATAGTACAAGTAATGGCAATGAGGTTACGAGGCGAACCAATTGCGATTTCTTCTGCAAAGTTGAGAGCAATTCCAGTAGTCAAGTTTAATTCATGGCTGTTAGAAGCAGTAGTCAGCGCCGCTAATAACAATGCTGCATGGTACAAATGATAGGTCCGAGCAATGGAAGGTAAGCCAAGCCCGGATATCGCATTCGATGATGAAGCCCTTTATTATAATGGCCGACTGTGGATTCCCGATGATCTGCAGTTGAAGAAACAGATATTGGAAGCGGAGCACGATTCGAAGGTGGCTGGATACATGGGGCAGGACAAAACAATCGAGCTGGTCAGACGCAACTTCTTTTGGCCAGAAATGGTGAAATTCATCGAAGACTATGTCCGTTCATGCACTGAGTGCCACAGGAATAAAGAAGCTCGTCATGCTCGCTACAGACTCCTACAACCACTCGAATTAGCATACCGCCTATGGGATTCGATTTCGATGGACTTTATCATCGAATTACCAGTATCAGACGGATGCTCATCAGTATGGATAATCGTCGACCGATTGACCAAAATGGCTCACTTAATTCCATTCAAGGATGGAGAGAAGAGAACTACAGACCTGGTCAAAATCTTCTTGAGTGAAGTATGGAGATATCATCGTCTACCATCGAACATAGTGTCAGATTGGGACTCTAGGTTCACCTCCTCGTTTTGGTCCTCGTTGGTCGAAGCTCTTGACATTAGGTTAAAGATGTCTTCGCCATTCCACCCTCAAATGGAAGGACAAACAGAAAGAGTCAACCAAAGGTTGGAATTCTATTTGCGGAATCACTGCAATTATGAGCAGGACAATTGGTTTGAGATGTTACCAATGGCAGAGCATGCCTATAATAACTCTCTCACCACCGCTACGGGAATGTCACCGTTCTTTGCAAACTTTGGGTTCAATCCTTGAATGAATTGGCCCATCGAAGGAGAAGCGAAGTATCCGGCATCTAGGAACTACGTTCACTGGATGACCAGCATGCATGCACTCTGCCATAAAGGCATAGGGGAGGCACAGGAGGCAATGGGGATGTACCATAACTGGCGTGCTAAGGAACCTCCAGAGTATTCGGTTGGCGATCTAGTTACGCTAAATGGGAAGAACCTCAAAACTCGAAGACCATCTAGGAAACTAGAGGCGAAGCTTTATGGACCCTTCAAGGTCTGAAAGGTGTTTGTCACGGTTGTGCTGAGTGACGATCAGTGGTGGAGTGACGATCAGTGAATAATATAAATGGTTAAGTTTCGAACGGAGGCTAAAGCACGACGAGAATGAAATCAGGTTTCGAACGGAGGCTAAAGCACGACGAGAACGAAATCAAGTTTCGAACAGAGGCTAAAGCACGACGAGAATGAAATCAGGTTTCGAACGGAGGCTAAAGCACGACGAGAACGAAATCAAGTTTCGAGTTAGGAAAACGACAGAATCGTGCAAAAGCGGTGTACAAAGAAAGCAGGAGTTCGAATGTATCATGAACGAGCGAATTACTGTATATAAGCCAGGCGTTCGGCGGAGGATAAGTTCTTTCTTCACTCGTTCTCTCGTCTATAACAATCAATTAGCTTCGGCTTTCACTTCTTTCACACTCAGTGATTTCGGATCGAGTCTCTTGCGTACAGCCCTTGTTTCTTTAGCTACAGGCTATTCTCGACTCTGAGCTTTCCTGCTCTTGGATTTTATAACCCCTAGAACCCCGAGCCCTGAACCCTCGACACCCAGCCCTGACTCCTTGACAGAAGAACGAGTCTAAAATCAATTCTACCGGTTATATTCTTGTTTTTATGTACCATTATCCTCACCGTTTAGGCTGCTATTACTGTCATCGCACTTGCAACACGTCTTGCAAAGTTTTTTCAACAAGTAACTTCGAAAACAGATTGGCTATCCATTCCTACTGGAGACACATCTGTTTACCTTGTTGGTGGACCTTTCGAAGACCTACGAATCCAGATATTTTCGGCAATCAGTGCCACTTCTAAATATATGAGCGAGAACGAAAGGACCTGCGACTGTATTTATTTTAGTTATTGTCTAGGAGAAGAAGGAGATTTAGATCACGATTATCCAAACCCAACCATCCACTGCAACTGTGGAGCAATTCAAGAGTGGGCCGAAATACCTACCTGCAACTGCGGTATAGAGGAATTCGATACTTTTTTCGATTGCATCGAGGAACGCTATTGTATCCTTTGTTTACTGTGGACCCTCGATCTCGAAACCCTCTTCCCTTGGTACCTAGCCAGGCGTTAATGTGCTGGAACCCCAATAAGTGTATTTGGTGTGAAATTCCTTGTGGCAACGACTGCTGGATATACTGGAAAAGCGATACCTGGAGGCACATCTGTGACGATTGCCTTGAAGTAGCACAAACCTTCGGCTGGAGAATCACCAAATACCTATACCAATCACCGTTCGAAAATTGCAAAGATGGAAGGCAGCTCCTCAGAAGCCCAATACATAGAGCTTTCCAGAATAAGCCAAGAAATAATAGGGAGACAGATATTGGTGGATTTCACCAAACTGAACCTAGAACAAGCCCTGGAAGCGGCGAATGCAATGAAGGATACTTTATGTCAACTACTACAGGCACCCCCATCTCGAGTCGAGAATCAAATGAGCCGACTAAACGAACAAATCGTCACCCAAGCAGCAAGCATCGGAACAGCTCAAGAACGAATCACCGAGTTGTTAAAAGCAGGGAAAGATCTCGAACAAAACAAAGAAAACACGGACCAAGAACTGGCATTAACACAACAAAAAGTGAAGGACTTGGAAGCAAGAGTGCCCGCCTGTACACACGGGGACTTACAGATCAAAGTCACCGAATTAGAACAACGACTGGAAAACAGAATGCCACCAGATACGGAGGTATTAAGGCAGGATCTCGAGGATACACTGGAACAATTGAAAATAATTGGAGAAGAGAGAAACGAATATCGGGATCAGGTCAAAAGAGTGCTCGCACTCGTGGGGAATGGTGGTAATGGTGGCGGTAACAGAGGACATAAAGGCAGCGAAATTCTCCGATTTTCAGGAACAGACCGAAGGGAACTTCGAGGATAGATGGCACAACTAGCCATAAAAATTGCGGATGAACCGGGACGATTCTTCAGCGAACAATCCAAAATGAGGTACGCGGCAAATCGACTAGAAGGCGTGGCCCTGAATCAAATTCAACCGTACATCGACAGGAAAACCGGAGATCTGAAGTTAGAGTCACTAGAAAAATTGCTGGACCTATTGCAATTGGCTTTCGGAGACCAGGACATACGGGCCACAGCGAATCGGGAACTGCTCAAACTTAAGCAAAAAGATCGACAATTTGCCCAATACTACGCAGAATTCCAACGGTGGGTACCTGACGTCGATTGGAACGAAGCAGCCCAGTTAGAAGTATTACGACAAGGCCTATCTGAGGAGCTGAAGAACTCACTACAGCACTGCGACATCCCGTCGGATCTTACGGAATTCGTCAAAATGTGTTCGAAGAGAGACTCCCAAATCCGCGCCCGAGCCGCTGAGAGAAAGTCAGGACGATGGAGTGGAGGATCCAAGAAACCAGAAATCAACAACACATCCGCTCCATCAACCTCGGAGACAGCACCCGCAGGGACCGTGGCAGGATATCATGGCCCTGCCCCAATGGACCTCTCCGCAATCAAAGGAAGGAAGATTACTCCAGAAGAGAGGAAGAGACGAAGGGAGGGAGGACTTTGTATGTACTGCGGAGATAGCAGGCATTTCGCGGCATCGTGTCCAAGGAAGTTAAAAGCAGCGTCAGGACAGGTGGAAGTAACGCCTTTTAAGAAAGCAGGAAATGAAATGGACGCAGATTGGGAATGGGAAAAGGAAGGGAAGTCGAGTCGGGAAAAGTTTAAGCCAGTGCAATAAGGATGGCCATTGCTCTGGGCACGAATCTCTTTGTCTACAGTTGTTAAGCCTCATTTTGGAATTTCGCAGTTTTCGATTAGTAGTGCAGAAATTAAGGAGTCTTCAATGGAAAGCAAGCATCTTGTTGTGAAATGTTCGCTGAAAATCGGAGACAGGTTAATCGATACACATGCTTTAATTGACTGCGGAGCCACGGAATAGCTTTTGTGGATAAAGATTTTGTTCGCCATCATCAGTTAAAAGAGAAGGAATTACGAGAATCAAGAGAGTTAGAGGTTATCGATGGAAGACCCATCGAATCAGGAACAATTACGACTATGGCCAAATTAAACTTGGGAATACGATCACATCAGGAACAGCTACCAGCGTTTGTCACAAAACTAGGACATTATCCGATAGTGCTAGGATTGCCATGGTTACAACTTCACGACGTAACAGTTAAATTCCAGGCGCGAAGGATCGGCTTCGAAAGCAGCTACTGTCAACAGCATTGCCAACATCATTCGAGCGTATGGATATGGGGCAATCACATGGAAACAACAGCAGCAGATCCGGAAAAACCAAAATTAGACATCTGCGCAGTAGCAGCATCACCTTTCGTGAGAAGAGTCAGAAGGGAGAAACTCAAGGTTTACACCATCACACTGTACGAAATCAACAAAGCCTTGGGATAAAGGATCTACAAGAAAAATCCCTCGAAGAAGTCATCCCCAAGGAATACCACAGTTTTTACCCCTGTTCAGCAAGGTAATCGCTGAAACGCTACCACCGCACCGACCCTACGATCACAAGATTAAGTTACAGGAGGGCTTCACACCGCCGTTTGGGCCTATTTACAGCTTATCTCGAGAAGAGCTACAAGTTTAAAGGAATGGATAGAGAAGAACTTGTCCAAGGGATTTATCCGGTCGTCCTCATCACCCTGCGGAGCCCCAGTACTCTTCGCTCCAAAGCCGGGAGGAGGCTTAAGACTCTGTGTCGATTACCGAGGCCTAAATGAAGGAACAATAAAGAACCGGTACCCCCTACCATTGATCCAAGAAACCCTGCTAAGACTCTCGAAGGCCCGCTATTACACCAAGCTAGACGTCCGCGATGCGTATAACATGATTAGAATTCGCAGAAGGGGATGAGTGGAAAACGGCCTTTAGGACCCGCTATGGACTTTTCGAATCCCTAGTTATGCCCTTTGGACTTACCAACGCACCGGCGTCGTTCCAAGAATTCATCAATGATACGTTACGACCATTCTTGGATATCTTCTGCATGGCGTTCTTGGACGACATCCTTATTTACAGCGATAACCTGAGGGAACACAAGGAACACGTAAGAACAGTTATGATCGCACTTAAGGAAGCTGGTCTCTACCTAAAAGCAGAGAAATGCGAGTTCCATAAGGAGGAAGTCAAGTACCTAGGGTTAATTGTCGGAGTGAACGGAATCAGAATGGATCCGAGAAAGTCCAAGCCGTTGAAAATTGGGAAGCACCGGAGAAACTTAAAGAAGTCCAAGCCTTTTTGGGCTTTGCCAACTTCTATCGACGATTCATACGGAACTACAGCAGGGTGGTACAACCGCTAACAAAACTTACGAAAAAGTTAGTACCTTTTCACTGGGGACCGATCAAAAAGAGCATTCGCCGAACTCAAGAAAGCTTTTACAACCGCACCAGTGCTAGCCCACTTCGATTATGAAAAAGAGATAGTTCTCGAAACCGACGCCTCAAGTTACGTATCCGCAGGAGTCCTCTCTCAATACGACGACCAAGGAGTGCTACACCCGGTGGCCTTCTTCTCCAAAAAACACTCGCCCGCCGAAGAAAATTACGAAATCTACGACCAAGAATTAGGCGCGATAGTCAAAAGCCTGGAACAATGGAGACCCGAATGCGAAGGTTCAGCACATCCGATTAAGATTCTTACCGATCACAAGAACCTGGAGTACTTCATGACATCGAAACTGTTAAATCGAAGGCAGACCAGATGGTCCGAATTTCTGTCGAGGTTTAAATTTAAGATAGTTTACCGGCCAGGAAAGCAAGGTCAAAAACCCGATGCACTTACAAGAATGCCAGGAGACATTCCTCCGAAGGGGGGGGCAGAAAAAACCCAGCAAATCGTGCTAAAAACGGAAAACCTCGACGAGAGAGTACGCAAAAAGTTAATCGTGGCATTCGCGGAAACAGTCAACCTGGACAGCGACTCCGTAAGCCCCGAAGAGTTATGGAACTGGATAAAAAACGTATGTCAGCATTGCCCGCAGACAGTAGCGAAGGGCTATGTACGCATAAGACCAGTCGCTGGAAATCTCTGAAATACAAATCCTACCAACAGACGAAGACAAGCTCAAGTGGATTCAGGAATGCCATGATTCTCCGGTCGCGGGACATCCAGGACGAGCAAAAACTTACGACCTGCTAAGCCGAAACCATTCCTGGAACCAGATGAGAAAGGACGTGGACCGCTACGTACGAAACTGCCACACCTGCCAACGGAGCAAGGCAACCCACGGAAAAATCATGGCTTGTTACGACCACTAGAAGTACGGGAGCAACCATGGAAAGATCTGAGCATGGACTTCGTAGTCGGACTGCCAGAAAGCGAAGGGTTCAACGCAGTATGGGTAGTGGTCGATCGCCTAACGAAGATGCGACATTTAGTACCCTGTACTGACAAAGTAGATGGAAAGAAGCTGGGAGAAATGTACGTTAAAGAAGTGTTCAGACTGCACGGACTGCCCGAAACAATAGTGTCCGATCGAGGGCCGCAATTCGCTTCGGAATTCTGGAAACACGTCTGCGAAAGATTGGGAATCGAACGAAGGCTGTCAACCGCATTTCATCCTCAGACCGACGGTCAAACTGAAAGAGTCAATGCAGTAATGGAACAGTACCTCCGAAACTTTGTTAATTACCAGCAGGACGATTGGGTCCGGTGGTTACCATTGGCGGAATTCGCAGCTAACAATCATACCTCGGAAACGACTAATTGCTCCGCGTTTTTTGGCAACTACGGCTTTCATCCACGAATGACCTTTGGCCAACACCCAATCAAAGATCCTAACGATATTCGTGAAGTCAACGCCCAGCAGATGGCCCAACGGATGGAGCAACTTTTCAGCGAACTCAGGGCGGAAATGAAAAGAGCCCAGGCTGTACAGTCTGAACAGGCCAACAAGACCCGAAGGGTCGGCACGCCATTGGAAGTCGGCGATAGAGTATGGCTGGACGCACGAAATATATCAACAACCCGACCAAGCAAGAAACTCGACTGGAAACGCATAGGGCCATACGAGATCACCGAGGTCATTAGTCCCTGGGCCTATCGAATCAAACTACCCAATCAGCTACGCATTCACAATGTCCAACCGATATCTCGGTTGGAGAAAGCCGCTCAAGATCCTCTCCCGTACCAAGAGCAAGAACCCCACCACCGGTGATAGTCGAAGGAGAAGAGGAGTACGAAGTCGAGCGAGTGGACGATTCCAGGCTGTTCCGAAAGCAATTACAATATCTTGTGAAGTGGAGAGGGTACGACGAGCGCAGTTGGGAGCCCGCGGCCAACGTGGATGGACTTAAGGCTATCGATGACTTTCACACCGAACAACCTGGCAAGCCGGGGTCGTAAACTCGTAGGTACTCGGCATTGGAGAGGGGGAGCTACTGTCACGGTTGTGCTGAGTGACGATCGGTGGTGGAGTGACATCGGTGAATAATATAAATGTTAAGTTTCGAACGGAGGCTAAAGCACGACGGAATGAAATCAGGTTTCGAACGGAGGCTAAAGCACGACGAGAACGAAATCAAGTTTCGAACAGAGGCTAAAGCACGACGAGAATGAAATCAGGTTTCGAACGGAGGCTAAAGCACGACGAGAACGAAATCAAGTTTCGAGTTAGGAAAACGACGGAATCGTGCAAAAGCGGTGTACAAAGAAAGCAGGAGTTCGAATGTATTATGAACGAGTGAATTACTGTATATAACCAGGCGTTCGGCGGAGGATAAGTTCTTTCTTCACTCGTTCTCTCGTCTATAAAACAATCAATTAGCTTCGGCTTTCACTTCTTTCACATCAGTGATTTCGGATCCAGTCTCTTGCGTACAGCCCTTGTTTCTTTAGCTACAGGCTATTCTCGACTCTGAGCTTTCCTGCTCTTGGATTTTATAACCCCTAGAACCCCGAGCCCTGAACCCTCGACACCCAGCCCTGAATCCTTGACAGTGTTCTCACCCACCGCTATTAAGCTTGAGTTACAAAATCGATAGCATATTCATAATCCCTTCCATATATCACTCATCGAACCTTATCGACTCGCCACCAACACTACCCAACCTACACCCGAGCTTGCTTCAGCCAGCCAGCAGAATGAGCTTGGTTATGATGTGGACGGTTACGAGTACGAAACGTGTTACAAAGTCGAAGAGATCATGGGTAGCCAGTACAGCAAGGAATGGAAACGGGTGTTATATCTGATCAAGTTGAAGAGGTATCTGGAAGAAGCAAATTAGACTGAGGAATCTTATGAGAACTTCGATGACAAGAGACTGTTGAAGGAGTATCACAGATGGTGTCACGGTTATGTCGAGTGAGAATCGAGGGAGGAATATGGATCGATGATTGGGATACAGCAATACGAAGGAAATCCGGTTTCGTTGGTTGGAATCAGGTTTTGTTAGAAAGAATCAGGTTTTGTTGGTCGCGTTGTAAATATGGCGTGATGGTTATGGCGTAGGCCGCGGACTGAAAGGGTTGCGTACATAGTTGGGTGGACTTAGGATGGATTTCGGAACGAGTGAGCAAAGGTGACGACGGTCACGTTAACTGTATATAAGGATGCTGGATTCGCGGAGGATAGGTTTGTTCTTCACTCGTTCTCTAGTCCACAAAACAATCAATAGCTTTGGCACCAACCTCTGTTCACTTCTGGGATTCCGGATTTCGAGTCTCTAGTTTGTCAAGCAGTACCCGCGATCACTGTATCCTCCCGTTTTGTTTATATAACCCCTCGAACTCCGAACCTTGAAACCTTGACAGAAGAACGAGTCGACGATCGATTCTACCGGTTATAATTCAGCATATGCGCCGCTACTTTCACCAAAGCAGTTGCTACTTTTGCCACCGACCTTGCAACCCCCTTTGTTCCGTGTTTAAGTCAGTTGGAAACTTCGAAAACAAGCTCACAGAACACAGCTTTTGGAGACACTCCTGCGTTGTGTGCCTGTGGAAACATCGACGAGAAGGATCCACACTGTTTTAAATGCCAGCATACGACAGCAACAAACCCTAACAATCCCGAATAAATTTCCTTGACCTAGCTGGTCGAACCCTCAACCTCTGCGAACAAGAACCCCTGAACGCCTTTGATAGCATCGACGCTATCCTCAACGAACCCGAGGAACCTTTGGAAGCATACTTCTGGGACGAACCACAAGCGGTATCTCCTTGGAATAGCTACTGGACAGAAGCAGCAAGCAACGGAGGAGGCCTCCAAATCGACGACACAGTATTTGAAAACTTCTGGACCAAGTATTACGGTCTTCACGTCGAATACCAGAACGAGGAACCGTACTACTGCGAACATACCTGCGGAGGGACGCATACATCAATCGGCAGAGCAGCAGAAGCTCAATCAACAAAATCTGAATCTACGATCAAAGCAACACAGAAGGACATAGAAAGCCAAATCTCGTGGGCAGATTACGGGGAACGAAAAGCAAACAAGGGAAAGGAAGTTGACTGCGAGTAACATCCGGCCCCTTTACCAACTCCGCTGAGCATTGTAATAACACCCAGCAAACACGAGGTGTTCTTCTGGTAGATGGTCAACCCATTTCTAGAAGCAGAAATCGAAGAGGCAGTCCAACAAATCCAAGACACATAAACGAAGTCAGAGACTGTTGACAGAACCCCGCCTCCTCACAGCCGCCTCTCTACATCATCAGAAAGATGTCCGGAGAATCCTCGAGACCAACTCACGACGTCACTTGACTGGAGCTTTACAAATAGAACTCGAAAACGTGGCAGCAAAGAATACAGAAGTCATGAACGAAACACAGCTCAGGAATCACATAATGGACATCAACAAAGGGCTAACAGCACTGAGCCAACTACCGACAACCAGCAGATTGAACGAATTGCTCAAGGAACAGCAATCTGTGAAGAATGCGGAAGCACGAATATTGGAGTTGTTGGCAGAAGGAGAAAAGTCGTCCAAGAGAAGGATAACTTGAAAAAGGAATTACTGCTTACCCAAAAAGCAGCAGCCGCCGAAACGACACCACAGGCATGCAGTCATGTGGATCTGGAAGAAAAGTCCGGATGCTAAAACAAGCATTGGAGGAATCAAATCCAGACCTGACGGAACTGAAGAAAGACCTGGAAGACGCTCAGGCTCAAATGGAGATATTCAGGGACCTGGCGGAAGAAAATCGGCAGCAGGTAACCAGGATCCTGAAGTTGACGGAAGGAAGAAGGGGAGAAACAGGAGAAAGGACGGATAGGGAGGAACATGAGGAAAAGGTAAATGACATTACCAGCTTCTGAGGAGAAGATAGGAAGGAACTTCGAGGTGGAAGGTGCAGTTGGCGTTAAGATAGCCGGAAAACCGAAGGCATTCAACAACGAACAGAAGAAACTGAGGTATGCTGTTGGATGTCTAAAAGGAGTGGCTCTGGCACAGTTAATGCCACACTGTGACGAAATATCAGGGGAAGTCAAGCTCAACACCTTGAAAGACCTAGTTGACCTGCTGGATGTAGCATTCGGAGATCAGGACAGGGCAGCAACGGCAAAAAGGGAACTCGAGAAACTCAGACAACGAGACCGCGAATTCTCCCAATACTACGCGGAATTTCAAAAATACGTAGTAGACACCAAGTGGAACGAAGATGCACAACTGGATGCATTACGAAAAGGATTATCCAACGAGCTCAAAGACTCCATACAACATATCGAGAAGCCAGAAAGCATGATCGAATTCGTCAAGATGGTGTCAAAAAGAGACTCGCAACTGAGAAGGAGAGCTGCGGAAAAGAAATTGGGAAATGGGAGGGTTACAAAAGTCCGATTCAACGACCAACACCACATCCGCCCCAGACGCTGCACCAGCAGGATCAGTTCCAGGTTATCACGGTCCCGCTCCAATGGACCTTTCGGCAGTAAAGGAAAGAAGATCACACCTGAGGAAAGGAAGAGACGAAGGGAAGGAGGATTATGTATGTACTGTGGGGATAGCAGACATTTCGCGGCATCGTGCCCAAGAAGCTGAAGGCAGCATCAGGACAAACGGAAATGACACCGTTTAGGAAGGCAGCGAATGAAGGGATGCAGATTCAACAACAGGAAAAGGAAAGGAAGTGGAATCGGGAAAAGTTTAGTCCAGTGCAATAAGGATGGCAATTGCGCTGGAAACGAATCTCCTTTGTCAGTCAATGCTAGTTTTGGTATTTCGCAGTTTCTATATCAAGCGCAGAAATAAAAGAGTCTTCTATGGAAAGCAAACATCTCGTTGTGAAATGCTCGCTGAAAATAGAAGACAAGATCATTGATACCCACGCTTTGATAGACTGCGGAGCTACTGGAATAGCATTTATTGACAAAGATTTCGTCCGCCATCACCAATTACAAGAACAAGAATTAAAAGAATCAAGAGAATTAGAAGTTATAGATGGAAGACCCATCGAATCAGGAACCATCACCACTATGGCTAAACTGAACTTAGGCATACACGGACATCAGGAACAGTTACCAGCATTCGTTACGAAACTTGGACACTATCCAATCGTACTTGGATTACCATGGCTACAACTTCACGATGTTACAGTCAAATTCCAAAAGAAAAGAATAGGATTCGAAAGCGATTACTGCCAGAAGCACTGTCAACATCATTCGAGCGTATGGGTATGGGGAAATCATATGGAAACAACGGAATCCGATGGACCAAAACTGGACATATGTGCCATAGCAGCAGCTCCATTCATGAGACGGAATAAAAAGGAGAAACTCAAGGTGTACGCGGTAACTTTATATGAAATCAACAAGGCCCTAGAAGTGAAGGACCTTCAAGAAAAACCGCTGGAACAGTTAATTCCCAAGGAATATCATGAGTTTCTCCCCCTCTTTGATAAAGTAATCGCTGAAAGGCTACCACCACACAGACCATACGATCATAAGATCACACTCCAAGACGGATTCACCCCACCCTTTGGACCAATATACAGCCTGTCAAGAGAAGAACTTCAGGTCCTAAAAGAGTGGATTGAAAAGAACTTGTCAAAGGGATTCATCAGATCGTCATCATCACCATGCGGGGCACCGGTGTTGTTCGCACCTAAACTGAATGGAGGCTTACGACTGTGCGTGGACTACCGAGGACTCAACGAAGGAACCATAAAAAATCGATATCCGTTACCGTTAATCCAGGAAACCTTGTTGAGATTGTCAAAAGCCAAGTGGTACACCAAACTGGATGTCCGAGACGCCTACAACATGATTCGAATAGCAGAAGGAGACGAATGGAAAACGCGTTTAGAACTCGTTATGGCCTGTTCGAATCCCTCGTTATGCCCTTTGGACTCACCAATGCACCAGCTAGCTTTCAGGAATTTATCAACGATACTCTTCGCCCCTTTCTGGACATCTTCTGTACGGCATTCCTGGACGACATCCTTATTTACAGTGACAATTTAAAGGAACATAAGGAACACGTCAGAGCAATAATGACGACGCTTAAGGAGGCCGGTCTGTATCTGAAAGCGGAAAAATGCGAGTTTCATCAACAGGAAGTGAAGTATCTGGGATTGATAGTTGGGGTAAATGGGATTAGAATGGACCCGGAAAAAGTAACAGCGGTGAAGGAGTGGGAAGCACCTGGCAAGCTCAAGGAAGTTCAAGCATTTTTAGGATTCGCAAACTTCTACCAAGGTTTATAAGAAACTATAGCAGGGTGGTCCAACCATTAACCAAACTTACGAAGAAACTGGTACCTTTTCACTGGGGCCCTGATCAAAAGAGAGCATTTGCCGAATTGAAGGAAGCATTTACAACAGCACCAGTCCTAGCACACTTCGACTACGAAAAGGAAATTGTCCTGGAAACCGACGCATCGAGTTATGTATCCGCGGGAGTATTATCACAGTACGACGATCAGGGAATCCTCCATCCAGTGGCATTCTTTTCAAAGAAACATACACCAGCGGAAGAAAATTACGAAATCTATGATCAAGAGCTGGGAGCCATCGTTAAAAGTCTGGAACAATGGAGACCGGAATGCGAAGGGTCAGTACATCCTATCAAAATACTGACAGACCACAAGAATCTCGAATACTTCATGACATCAAAGCTGCTCAACAGAAGGCAAACAAGATGGTCGGAATTCCTATCAAGATTCAAGTTCAAGATCATATACCGTCCAGGAAAACAGGGTCAGAAGCCCGATGCACTCACCAGAATGCCAGGAGACATTCCTCCAAAGGGGGGGGCAGAAAAAACCCAACAAATCGTGCTGAAGACGGAAAATCTTGACCAAAGAATACAGAAGGGATTGGTGGTAGCGTTTGCAGAAGTAGTCAGTCGAGAAGCAGATGAAGTTAGCTCAGAAGAGTTGTGGAATTGGATTCAAAGGGTGTGCAAGGACTGCCCGTATGACAGCAGCGAAGGACTGTGTGCCAACGCCACGGAAATCATCAGCGAAGAAACTTCGAAGAACTTCAATGATAAGGATCATCACGAATAACCGGCAGCAGGACATCCAGGACGAGCAAAAACCTTCGAACTCCTCAAAGAAGTCATCAATGGCCAGGTATGAGGAAGGATGTGGACAGATACGTACGAAACTGCCACGTATGTCAACGCAGCAAAGCAACCCACCAGAAAATCCACGGATGGCTCAAACCACTGGAAATACCGCAACAACCGTGGAAGGATCTGAGTATGGATTTTGTGGTGGGACTACCGGAGAGCGAGGGGTACAACGCCATATGGGTAGTGGTTGATAGGTTGTCAAAAATGAAACATTTAGTACCATGTCGGGACGATACAGACGGCAAGAAGCTGGGCGAGATGTTTATACGAGAGTGTTCAAGTTACATGGCTTACCAGACACCATAGTATCGGACAGAGGACCCCAATTCGCATCAGAGTTCTGGAGACATGTTTGTGAAAGACTCGGAATCGAACGAAGGCTGTCAACGCGTTTCATCTGCAGACAGATGGACAAACAGAACGAATGACGCCATTATGGAACAGTACCTCAGGGCCTTCGTCAATTATCAACAGACGACTGGACACAGTGGCTACCAATGGCAGAATTCGCATCGAACAATCACGCCTCGGAAACAACAGGATGCTCACCATTCTTTGGCAATTACGGATTTCACCCAA
>WHVE01001358.1:0-15836 GCA_015178995.1 Trichophaea hybrida
TTTCAGAACTGATTAGTCAATCATGTCCTTCAAAACTGTGAGAACTTAGAAATTTACTCCAATTCCCTCGTATTGGAGATGTCGTATGACCAAATATTGAAGAAGCATCATCGACACTCTCTTTTAGTTCTGCAATCTATATGTATTCTGTACAAACAGAATATGTTTCATTTTGAAAGGGGACTTTTAAGTGTATTGAATAACGATATGACTAGCGATACAGATTACTCATGATTTAATTTCTCCAAGCATGGTTGCTTGAGTACATTAGTAGAAATCGATTTGTTGGTAAAGGCAGTCAAAACTGCAATTACACTTATGGAGCTTACACACTCTAATGCACTAGAGATGTTGTGCAACCAAAAATTGTTGACACTCCATTAACACTCACTGTTAGTCCTGCATTCTACTTGTCATATTATGTAAAATTGATAAATATGATTATTACAGCATGATTTCATAAATATTCAATAAGAATATCCTGTGCAATGCGAATCAATCATGATTTCATTTCTCCAAGCGTGGTTGCCAGAGTGCCTCTGTAATAATTGATTTGTCAATAAAGGCAGTCAAAACTGCAATTATATATATGGAGTATAGACAATCTCATCCACTAGAGATCTTGTGCAACCAAAAATTGTTGACGCTCCATTGACGCTCACATTTAGTCCTGCAGTCTACGTATTTCATTATGTAACATTAATAAATATGATCATAACAGCAGTCATTCATGTTAATTCAATAAGAATAGGCTGTGCAATACCAATGAATCGTGATTCAATTTCTCCAAACTTGGTTGCTCGAGTGTATCAGTGAAGATCGATTTGTTGATATAGGCAGTCAAAACTGCAATTATACCTATTGAGCATATACAATAAGACCTGCTGGAGATATTGTGTGACCAAAAATTGTGGACACTCTATTGATGCTCACTTTTAGTGCTACAGTCTACGTATTTTATTATGCAAAATTAATAAATATGAATATAACAGCAGTCATTCATGCTTAATCAAGAAAAAATGCCATGTGATATAAATTAATTGTGATTCAATTTCCCCAAGCTTTGTTCCTCGAGTGTATCAGTAACAAATGATTTGTCGATAAAGGCAATCAAAACTGCAATTACACTTACTGAGCTCACACAATCTGACGTGCTAGAGATGTTGTGCGACCGAAAAATTGTTCATGCTCCATTGATACTCACATTTAGTCCTGCAGTCTATATGTGATATTATGTAAAATTAATTAATATGATTATAACGGCAGGCTTTAATACTTATTGATTGAAAATATACCAAGCGATACAGATTGATCGTGATTTAATTTCTTCAAGCTTTGTTGCTTGAGTGCATCAGTAAAAATTGATTTGTCAATAAAGGCAGTCAAAACTGCAACATCATTGATGGATCTCACACAATCACACACCCTAGAAATATTGTGAGACCAATAATTGTTGACGTGCCATTGATACTCGCTTTGATTCCTGGAGTCTACATGTCATGTTGTGCGATTGCAGTGTATTTGATCGTATCTGCAGGCTTTCATGTGTATTCAATGAGAATATATATTATAATTATGTATCAGCTGTTGTACTATCTGTTTCAATATGACTACATACTATGCATAATGGCACTACTATTCGACATTTGATTGAAAGATCGCGTAGCTATTGTAATATAGTTTTTTAGTGTTATACCGCTTACAACTGGCTTTAAGCAGTATAAAGTTAATGATATAAGTGTAATTTATTTATAGCACAGTTTTGTCATCCATCCGGTGGTGCCAAATATTCATAGTTTCCTTAAGGACTTTGTGAGATTGCTATCGTGTGTACAGGACCTGAACGGCAGGTTAAAAAGTTGAAGTTTCATTTGAATTGGATATGATGATGGTCTTTCAACCAAATTGGGTATGCGATCAGACCGCAATTTGTGACGCAAATACAACACCACTGATGTAAAATATATTTGGCAAATTATATATCCATTAAGTTTTTACTTTCATTCTAAAACTAAATTTACTTTATTTAATCATACTGATCGGTGGTGTATTTTGTATATCAGGTGTATTTAAAGTTCATACGTTCAGCACCATTCTTGTACATGCATAAACAATTATTTTTATCTTTTACAACCTTGTCACTGAAATCATAGAAAACTAACGATCATGAACATAGGGCAAAAGAAGTATTTGCATATGAGAGACTGTCAAAATCATCAATATGACAATCCATGACTATACAACAATCGATATCTACAGGCAACCATACTCTGTACCCATATTTTCGGCTAAATCGGACATCTGGGGTGGTTGGGGCATAGGTAATGTTTTCATATCAATGAAATGACCAAACGAAACTGCATTAGAAGATATCATACTAGCATTCGCAGATACCGCCGCCGGAACCTTTAATTCAGCAGTGCAGCATGTTCTATTGCACCCACAATAGTGATTTTCCGCATCTGCCCATCGTGGAATAGTCAATTCCTCCAGCTTCATCCACTTTGTCTGAAAGATATTCAGCTGTTCCTGTACCAATTTGTTGATTGTGCCAACTACCCAATCAGATGTATCTTCATCACTAAGGTCTGCATCATCATTGTCCTGTCCATCCTCTGAATCATCTTCATCATCTTCCTTATCCAAAGTTGCGACATCATCAACACTATCTCCAATTGCTTCCAGCACCTCTAGAAATGTCATTTTGGTTGTACCAGCTGCTGCTCTTCTTGATACAGAGTCCTGCTCTCTCTCCACTGCTGCTTCTGTTTCCGCAACCCTCTGTCTTGCTGCTGCTGTTTTACTCTGCACATATTACTCAATCCACTCCTTCGTTGCTTCTTTGCTCACAAAGGATGATTCAGGTTGGAGCTCAGCTATACCCCTCTTTTTCGAATGGAAACTGGGCCGAGCACCAAGTGCTTGGACGTATTCTGCTTCGTTACTTGCCTTGCCTTGGTTAGCTTTATGATGTTGTGTTGTTGCGCATATTGTTGATTTGCCGTATATGCCTGCTCAGAGTACAGAAAAGTTCTGTTTTGCAGTCTGAACCATATTTATTGCTCTGTGGTGTGGTTTGTGTGAACTTTGTTTGTGGAGAAGATGTTGGAAGTTGGATGGAGGTGGAAAGATGGGTCTTTATGGTTATAGTTATACTACCAAAATGATCCTATAGGCAGGTACTATGACTGCAACAGCTTGGAAAATTGCGTAACCATAATCCAACATCTGTTCAACATGGCTGCAGAAACTGTGGCACATGACACCGCTTTGGTTATAATAGCTATTACACTGAACATACAACCACCAGTTAATGTCCCAAAGGTTTCATATTCCCAGCCATTCAGCTTTATTTATTATTAACCGCCAACAATTAACAGGGTTTGAAACAGGTCAACATCCTTGCGATTCTACAGCCTTTCACAGCAGGGTCCATCGTGAAATACTACAATGCGATGATGTGTATATTCACAGTTGAAAACTAAGATTCAACTTGATATTTGCATCAATTCTTATATATTCTTCAGGTTCCTACTCTTCTCCACACTTGAATTCTTCTTTCTTCACTTGCTATATTCCCAAGTAATGGCTCAACCTCAAGCAACTGCTTTTCGCAGTCAATTGCAGAATGTATCTGTGCCAACGCCCACTTCTATATCAAATACATGTGTTCAAAGCACATTTCTATAACATCACGCCCAGAATTCTCACCGAACTGCAGCCTATATTGCAACATGAAATATGCATGAGGACGAAAAGTTGTAAATTGTATGCACAACTGGTGCCAAAAAGATCAGGGAAAACCATGCAATAGAATATAAGATACCTGATCTGCAAGAATGACGGTCAACTGATCAGATACAATTAGCTGTAATCCGTTCAGAACTATGTGAACATTTCAACCTGAGCCGAAAAGGCAACCCTCCGTGGTCTACCATGGCATGCGTCCAAACATTCTGTGAGATTGAACACTATGACTTTGTCAATTCCGGAGTTTTTGCAGACAAATTTCCTAACAAACAACCTCGGAAGTGGACAAGAGCATTCTTAAGAGCATTAGAGGATGCCACAGAGGAGTATATAATTGAAGTAACTGCTTTTCTCATTATTCAATTTTCATTACCGCAACTGAAGGTTAGTAAGTTTTCAACATGTCTGCAACCATGGCCAGGCCAGGTGGGTGTGTACAGCCTGTGCAGGCAGACATGCGCATCATGCTCACTAGGGTTAATATGGCCCAATGGGGCATATCGCGCGCTGCAATCGAATAAGCTCAGAATGTGATTGAAATGCCTCGAGCCGAGATTCAGGAAGATAAGAGACGGGGTGTTGAGTGGCCAGGCCATAAGAGTGTTAAGGTGGGCATTGAAATGCATTTATCCATGATCTATGAAAATCACGTGAATAGCTGCCTTCATTGCGAAAAAAACATGCCTCGAAATCCTGCTATCTGCTGGAGGAGCAAAGGCACAAAGCCTGGAACCACCACAGTACCAACAGTCATGGCAGCACCAGTCAAATACACCGCTCCTAGAGTATCTTCAGCCCGAGCAGCACAACTTAGTCCTGCAAGATTGCTTTATTTCATCCTGTTGAATGAATTTGCCCCACTTGAAGATTCAGAAGACCAAGACGATTCAAATTATCATGGCTTCAGTACCAATGACAGTATCAAGGATATATCAGGTATGCACTCCCCCCTCTCACACCAATGATTTCCAATGATCATTGCCAAGAGAACAACAGTGATGATGAAGATATTACAAATGAAGGAAACTAGGCAAGTGGATTTATTGGGTATACTGAATTAATTTCGATATTCAATCTATTATCTAGTTTCTCCTTTTAAAACAAACCATACAATGGTGAATATGATGGAATTGAATCAGCAAAGTAAGTTTTGATAATGCTTCTATGCTATCTCTGAGAGTGAGCATCAGCAATAACTGAATCAGGATATATCAGTATCGCAAAATATTCCCTAGTTAAATATGAATGAATGCCAGCCTTGACGAATCAATATATTGTAAATACGTGACCATACAACTAGGCTACAAGACTGAAAGTGAGCATCAACGACTTTTGATTGCACAACATTTCTGGTGCATGAGATATTGTAAATAGCATTGATTTAATTGCAGTTTTGACTGCGGTGATTGGCAAATCAATTTTTACTGATTTACTGCATCAACCTTGGAAACTGAGCTTGGAGATATACAATCACCATTCAGCTGTATCGCATGGAAGGTTCTTATTGACTATGTATGAAAGCCCACCGTTGCGATTATATCCATTGTATTCGCACAATAGGACTCATAGACTGCAGGACTAACAGATAGCATTAACAATTTTTTGGTTGCACAACATCTCCAGCTCATGAGATATTTTAAACTCTATTGATTTCATTGCAGTTTTGACTGCCTTTATTGACAAATAAATTTTTACTTAGGCACTCGAGCAACCTTTGAAACTGAGCTTGGAGAAATGAAATCACCATTAATTGGTGTCACACCGTATGTTCTTATTGAATAAACATGAAAGTCTGTCCATCAGCAAAATGTAATTCTTCCTCCCGGGGGCTACTGGAAGCACTAGGTGTGGTTGGAGTAGTTCGGAGTAGTGTGGATCCAGTGCAAGGTTTCAGAGGCTCCTGGAGTATGGGAGGGCGCTCCAGCCGCCTCCAGGAGCACAGGTGTGATATTCTGGAGCATCTGGGAGCGCCAGTGCAAGGTTCTGCAGCCTTTTAGAGGTCAAGTGTAAGGCTCTGGAATCTCCGGAAGTGCCGGTGCAAGGTTCTGGAGCCTACAAAAGTACTGGTGCTAGGTTCAGGAGCCTCCGGATGCACTGTTGAATGAATCGGGAGATCATGAATCACATGTTTGTGCTCGAGCGCAACCACCAACGTACTTGAGTAGCACTGGTATGGGGACATAGGTGCATGAAATTGTAGTTTCTATTGATATCTCACTATCTACGAAATATACAGAGTTGAACGAATACCAATAGGGAAATACAATTGGCTCGGGGAGAGATGATGGATCCCCAGTGGACTTAGACAATGATGACAAGATAGATCACCAGTGGGCATGGGGATATCAACATGGATCTCCGGTATGATCAGCAAGATATAAACATGATGGATCCCAAGCAGGCTTGAAGAGAGATGGATGAGATGGATATAGAGCGGGGTTAAGGCTGCCAAGCCTGAGAACTTGTGAGAGAGACGGTCTCACCAGCTGGTTGCTAAAAGTGAGGGCATGACAGAACATGAGTAATTGGCGCAAAATCAGGTTTGGAAGATATTCACCAACGATCACAAATCTGAAGGGAGGACTTATTTTGGGTTGTAAGGAGAGGCTGCATGTACAGTATTCTGCTGCACATATGGTACTCACATGGGAAGGAGAGTTGGTAGCTGCAACTGGCGGCAGGGTGCGAGGCCAGACAGTGTACAACTGGAATGAATGCAAGACCTGTGGGTTGAGGAATGTTATCCCACAATTGCAAAGCCGAGTGGAGGACTTGAATTTGATATGAGAAGAGTCGGTCTCTGAAGCCAGCTGCAGAGACAAGTACCACATGGTATGCAAGAGTGATCAATTGAGCCAGGACAGATCAGGGCTTACTCAAGTGGTGGCTTATGATGTTAACCGCGTGATTACTGATGATGCTCAGGGGGGAAACTTAACTCTAGAAATGCTGGAAGGGACAAGGTTGAGAGACGGGATGAGAAGGAAACAGAGAGGGGACAAGAAGAATAGAGAGAGAAGATGTATGAGTGTTTGAGAGGTGTAGAGGGATTGAGATAGATGAAAGCCCTCTGAGAGTTCGGATTTGTACACCAGAAACTTGGACTCGATTGGATAAATTGCATTTGTATTTTCATCTGATCTGTTTGATAGTCAATGGGCTAAGCCTTATAAGGCTTGGTTGGCCGAAATTGCACTTCTGATTTGGATTTGACCATCAAGTGATGGTTAGGAGATAGGCAGATAAGACGAGATAATGGGTGCAACATACTGGATCGAGACCTAGTTTTTCGTGCACTTATCCAAGCTTCAAGAGCTTTCGTTCATCTCTGGTCTCTCTGCAGCTCTCAAGTTCTCATCCATGTTCTCTCTCTTTCCTTCTAGTCATATCCAGCTTTACCAGAGTTGATTTCCTCCCCTGCGCATTGCCAGATCTTATGTGCCCTAGCTGGATCGATCACACTTGCATATCGTATGGTCCTCATCACTGCAGCTAGCTGCAGAGACCGACTCCTCTCTGTCCAAGTTAAGTTCTCTACTCAGCTTTGCAATCATAGAATGATATTTTTCAAGCCAGGTCTTGCATCAATTATACTTGCAGGCCCTCTGTCCATCGGATTCTGCAACGGACTGCAGCTACCGACTCTCCCTTCTGACTACCTCCCATGCACATGCTGTTGAAAACAGTATGTACAGCCTCTTCTCTCGACCTAAGTGAAGTCCTCCACTTGGCTTTCCAATTGTGAGTTAACATATTCCAAGTCAGATCTTGCACCAATGACTTGCATTTCGTCATGCCCTCGCTTTCAGCAACTAGTTTCGGTGACTGTTTCGCACAATGTCTCGTGCTCGGCAGCATTAATGTCTCTTCATACCCACACGAAATCTATTATTTTTTCAACTCTCTCCAAAAGCCCGCTTGAGATCCATCCTGTCCATGCCTGCTTGCGCATCATCTCATCATCTCTCTCCCAGCCTACTTGACAGTCGTCCTTCATCTGCATTGTTTTTGTTTGACGTTGTATATATTGTGGATATCAATGGAATGAAGAATTCACCTTGATTCAAGGTGGGTGCAAAACGTGAATATGGAAGCAGTGAGCATCTCAGGCGCGCCAGGGATCTCATAAGTTTGGAGCGCCAGAGGAGCGCCATGCATATCAGGAGTGCCGAGGATGACATATGTTTCAACTGTCCGAAGAGCGCTAAGAATCACCCGTACGCTGGAGATCTTGAGCGATGACCATCTGACCATCTTCGATGTATTGATCATTTTTGCAGTAGTTTTTGGTGTGCAAAAACTCAGAGGTCAGGTGCACCAAAACTTTGTAATATAGAGAACAAAACTGTCAACATTTCGAAAAAACTTGCCTAGAGTGTGCAACTTATCCAATTCTCCCACAAGACATAATAAGAAATCTACCTAACTTTGTCTCGCTCACTTGCCCAGTGAGGCCAAGTGCCAGCCGGCACATAATTCTGCAGCCTCTGGAAGCCTCACAGAAATTACACCAATGCTCCGTGAGCAATTTACATTTTGCTCATGCTGCTACAATCATATCTATTGTATTGGCACAGTAAGACATGTAGACTACAGAACTGAAAATAAGCGTCAATGGAGTGTCAACAATTTTTGATCGCACAACATCATTAGCGTGTCAGATTGTGTGACCTCCATAAATGTAATTGCAGTTTTGACTGCCTTTATCAACAAATCAATTGTTACTGATGCACTTAAGTAATCAAGTTGGGAGAAATTAATTCCCAATTAATCTCTATCGCTGGGTATATTCCCAATCAATGAGCATCAAAGAGTGCTGTTAGGATCATATTTGTCAATTTCGCAAGATAAAACACCTAGAGTGAAGAACTAACAGTGAGCATCAATAGAGCGTCCATGATGTTTGTTCGCACAGCACCATTAGCACGAGGGATTTCACAAATTTCATTCATGTTGTTGCAGTTTCAACTGCTTCCATTGATGAAACAGTTCATGATGATGTATCCATACTAGCTCTGACAGTAAGTATTAGCAATGATTAAATTGCAATATATCAGTATTGCAAGATTGGTTCTAATTGAATATGGCTCATTGCCATTCTGTATAATTGAATATAAAACCTGCACACGACCATGCATGTGGACTACAGAACTGTAAGTGTGTGTCAATGGAGGGTCAACAGATTACTGAGAATCAGGGCAGAACTTATGTTATATTTCAATATGATATTTTTTAAACATCTTTTGACAGTTTTTCGATACAAAACAGCTATTGTTAACTCTTCGAAATAACCTGTAATTGATTTGGAGTACGAACACAGTTCTCCAAGTAATGAATATATCATAATAGTATATTTTATTATATTCAATGAAAAATCAGGCAGAAAGTGTGAAATGGTATTGAACCATTAAATTTATGTTTTTATAAACAAATGTGCAATTCTTTCCATTCAACAAATACGCAAGAACCGATTTTTAGAATCTGGTGGTAGAACCCAGCAGGTTCAACCAAACCCGTTCAAGTCCGAGGATTGATCAGTTCGGTTCAAGGTTTGGAACAGGAAGTTTTTACCGGTTTGGGTTTAATCTGGTGCCAGACCCTGACTGCAGCCGGATAATCTGGAACCATTTCTAACATTATGTGGGGGTGCCTCGATTTCGAACTGGGAATAGAGAGTTGGCTTCAGGCGACTGTGCAATATGGCAATATGTATTGCAGGGATATTTTCAACTGCATCCAGTTTCGTTTGGCGCAATTACCATTTGCAAAGCACATTGATTTTGCTCTGGTGCAACTGTACAATTTGGCTGATAATGGACGCTATAGTAAGATGAAATCGGCAGAGTGGTGGTAGGAAACACAGGGGCAATTACCTGATGGTGCGACAATCGTGCCAGCAATCTTTCCCTCAGGCAAAACCTATCCCACTCATTTCTCTGCCAACAAAAGTTCCTGGCTGCTAAATATAAGGATTGGAAACTTTCAGAAAAATATTTGTCATGCAGTATCAAGGTGCACCTGTATTGTGGTGGGATTCATTCCAGTTCCACCAAAAGGTGCAACGGATAGAGACTCTTCATTGCACCATGTGATCCATACTATCTTGAAACCACATTGAGAACTCAATATCAGTGGCACTGGTTATAAGTGGGATTGGGCCAATGGTTTCAACTGTACCTGCTACTGGTTGCTAGCCGCATAGATTGGGGACTATCCGAAGATCGTGATAATCACGAAGACAGTGAGAGGCACATGTTCTGTGTGTAATGTACTGAAGGCACCTGAGTTGGGCCATGGCAATGAATTTCACCACTGGAAGCTGCTATATATGACACTCTATCAGAAGCAGCTGGTGGAGAATCAACTTCATGAATTCAAAGAGGTGCATCTGCAATCAACTTCCAATCTCTTCTGGGATTATACTTTGTGCAACCTCTATCGCCTTTGGCAACCAGATGTAGTTCACCAACTCTATTGAGAGATGATGAAAGCTCTCATCAACTGGCTGTTGGAGTACCTCACCGAGCGATGAATTAAAGCTGAATTTGATGCACAGTTCACCTCACGTCCACACAATCCGAACATGTTGCATTTTTCCAAATTCTGTGATACTCTAAACAATGGATCCTGGCATGGCAAGAAAATCCAGAAAATGCTCAGGAGTGTATCAGCAGTATGTGTTCCCCTGCTTCCCAGCAATATTGGAGGGAAAACAATCTCAGAAAGTGCATCTGATACAGAGATAATGAAAACAATTCGGACATTAATTGAATTTTCATCACCAGCCAACAAACAAACGCACTCGGATATGTCATTGAAATAGCTTGAACAAGATCTTCAATGCTTTCACCAGTTCAAACGCATCTCCACGCATCAACATGCTACTGAGGCTTGGACAAGGCGTTTAGATAACAACTTTCAAGTGCAGGCTGCAAAACTTAAAGGGGTAGTGATGGGGAAGATAGAGCAAGAGCTTGATAGGGCGATTTGTAGTATCCCAACTGTGCAGTGGAGAACATGTGAGTGGCACCTGAAAGAAGAGCAGCTGTGCGCCACAACCTGGAATGCAGAGAAGTGGGCAACAATGATGGTATGACTGGAAGCAGAGCTCTACAGAGTGTCCACAGACCTGCTTGCCAAGTTTGGCCAGTTCTTGAAAGAAGCTCAGGACCACCTGGCACTCAAGCGGCATCCCAATACTAGCCGTGGACCATCAAGCAAGTTTGCTCAAGATCTTGAACCACAATATCACACCATCTTGACTGCCATGTTCAACGCATCGCAGGTTACTGTTGCTGCAAAGTGGGAGTTTGAGTGGCCCCTGGTAGAAGCTGCAAAAGCAGCATCTCATGGGTCAGAGGAGTGCCAATGAGAGGTT
This sequence comes from Trichophaea hybrida, assembly GCA_015178995.1. Classification (NCBI taxonomy): domain Eukaryota; kingdom Fungi; phylum Ascomycota; class Pezizomycetes; order Pezizales; family Pyronemataceae; genus Trichophaea; species Trichophaea hybrida. The sequence goes on from WHVE01001358.1 coordinate 11,129, forward strand.
GGCTTGCGTCTGGGGATAGAGGTTTATGCGGCAAGGCAGGAAACTCATGCCAGTCTTTGTCACGCCATGACAGAGAAGCGCCTGAAGTATGATCAGGCATGGGAATCAAGGAAAGGTCTGAATTTATGGAAGCAGCGAACACTGCGATTCTAACACTTCGGAAAACCAAAAATTCATCTCCTCAGGCATTGCTGCCAGTTCATCACCAGGATGGGTGCTCCTGAAAGTTTGTCAAACAAGATCTCAGAACTCTTGCACTGTTCGAATGTGAAGGAACCATACTGTGCCAGCCATGGGGTCAACTGTATGCTATAGCTTCTTCAGCACAAAGATTGCTATATCATAATGGATCAAATGGAGCAGAATCTTTGGTGGCTAGCTTTATACAGATGGTACATCAAGGACAGTGCAGTAGTTCTTGACATGATGACTGGTTGAGAGACATGGCAAATGAGCAGGTGTACCTGGCAGAAAAGAATCCTTGCTGGCGAATTTGAACCTTTGATTGAACCCAGTACACCACCTTGGTGGCAATTTAAACTTTCAACTATCTGTGCTTGTTCATATTCTTTCAAGCAGATATCACTAGCTGAAGCAGCTGAAATCTTCAAAATCCCAATATTGCCATTACTTGTCAGGCCTCATCTGGGTCAGATCTGGGGCTGTGATGTGGTCAGTGCAATCTGTGGCTGCAGTAATGAGTTCAAGAAAGACGTAATCTTACAACTTCACAATCAGGAGGCTTCCTATATACCAGAATTTCATAATCCTCAGCAGATGAATCGGATCCTGCTCAACTGCAGCATTGAGGGTACGCCAGATGTTTGGACAAACATGTATCCACAGCAGGTGATATCGGTACATGTGGGGACAAACACAGAAGATGGACTGCATGGGTGCCACCCCACATTGTTCGTTCTATACTTCACCTTTTCACCACAGACCAGGACCTCGCTGTTGAGTGAGATGGTTCCAAGGACTGGTGGCCGGCTGTTGCAGCAGCACAATTATTTCCATTCATCCCTGTAAGCTACAGTTGATGAAGAATCACCACTGGAGTTGGCAATGATTGTCGGTACACATTTCCAGCATCGTTTAAGGCACCCTCAAGAAGTGAATGGGTTTGTCAGAGTGGTAAAGAAATCAACACTACATGTTATTGCCATGGAGGAAATTCAAGGGCCATGCTACTTGGTCCCAGAGATCTGGGCAGCAACAGGGATTGGTTTGGAATGGATTGGAAATAATGAAGTTTTTTATGTATTTATTTATTCATCATACAGCATGCAGCCGGCAGGCTATGGCTGGTGAGGTACAAACAAATAACCAAGAACAAGAACAACAAATGAAACCGAACAAAAGAAAAACGAAAAACCCCTGGCTAGGTAGCACCGCTCCGCAGGCCCCTATCACCCCTGCTCTAGTTACAAAGAAATTTCAAATAAATCATAGCGGTTTGTAACACGCTTTATACAATAATAAAATATCTGTCAGTCTCATTTGGCTTGGTCCTGCATATCATGTGGGTTCTCCCCCTGGAGTGTACCCTCCTCCTCCCTTCCCCATTCAAATTTCATCCTCCTCTCAACTCTCTGCTTCTCCTTCCTTTTCATCATCATTCTCTCCATCATCCCCTCCACTCTCACTCTGATGTTCCTCCACCATATCGTTGACAGTTCACTGGCCTGCAATTCAAATGTTACCCTGCCCAAGGTGTTCATCATCACGGAATTGGCCCAGGTACCATCTTCGAGGAGCTATATGTGTGTCATGCAGAAAATGTTTCAAAGGTTGCATTGCTTTGTCGGTATGAAGAAGATGCATCCAGAGATATCGAGGGTGTACAACACCAATCTCTTTCCGCATGGTGTGTCTTTCGCGTTGGTATTAAGGGCATCTCGGTACAAGATGTTCCGGTGACTGGGGACCTCCATAGCGACATGGGCAGTGAGGGGAGTCAACAGCATTGGTTGGTATTTTGTATAGGTAACTGCGGAAGTATCCATATCCAGTTTGTAGTTGGGTGACAGTGGATGCAAACTGGCAGTTGCCACTTCTGAAAATATTGTCTGGTTCGGTACGGAATGTTCCAATATTGTTCTTTCCTTTCGCGGGATGTCCCATCCACCAATCCCCCCATTCGCGCATTTTTGCTGCTCAGGTTGCCCTCTTGAGGTACGATAATGAAGTGTTATAGTAGGTAGGTGGTTTTTCCACAGTGGACTTTTTTGCCAACTTATCGGCAAGTTCGTTTCAGGTACAGCTGTATGGCCCGGAACCCATAGTACTGTGATAGTAGTTGTGAGTGTATGGAGGTTATTGGCGATGTTGGAGAGTGCCAGGGAAGTGGACTGTCCAGGGGCGGGTTTGAGAGTATTGAGATGTCATATGGCAGCTTGATTGTCTGTGAAAATCCATATATGTCTTTTGGTGAGGGTATTACGTTGACAGATCTGAAAGCATTTCTGTGCAGCTATAAGAATACCAAGTAATTCAGCATCATGAACTTCCTGTTCATGGCCCATTGGATAGGTTGCTTCAATGACATCTTCTCCTGTCATTTCAACTACTCTTCCTACGCCAATGTTTTCAGTCAACATAGATCCATCTGAATAACAAACAATATTGCGGTCATCTTGTTTCAACATTGCATACTGGGCTTCGTAGGCTTTGGCTTCCTCTTCTTTGAACAAGGATTATTTGTGTTTTGACTCTACTTTCAATCCATGGTGGACAGGCTGTGGTTGAATAGGTTTCAATCTCCGAGCTGTTGGAAATACATGGACTGAGGGTTGATAGGTTTGGATAAGACGTGTTTCAAATTTGTGGTTATTTTGTTGCATACTGTCCCATGAAATCCAGGGTCCGGTTGTGTTACTAGACTCTGGGGTGTCATGAAATGGAGGGAAGTCAATGGACAACGTTGTCGGATTGGATGCATTTCGGGAAACGTAAGTATTCGAATTGCATATTTTCTTCGCATGTGATTAAGTCGAACAGCTACTGGTGGCAGGGCTGCTTCATTGTGTAGCGCTATTGTTGGGATGTGGGAAGGCTCCAAGGATGCACCGAAGTGCCATATTTTGAACTGTTTCAAATTTCTGTTGATATGTTGCTTGGCCCATCCACCAGACTTCGGTTGCGAAGTCGCACACAGGTACAACACACACAGTGTATAATTGGCGGACTGCACTGGGGGTGAGTCCTGATTCTGTATTGGCTAGTGATTTGAGGCCTCCAAGGGCTCTTTTGCCGCTTGCAGCCTTCAGCATGACATGGTGTTTGAAGTTGATTTTTCTGACAACCCAAATACCAATCCACCTTATCACATCTGGGCCCATGCCTTTTGTGCCGGGGGAATGGTAGTGCCATTGGGTCGGGTTATCTTTTCGTCATCGGAGGTATCACCATTTCGTTTATTGTGGAAGTGCATCATGTCTGACTTTGAGTCATCAAATCGTACCGCATTGTTTTCTCCCCATTTGAAAGCTGTCCGTGCAGCCGCCTTGAGCATCTTGCATTTTAGGCTTTTGATTTGCTTTGAACAACAATTGCAACATCATCAATATAGCTTGGAGTCCAGGCGCTGGAGTAATGGGTAGTGAGTTCGTAGAAGAGAGGACTGAGATAGAGGAGGAAGAGAATTGGAGATGCAGGCGATCCCTGAGGGATTCCTGTCCGGACGGGGCTGAGGTCTTTCTTTTGTCCATCAAATGCCAGTACTGTTGTACGGTCGGATAGGAAGTGGTCGACCCATAATTGAATAGCAGTCGGGTAGCCCAGTTGTCTAGAGTTTGGAGGAGACAGTCTTTGGATACATTGTCGAATGCGCCACTCACATCTATAATGAGGGCAGTGGTGATTTCCTTTGCATTTTTCCTTGTTCAATTTCATGTGTAAGTGCCATTGCAGCATCTTAGCAGAGCGTTGTCTTCCTCCTCCTATTTGATCATTGTGTAGCAGGTTGTATTTTTCAGCCATGTATGCAATTCGGTTTGCCATCAACTTTTGAGGATCTCCCAAGGCAATTGAGAAGGGCAACAGGTTGGTAGGCCTAGGTATTAAATAATCAGGGTTTCCAGGTTTGGGTATAATCACAGTCATTGCTTGTCGCCAACAGGTAGGGTATATCCAGTGGTTCCAAGTATGCAAAGAGACTGTTGAATTGTTCGGTGGCTGCTAGGTATGCTGCCGAGGCAGTAAAAGGGGAGCCCATCGGGTCCCGGGGCTTTACGTGGTGCAGAGATAAAAATTGCTTGTTTGATTCTGTTGGGATAAATGTAACCCATGGCAGAGTTGGTCGATTGGTGATATCAGTTGGGGGGGTGCTACTGGTGGGGGTGGGAACATGGTAGAACGGAATAATACTTCCTTTTCTTCAAAAGTTACAGCTGTTGTGTTGAGAGAATGACAGGGGTGGTGTCCGTTGGGTTTTTCTGGGTTTGGTATAAACGGAGGGTGGTAAATATCTCTGTGCCTTCTGCATTTGCTAAAAATTCAATCCACATTGTTGTCTTGGAGGTGCGGATATCCCGGAAACGTTGTTTTCGAACAGCTTTGAAATTGATGTGATCACTTTCAAGGCCGGTTGGTCTTCCACTGCGTCTGGGCATGGTTCATCTGTATTCAGGAGATTTTGAGTTGGGGTGTCCACCAGCGTTTTGAATGTGTTGTAAGTTGGAGAACTGGGGTAGATTCCTTGACTGCA
>WHVE01001359.1:0-15827 GCA_015178995.1 Trichophaea hybrida
ACTGTGTAACAAATGCTGGTAGTTGTTCCTGATATTCTCGTATCCCCAGGTTTAAGTTTGCCATTGTTTTAATTGTTCCTGATTTGATAGGCCTCCCATTAATTTCTTCCAATTCCCATAATTCTTATAATTCTTTTTCTTCCTACTGGTAATGGCAAACACAATCTTTGGGAATGAATGCAATTCCTGTGGCTGTACAGTTGATAATTATATGTATATTGACTGTTTTGTCTCCAATTTTGAGTGAACATTTCACAACATGTGACTTGCTTTCCATCCAACATTTTTTAATTTCCACACTAGTAATTGAAAACTGTGAAATTTTAAAACTTGATATGACATTTGTTGACAAAGAAGATTCATATCTCGTTCAATGGCCATTGTTATTGCACTGGTTCAAACTTTTCCCAATTCTACTTTCTGTTACTTTCATGGTTCTTGATTTTGATTTTCTTTAAATGGATTGATTTCTACTTGTCCTGATGCTTCTTTCAACTTCCTTGGACAACTTGCTGTAAAGTGTCCTGAATCTCTGCAATAAATACATAATCCCCATTCCTTCAATTCTTTCATTCCTCCAGTGTCATTTTCTTTCCCTTGATTGCAGAAAGATTCCTGGGTATGGGACCATTGTTACCTGCCACTGTCACTACTGGAACTGCCTCTGGAGCAGATATGGTATTGCTAACAGTTTCAGGTTTCTTTGACCCTCCAGTCCATCTTCCTGACTATCTCTCTACAGCTCTGGCCCAAATTTGAAGTTTCCACTTTGAGCATACCTTGACAAATTAACTGAAGTTTGATAGGATATCTCAGTGTTGTAGTTAGTAATGTAATTCTTCAAACGAGCCTTGTTGAAGTACTTTGAGTGATACTGCTTGATTCCACTCGACATCAGGTATCCAGTACTAGAATTCTATATAGTATTGTACGAATTTGCAGAATGTTTGTTTGTGTTGTAGAAGTTCTTGATTTGCAGTGGTTTATATATCTTGATCTCCAAAAGATAACTGCAACGGATTCTGGTCTTTCTCCGGTGATTCTAGCTTGAGGTCTCGAGTTTTTCTATCAATATATGATTGAATTTAATTTAAAGCTATACGTTCCAATGAATAGACTGCGTATCGTATCTTTGATTACTGGTTGAACAATCTCCCTGGTGCTTGTGCAATTTTCACGACTTGTTGTGCCATCTATTCTCGAAGTGCCCTTGGATCTGTTTCTGAAAAATGGAGACTTTTACCACCCTTATACCCCCTATTTCCACCATTGCCACCTGTTTCTGTCAATACCCATATCATGTCCACTTGTATCAGATTTATCCTTCTGTCTTTCCCCACAACTAATAATTGATCTTGGATGTCTTTCAGCTCTTTCTATAATGCTATCATTTCAATAGATTGTTTCAGTGTTGATTGGTCTTTCAGCTCCAGAACTTTCTGTTGCAAGTCTCCATGCATGTATAGTGCTTCTCTTGCTTCCAGTTCCTTATTTATTATTTAGCTCAGGTTTAATTCCAGCTGTGTTCTAGATTTCTTGATTCCCAGGGATTTGATTTGTTCCACTTAGTTGATGACTTCAGTATTCTTTGAACATATAGAAGAGGTTACAGTTGGTTCAATAATTCTCGTTGCATTGTCTGCGAAGATTCCTAGTTCACCTGGAGATATACTCAATGATTACCTACATTTTGCCAGGTGACTGCACGGTTCAGATAATATCCCTCATAGTGTACAGTCTATCTGTGGACATCTTGGGCTAGTTCAAAAGGTGATTGGTACAAATATTTGTAAATTCAACAGCTGTAGATATGGTCTATCTCAAGGCACTTGTCAGAGATATGTCTTCAGGTATTACTATTCCAGTATATCCAGCAGTTGTTGTCACAAGAGGTTCCACACCGGATGAAGTTTTTCGGAGTCTAATATATTAATGCCTATTGGCAAATGTTTGTAGTCTTTCTGGTGATGGAAGTATTCTGCTAGCGTTAATTTGAAATAGAAGCATTTATTTTCTAAGTAACACTCTTTGATTTCTTTGATGTTGTCATGGATATCTGTTTTGGCAAAATATACTTCTGCAAATAAAAGAGTATATTTACCTGATGATTGGCCAAATATGAGTGCATAGGAGACTCGAGATCGATGATCCAGAGTGAACAGTGAATGAAATTTCTTTCCTCAATGCAATCTAACAAGGTATCAAAATCTTCTATACTGCAGTCAAAGGTTAAGTATACAATCCACTTCTGTAGTAATCAGCAATTACAGTAGATTGTTGTATTGGGGGTGATTGTTGTCTAGGTCTTCTTCGGTTTCTGAACAATAACAGGAATTGACACATTTGCAAATTCTCTCATTCTCACTCATATTGTAAACTTCGAAGTAGCACTGATCACCACATATATTTGGATTCATAGGTCTTCGGTACATCTGCCAAATGTAATTCTTGCTCCCAGAGGCTCCCAGAGATGCGGGGAGTGGTTGGTGTAGTTTGGAGTAATTTGGAGTAAGTGCATGGTTTCAGAGGCTCCTGGCGTATGGGAGGGCGCTGAAGGAGCCACCAGGAGCGCAAGTATAAGGATCTGGAGCCTCCGGGAGCGCCGGTGTAAGGTTCTGGAGTCTCACGGAGTGCTGGTATAAGGTTCTGTGGTCTCCAAAACTACTGGAGCAAGATTCTGGAGCATCTAGGAGCGCCGGAGCAAAGTTTTGGAGCCTCTGGATGCGCTGGAGCAGGGTTTTGGAGCCTTCAGGAGGGACTGTATAAGGTTCTGGAGCGTGCGGAATCGCCGTACCAAGGTGCTGGAACCTCCAGAAGCGCTAGTATAAGGTTCTGGAGCCTTTGGGAGTGCGGACACATAATTCTGGGGCCTCCTGGAGCGATGGTACACGATTCTGGAGCATCGGCATCATGAAAAATATACATGTGAACCAGCGCAACCACCAATGTGCTTGAGTAGATCCGGTATGGGGACATAAGTACTTGATATTGTAGTTTCTATTGATATCTACAGTATATACATGGTTGGACGAATACATAAGGGGAGACAAGAGACAGAGAGATAACAGGATGGTTCTCCACCTGGCTTGGGGAGAAACGAAAACACAGGAGAGAGATGGCTTTCCAGTGAGCTTGGAGAGAGATAAACATAATGGATATCTAGCAGGTTTGGAGAATAATGACAAAACGGATCGCAAACGGGCCGGAAGACAAATAGACCATGATCTGGAGATGGACATGATGGATTTCGAATGGGCTTGGTGACCGATTGAGGCTGCAGAGGTCATTGAGATGATTGCTGAAACTGGTTTCTGAAAGAGAGGGCAAGACAGAACACAAGTAATTGGTGCGTGATCTGCCTTGGAAGATCTTAACCAACAATTGCAAAGCCAAGTAGAGGACTGAACTAGGGTAGAGATAAGAGGCTGCATGAACGGTACTCAGCTGCATATACGGTGCTCAGCAGCAAGTGCCTGGGAAGAAGAGTTGGGAGCTACAGCCAGCTGCTAAGGGTGAGCGCCAGATGGAGTACGAGTGTAATTATTGCAAGACCTGGCTTGAGAGATGTTGTCCCACAATCACGAAGCTGAGTGGAAGACTTAACTTGGTTAAGATGGTCAGTCTCTGAAGCTGCCTGTAGAGAAGTGGATCATACCGTGTACAGGAGTGATTGATAGAGTGAGTATAGCTGAGAACTGGCTCATGATGTTAACCACCTAATCACTGGGCATGCTTAAATAGGGAATTTAACTCTAGAAAAGCTGGATGAGATGAGGTCGAGAGAGGAGATAGACAAGAAGGAAATGGAGAGAAGATGGATAAGAGTTTGAAAGCTTCAGAAAGACAGAAAATGGATGAAAGCCCTGTGGGAGTTTGCATTCATATGTAACAAACTAGGACTCAACTCAGTAAGTTGCATTTGTATTCTCATCTAATCTAATTGATATTCAATCGGCTGAGCTTTATAAGGTTTGGGTGGCCGAGAGTACACCTCGAATATAGATATGACCTGCAAGTTTGGGTATGGAGATATGGCTTGGAAGGCAGATGATACAAGTTGCCATGTTCAACATACAGGATCGAGACATAGTATTCACGTACGAATCTAAGCTTCCAGAGCTTTCGTCCGTCTCTGGTCTCTCTGTTGCTCCTACGTTCTCATCCATCTTCTCTCTCTTTCCTTCTAGTCACATCCAGCTTTACCAGAGTTAATGCCCTTCCCTGTGTATTGCCAGTCAGTTAACATCATAAGACAGCTCTCATCTGCCCTGGCTTGATCAATTGCTCTTGTATACCATGTAGTCCTCATCACTGCAGCCAGCATCAGAAACCAACTTCTCTCAATACATGTTACGTCCTCTACTTGGCTTTGCGATTATGGAATAACATCTCTCAAGCCATGTTTTGCATCAATTTCACTCGCACTGCATCTTGCTTTTTCACTCTGTCTGGCCCTTACACTCGGCAGCTAGGTGCAGCTATCAACTCTCCCATCTGACTTCCTGCTATCCACTTGCTGCCGAGTACCATTCGTGTGCAGCCTCTACATTCAACCCAAGTTATGTTCTCTACCTGGCTTCTCCATTATAGATTAACATTTTCAAAGCCAGATCTCGCATCACTTTCAACAACCAGCACAGACATTGTCTCTCTCCAAGTCTGCTTGAAATTCATTTTGTCCATAAAGCTCGCTCAAGACCTATTTCTCCCATTTCTTTCCAAGCCCACTGGTATGCAATTCTCATCTATCTCTCTCCAGGCGACTTGAAAGCGATGTTTTATCTGTTTTGTTTTTGTAAAACTGTGTATATGTAGCAGATAGATATCAGAAGAATCAAGATATCGCCCTAATCCAAGGCCTGTGCAAATGAGAATTCAGCAGCGCCGAGCATCTCGGTAGTGTCAGAAATCTCAAGAGCGTAGAGAATGACAGAAGTTTTGAGATTCAAAAGCACTGAAAATATCAAGAGTGTTGGAAATTATTGGCGTGTCAAGAATCTCAGGAGCACCGAGGATTTTCAGGAGCGCCAAGGACTGTCAGGTGTGCCGAAGATTTTATAAGTTTGAGGATCAGGAACACTGAGAATCTCAGGAGTGCCAGGGAATTTCGGAGTATTGGGGATATCAGGAGCACCGAGGATATGACAAGTCCCAAGGTCTTTCAGGAGCACTGAAGATTTCAAAAGTTCGAGAATCAGGAGCGCTGAAAATGTCAGGAGTGCTGGGGATTTCAGGAGTGTGAAGAATCTCAAAAGCGCCGAGAATGTCAAAAGCACCAACAATGTTCAAGAGCGCCAAGTATCTCAGAAGCGCCAAGGATGTCAGAAGCAGCAACAATTTTCAGGAATGTCAAGGATATCAGTATATCAGGATATCAGTAGCGTCGAGCATTCTTGCAGTAGTTTTCAGTGCACTGAAACTCCGGGTTCAGGAGCACCTAAACCTTGTAAAATAGAGAACAAAACTTTTAAAATTTCAAAAGAACTTAGCTAGAGCTCCAAGAGAGTTCGCAGCATTTCAAATTCTCTGTAAAGACTCCAAGATTTATCTACCTGACTTTGCCTCACTCATTTGCCCAACAAGGCCAAGCATGCCAGCCAGAACTTGATTCTTGAGCCACTGGAACCCAGGTGCAAAAACCAGGAAGGTTCAAAACAAGATCTATTTCTCCCAGTTCACGAGAATTCACACTTTAGGCTGTTTTTCTAGAAGGCACCAAGAATAACTTGCCCATGCTCAGGTAGTTTCTGGGAGGGTTAGTGAGAGCTCCAGGAGGGTCCGAAACGATGCTCATTTCTCCTGGAGGTTACTGCAATACATTTCCATACTCTGGGAGTCCCCTGGAGGTTTGGTGAAAGCTCCAAAAGGGCCCAAAATTACGCATATGTCTCTCATGTGCTCCCGGAGTATCTTTCCATTCTCCGGGAGTCTCCAGAAAATTTGGTCCGAGCTTTGGGTGGGACCGAAACAGTACCATTTCTCCCATGGGCCCTCGGAGTACCATCACATGCTCCGGAAGCCTCTCGGAGATTACACCAATGCTCCAGGAGTATTTTACATTTTACTGATGTAGGTCGATAGGCAAGGTAAATAGATGTGTCTTCAATAGAAGTAGATAACCAATCTGTTTTCAAAATTGCTTATGGATTTGAAAACAACACAAAAATTACTTCAAATGCAGTGGCAGTAATAACTGCCTGAATGATAGGGATATCAATACATAAAAATATAACCTGTAGAATCGATTGTAGACTTCTTCTTCTGTCAAGATTTCAAGGCTCGGAGTTCTAGGGGTTACAAAAACTCAACCAAGACTTGGAATTGCATGTATTGCAAACAAGCCAAAAGACTTGAAATTCAGAATCACACAGGTGAACAAGGGTTGGTGCCAAAGCTATTGATTGTTTTGTGGACTAGGGAATAAGTGAAGATCAAACCAATCCTCCACTAAATCCTCCTCCTATATACAATAAACTTGACTGTTGTTACCTTAACTCACTTGTTTAATATACATCCAAACATTACCAAACTTTACCAAACTTTGTACAATATCTTTACAACTATCATGCTTGAGCCACTGTTATACCTTTGGCATCTTTTTATTATCTTTGGGAATTATCCATAACCTCTGTCATTTCTCTCAAAACCTGTTTCCTTAGTCGAAAACTTGTTTGTTGGTCCCTCAATGCAAGAATCCTGTAATTCTTGAAAACAAATGTAATTAACCGGTATCAATCTTTATTTGATCACCAATCTTCACTGTACACAACCATGATACTCTGAGTTCTATGGTTTATAAAAACTGAAATTCAAAATTGCAAGTATTGCAAACTACATAAGTAACTCGAAATCTGAAATCACAGATGTGAACAGAGATTGATATGAAAGATATTCATTGTTTTGAAGACTAGCCAATCAGTCAAAAGCAAACCAATCCTCCACTAAATTCCCTGCTGTATATTCAATAAATGCGACCATCATCACCTTAACTCACTTGTTCAATATATATCAAACTATTATGAAACTTTGTATCCCTCCTGTATAACTGCCACACTCACACTACATCTTATACCATCCACGTCTTGCCATAGTCTTCTGCAATCATCTATGATGTGATTACTCTCCCTCAAAATCTGTTTCCTTGGTCGGAAACCTGTTTGATATTTTTCATCAGCAAAGTGTATTGTCCGCTCCCGGAAGCCCTGGGACCCTCCGGAGGTTTCGGAGGTTGATTTTGAATCATGCGCTCTGCAGAGCCTCTGGGAGCCTCTGGGAGCCTTTGGGAGGACTGGTGCAAGGTTCTGGAGCATCCAAGAATACTGGTGTAAGGTTCAAGACCCTCCAGAAGCGCCAGTGCATCGTTCTGTAGCATCCAGGGGCACCGGTGTAAGGTTTGGGAGCCTCCAGGAGAACTGGTAAATGATTCTGAAGTACATGAGAAACTTGTTTGTACTTGAGCGCAACCACCACATGCTAGAGTGGCACTAGTATTGGAATATAAGTGCTTAACATTATAATTTCTATTGATATCAAACTGTCTATACTAAAAATACACTTGGACTAATACACAGGGGGACATGAAATGGGCTTGGAGAGAGATGACATTATGAATCTCCAGTGTGCATGGAGGGATATGACGAGATCGATTTCAAGTAGACATGGAGAGATTAACAACACAGATCGCCAGTGGGATTGGAGAGAGATGGACATGATAGATTTCGAGTGGACTTGGAGGTAGTTGAAAGAGAGATGGACGAGATGGACATAGAGTGGGATTATGGTGGCCAAGCACAAGTGAGTGTGAGAGTGACAGACTCTGAAGCAGTTGCGGTAAGTGAGGGTATTACACAACACGAATAATTGGTGTGAGATCTAGCTTGGGAGATGTTAATGAAGTATCACAAAGCCAAGAGGAGAACTTCACTTGGGTAGAGGGCAGAGGATATACGCATCATGCTTGACTGCACATATGGTGTTCGTTCGGGAGAGAAAGAGTGGGTAGCTGCCATCGCCTGTACAACGCGAGGCCAGGTGAGCGAGGGCGTGACGGAGTGGGAGTACAATTGGTGCAAGTCCTGTAGCTTGACAGATGTTATCCCATGATCGCAAAGCCAAGTGGAGAACTTACCATTGCCAGGAGAGCAGTTGGTTTCTGAAGCCGGCTACAGATAGGAGTTCCACGGTGTAAGAGAGTAGTAGATCGAGCTGGGACAGATGATGTTAACCACCTGAAGACTGGCCATACTCAGGGGGGAACTTAACTCTTGAAAACCTGGATGGGATGAGGTTGAGAGAGGGGATAAGAAGGAAAGAAGGAGATTTTGAGAGCAGCAGAGAGGCAGAGATGGACCTGAGAGTTCGGATTTGTATGCGAGAAACTAGGACTTGATGTGGTAAGTTGCATTCGTATTCTCGTCTAATCTGTTTAATTGTCAATGGACTAGGCCTTGACAGGCTTGGTTGGCCGAGATTGCACCTCCGATTTGGATTCCACCTGCGAGTTTGGGTTAGAAGATATGGCATGCCAAGCAGATTAAACGAGTTGACGGGTGCAACTTACCTGTCCAAGATTTACTTTTTCACATACAAATCCAAGCGCTCAAATCTTTCTTCCATCTGTGGTCCCTCTGCAGCTCTCCAGCTTTCATCCATCTTCTCCATCTGTACATCCAGTCGCATTCAGCTTTACCAGAGTTAATGGTCTCCTCTGCGGATTGCCAGCCCAGCCAGCTCGCATTTATACTGACTCGATCGATCTCTTTCGCATACTGTATGGTAGTTGTCTCTGCAGCACCCTGCACAGGGAGACTGCACTCTATCCAAGTTATCTTCTTTATGCAGGTTTGCGATTGTTGGATAACATCACCCAAGCCAGGTCATGCATAAATTACACTCGCACACCGTCTTGCCCTCGCTCTCTCAAGCCAGGTGCAACTACCAACTCTCTCTTCATACATCAATCACACTCGCACATCACCTGGCCCTCGCTCTGTTCCGCCCGCTGCAGCTATTGACTCACCCATATGACTACCTATCATGCATTTACTGCCATGCACCGTATATGCAGCGTCTTCTCCCTAGCTATCTTAAGTTCTCCACTTGGCTTCTCCATGTCTGCTTGCCCATCATCACATTATCTCTCTCCGAGCCAGCTTGAAAGTTGTCTCTCATCTTCCTTGTGTTTGTCCAACACCGTATATATCATATATATCAATAGAATAACGATTTCACCTTCATCAAAAGCCTGTGCAAACCTAAATGCAGAAACTCCACTGAGGGCTGGACATGCCAGAAGCACCGAGCATCTCATGAGCATCTTACAACCGTTGAGCATCTCAGGAGCACCTGGGATCTCACAACAGTTGAGCATCTCAGGAGAGTCTGAGATCACAAACACATTGAGCATCTCAGGAGCACCTGAGATCTCAAGAGCATTGAACATCCCAGGAGCACCTGAGATCTCAAGAGTATTGAGCATCTCAGGAACACCTGAGCTCCGATGAGCATTGAGCATCTCCGGAGCACCTGAGATCTCAAGAGCATTGAGCATCTCCGGAGCACCTGAGATCTCAAGAGCACTGAGCATCCCCGGAGCACCTGAGATGTCAAGAGCATTGAGCATCTCCAGAGCACCTGAGATCTCAAGAGCATTCAGCATCACAGGAGCACCTGGTATCTGAGGAGTATTGGGCATCTCAGGAGCACCCTGGATCTTAGGAGAAGTGTTGGCAATGAACTGCAGCAGTTCGTGAGAATTGCCAAACTGGTTTGATTCATTCAAACTGAATCCTTGCCAAGATTTTCGCTCAAACCCCACCAAATTCTCGCCCGAATTTCAAATGAAAATAAGTATGCGGGTTCTGGCTTGATCGGCTTGAAATTTTTTTTATCTTGTAGGTAACTTCATGCGCTACAAGACAAAAAAAAATTCAAGCCAATCGAACAAGAACTCGCTTACTTCTTTTCGTTCGAAATTCAATGGTTTGCGAACTACTGTGAGGTGAACCAGCAGCAAATCTCAGATCAAACTCGAATCCAATCCCTGCTCAGTTTGTTGCAAACACTACTTAAGAGTATTGAACATCTGAGGTGCACCTGAGATCTTGAGCATCTCAGGACCAGCCAGGATCTCAGGAGCATTGAATATCTCAGGAGCACCTGGAATTTCAGAAGCATTCAGCACCTCAGGAGCACCTGAGATCTCACGAGTGCCATGGATCTCAGAAGCACCAGGGATCTCATAAGTCTGGAGCATCACAGGAGTGCCGGACATCTCCGGAGCCCCAATGACATAATAACTGTCCTGATACTCAGGAGAGCGGAGTACATCAGCAAAGTCAATCGTCCGGTCCTGGAAGCCCCAGGACCCTCCAGAGGTTGCGGAGGTTGATTTTGAATGACGCACTCTGCAGACCCTCCGGGAGTCCTCCGGCACCGGTGAATGCAGCCTCAGCACACTCCCTTGTTCTCCCGGAGGCCTTGAAGCTGCTCTGGGAGATTCCTGTATCCCAAAAGTGTACTCCGTAGCCACTTCTGATGCCTCTAAGGGTGCTCCGGGAGATTCCTGTATCGCAATAGTGTACTCCGTAACCACTTGTGATGCCACTAAGGGTGCTCCGGGAGATTCCCGAAGCGCAGCAAAGTCCTCCGTGGCTGCTTCTGAGCTCTCTGTGGAGCTCCGGTACGTTCTAGGATCCTTCAGGAGCACCTGGATCTATTTCTTCATTTCCAGATGGAATCATGGTGTGTCACCCATTTTCAGATGCGCCTGTAGCATCGCATACATCTTTGGCATTCATCTACTGCAGCCTGCCGCTATCAACTAAAACAACATATATCCACACTGCGCCCCAGCAGCACCTCGACACGACCTTGACAAAAGAAACACAACCCCCGGGAAACACAACCCCCGAGAAACACAACCCCCAAGAAACGGACTCTCACTTGAACACAGCTGCCAGGTCCTCCGTTTCCTCCCCTGCTGCATGTGGTGCTACATAACGGGTCGAGTGCTCGGCAGAGCTTGCAATTCTTGTGTCCATATAGCTGCCCATATGCTCAATGATGGCCGCCTGGCGACCAGGACCAATGGAATTCCAGTGTCTCCGGCATCTATCGTACAAGGCTATATCAAACGTTAGTAGCCGTTAATTATAGGATCGAGGGGGTGCACTGACGGCTGAATATCTCCCTGCGGAAGTCCTGAGAGGGTTCGCTCTTCGTTCATTTCTCTTAGTCCCTCAAGGCGCAGTTGAGTGCGGTCGCAGCCAAGCAAATCAATTGGGGAGTGACTCGCTTGTCCCAAAATTTGTTGCAATGCTCTTGTCTGCCAAGGTAGGTGTTGGAAGCGAAGAAGTGAGCAAAGATCAGCGCGGCGGGCTCGCTTCTCACAAACCACCGGACTTCCTTCGTACTGTTCGGGAGATCATCTCATTTTCCAATCCAAGAGTCATCATTCAGCAAAGCGGCAACCTGCTGTAGACATAGAAGCTTCTCTTCTATCTTCAACGAGTACAGTGAAGTCACCATAAGCCTCGCTGTAGCGACTAGTCGACCCCGCATACCACTGATTTTCCCCCGCAACTGTATTGCATTGATCATTAGTATTATCAAACTTTGAAACCCGGGGAATACTTCGGAAACTCACAATTCCACGTGTCAGGGCATCAATGTGCTCACTGGGTCCACCGGGGTGCTCCCACACGTGTTGCATGCCGTTGAGTGCGCCAACAGCTCTCTGTTGGACGGTCATGGCGTCAAGGGCTTCATCCCATGCTTTATCACAAATGTCCAATTCGTCCTCTTGAGAGGCCGGCCAGGGGTTTTCAGTATACAGAACAGATTTCAAGAAGTTCTTTGCTAAATCGAAAGCTGCTTTGTTATGGAGTGGCACCTTGCTATCCTTGTTGCTCTTCGTCCCCGACGCACCTTCAATAGGTGGAGGGGCAGCTAAGAATCCCAACTCCTTGCAGGCCGCCGTCTGGCATGGTTCACTGGAACGAGGAACGTCGTATCTTGGCTAGGAGATCGAGGCGGAGTGCCTTGAGGTGATTGTGAGCACGTCGACAACCGAGAACGGTCTCCATTGGTGCTCCCCAGGATTGATTTGGATTTCGTTCTTTGGAGTCGGTCAGTTGCCTGGACGGTATCTGAGCGAGCCCTGTTCGGGCCTTTTGAGCCTGTGTTGCGACTGTGTCTATTCCGTTCATGAGTTGACAGTAGCTCGTCATCATCATAGTCCGAACCAGTGGTGGGATAGTCGTCCTGCTCTCGGTGTTCATCATCGTCTTCTTCGACATCGTCCAGTTCCTTCCGGTGGCCCTGAAGGTTAGCTTGATACAAATTAGGGATTCATCTGGCCTTACATGTCTGGGAATGCGTAGAGAACCTTTTTGACTGGCCGTCCTTGCTGAGCGCTCAAAATCTCGCTCTTGAGAAGCGGTAAAGTTAGGACGTTGCGAGGCCATAGGTGATGAGAATATATCCAAATGTGATTTGAGAAGAAGAGGTCCGAATAAAGCTCAGATGCACCTGGAGAACCTCTTTTTTCTTATAGGAAACTGAAGGTGACACAGTGGTTCGCATCGAAGGGACAACCTGTTCATTCCCACTGAAGTTGAGGAGCACCTGAGCTGCTAATCCGTACAATGAGTTCAGGGATCTGTTAGTGAGACGAATGGGTATTCGGGCTTCAGGACTGCTTACCATTGTGAGGTGGCTAGATTCAGACTCAGACGTGGTTGAGCTAGATGCAAAAGCCCATGCTCTGCATCAGAGTTTTGGGGAGTGCCTGAGCTGCTGATATCTGCTATGTCGCCTGTTATCATAGCCAACCAACCACACGGATTGGTCTGGATACGCGAGAGCTACCGGTGTTCTTACCGTTGGGATACCGGTGCTTCGCATTCCGTTTTGGCTTCAAAATTGCCCCAGGAAATCTCTGCCTTCAATGGACCTCGAATGTGTCCAATACCCTGCCATAAGAGTAGCTGCACTCGAACGATTGACGCTTTTGTCTTCGTTTTTGTTGAACGTTAAGCACTGGGTTGTGTGGTGCCGTGCTCAATAGCTCGACATGTTCGAGCACAAGCAGCACAAAGTCGGCAGGCTCGGTTCGACTAACCAGAGCTCTAATAGGCGAACCGGAATGAATCATCTTAGTTAGCGGTCGATAGTCCTCTCTATCAATCTGCAGGAAGTGCTGCTTCAGGATCCCGCTGCCGCCATAATCGTGCTGGGCAAAGTCGCATTGCGTGTCGTGGGACAGCATCGGAATCCGAGATGCACCCCTTGGGCAGTTTCCGTTGCTCAAAATTGGGAACCCGCAGTGATCGAACTTATGCAGTACTGCGCCGCAGCTATATGGAATCTCAAGCTGAATGCACATAGTATCTTCTGTAGTGTGAATCGTGTCTATCCAGATACAGTCAGTTCACCTGCAGACAAGATCCGGTGGGGGAAAGCGTTCACCGAATGGTAGATAGAATAGGGGGTTTTGGTCCAGGTGGAGCTGTGATGATTCGAATGGCAGGCAGGCGGGTTAAGCTGTAGGTGTGCAGAGATGATAAAAAGGGGCGAGATGGAATGGAGCAGAAGGGACAAAAACATCATGTTATGTTGGCGGTTGCAAGGGGGATGCTCCAGGGCGCACCTAACTCCCATTCAGAAAAATTGAGTGACTATCAGCTGGTATGATGTCGAACCTAAGCATCTATTCTCACTTGATCTTTGCATACTCTGGAAGCTTTGAGCTGGAGCTCAGTCTGTCGCAAAAGCTTGGGCGGGCCGAGCGCACATATGAATCATTGCTAGTACCGCTTTGGAAGCTGAAAGCGTCGGCAGAGCTTAGTCTCGGTTTGTGGTAGATGCACCGGGGATAGCGTGGGACATTAGGATCGAATGTATTGCTATTTCGAGTACGATCCGAACCGCCTTCGCTTTCTATTGCTGGTTTTGGGCAAGCAAGTTTCACCTGACAGCTCGACCACTCCCTCGACCACCACCATAAGTAATTCTTCACAACTGCATTCTGTTTCTCACGTGATATCAAGTGGATATACCTTAACCCAAAGCCATCGATTCTCTAACATCTAGACCTAGTGACACATGAGAGATAATAGAGATACAGAAAATCTAGCCCATTTTGAAGAAGAAACCCAGTAAATACCCCCACCCGAACTCCGTACAACCACAAAGAATACTCCCAGATGCACCCCAGCAAATCAAAAAAACATTCTAAACGATCCATCAATGAAATTCCAAACTCAAGCGCACCTAGAAACACCCGAGCAGCCATTCCGATTGTGACAACATCCCAGCCTGAATGGCAGTTTCCTCAATGCATGTTTTGATAACGTTGTAGACGTCCTCCTTGCTTATCATCGGACGATTCATCAGTCCATGCAAAACACGTAGCTGAGTAGTACCATTGACCATATGGAGCGCAGTCACTCTATCATTGAAGCCATTTGGACCCGTGTTGACAAGCCAGGTGTGAGGCTTACGCATCTGGCCCAGTCGCACAATCCGTCCAAAAGCTTGCCGCTGCTCGTTGAGAACCCAAGGCTTCTGAAGAATCACTGCATGATTGGCAGCCACAGGTTGAGCCCAGTACCCCCAATCTTGGTGGTGGTAATGAAGACGGAGCACCAGGGGGAATTCTGGAAATCGCTCATAACTTCGCTGCGCCTGTCGGCGGAATCTTCGGAGACCATGCGAATGACCTGGATGTCATGGTTGAAATGGCATGAATCCACCATGGCACATGGCGAACCTGGCCTGGCAAAGGACAAAACAGTACAGCCTTCTGAGGAAGCGGTGAAAAGACAGGAGAGCCTGAACTAGGCTGGTCATCCATCTCAGGAACAGTCGCCGAACCGCTGATCAACTCAGGGAGGAAAGATTCTCGGAGCCATCTGAAAATCGGTCCCTCCACAAAACTGCTGGCATCCCAGTCTTCCTTCCAACTGCCATCGGCAAAACGATCACCTTCTTGCTCCAACGGTAGCGAAAAGCAAGCAAGCTGCCAGCGATGAATCCGCCATGCGATCCCATGCTCGCCTTCATGCTTCTGCCTCTTGAGTCGGGTGGCAACATTATTGAGCTGCTTCTGTTCTTCCTGAGACCACTCCAGCACGACTGGATGGAAATCCTCCGATGGGATGTAAACCAGGGGGGCACCTGAAGCCAGCCGCGACTCTGTCCATCGGCGGATTGTCCATGGGTGAGCGACTTCGGTCATCACAGAGGCAGCTGCCTGCTGAGTTTCAGAGGAACCTCCCTTGTTGATGGCGGTTTGAAGGGCGGTGATCGCTGACATTAAAGCCTCGGAACCATGTTCTTCTACCGCTCGCTCATTCTCAGGCACATCTGGAATCGTGAACAGCCACCGAGTCGTGTTTCCCCAGTCCTTCAGTGAGTGGTAGGCCGGCGTTGCGGTAACTTGCACTTTGAAACCAATTTGGGCTTCAGATGCAACGGACCAACCCTTAGACTTCGGACCTTTGAAGCGGTGCGCCTCATCGAAGATTCCCCACGACCACTGGCAGTTCGTAAGCTGGCGAACTGTGTTGTTCTCATTTCTTTGTGCCCGGCTCGTGAACGTATCGTAGGTGATCACGTGGATGTCCCACCGTCTCTCGGGATGTTCCACACCAGAAATTGAGGTGTGCGTGACTCAGGTCGCCAGCATCTTCTGCGCAGAGATCGCGCACCGAAAACGGAGTCCCTTTCGTGATGGTATTGATTGCACCGATGAATGTCGCTCGAACACTTGGAGCACCACACATAGTACCGGATTCCATGGCGGGAGGTCAGTTGTCGGCTTA